>CM035409.1:153694030-154194030 GCA_020310875.1 Ceratopteris richardii
ACTATCATAACATTGGCACCATATAAGTAATGACACCACTTCTTCAACACATGGATAATTGCTTACAATCCTTCTCATAGAGGGAGTATAAATTTTGTTTCAGTTCTAGCTTTTTGCTCTCAAATGCCACTACATGAACATTCTAAAAAAAAGTGCTCCTATACCAAACTTGTTTGCATTATTCTCAACCACAAAGGGTTTGTTGGGATCCACTATATGTAAAAGTGGAGCTATCGGAATCGCTACTTTCAACTTTCTCCATACTTGGCTTCTATTTGTCTCCCCAATGAAAGGTTTTTCCTTTCCCATTAAGTTTTTAGGTCATTAGGATAGCCCATAATTTATTAGGATCCATATAGATTCTGTCTTAGGAGAGTATACGCCCAAGTTATCTAACCTTTTTTTTGAAAATTTCACACTTTTATTCCTTAGCAAAGAGTGAATTTCCTTGTAACACTTGGAATAGTTTGCTCAAGTGAGAAGGCTTCTTCTTCGTAAGCCATCTAAGGAAGGAGATGAGGGAGGAAACACACAGTGCTAGCAACTCTTGTCTTGGGCATGTGTGAATTTCCCTTCGCTCTAGATCTATCCTTTGACTTTGCACATAGGCTTGCTATTATACATGGAATAATGGATGTTAAATGGATTTTAATGTCTTGAGGATTTTAATGTGATTGTGTTTTGATTTAGCATGTGAAGAATCATGAGCATGGGAATGTACATGGATTTACTCTGATATTTTTGAAGATATTTAAAAGATAGTATTTTATATATTTTTGTATAAATATTAGAATGCTTAGAACGTGAAGTTTTGTAAATAAAGAAGATTTTTTATAAATGCACATGTAGGAAAAATTTTATGCATGTAGGAAAAATTTTGGGTTCACAAGTTTCATATTCTCTCTCTAGACCTTATTTGCATCATGTTTTCTAGTGGAATTTTATGCATGTAGGAAAAATTTTATGCATGTATAGAAAATTTTATGAATGTTAGGTCATTTTATGCATGTAGGAAAAATTTTGGGTTGACAAGTTTCGTATTCTCTCTCTAGACCTTATTCGCATCATGTTTTCTAGTGGAATTTTAAAGGTGAAGATGAAAGAATTAAGGAAAACTTTGTATGAGAGAAAGGTAGAGCAAGTATAAGAGAATAAAAGTGCTTGTGTGAAATTTTTGTGAATCATGTTTTATGTACCTCGTTCAGGGTCCTACATTTAGTTCATTGTAAGAAAATGCTTTGATTTTACTCTCTCTCTAGAATTTTGAAACTTGCAAGGCTCAAAAGTGGTAGTATGTCGGTACGATTGTTTGTAAGCATAAGCAATTTCATGCCATTTAGATTACATGATGGCATCCTTCCATGAACGAGGAAGCATGGCATTGCCTTCTCAAGAATCGTCACTATGCTACATCTAGGATAAAACTTAGCCATTTTGGTTAGCCTAGACTAAGTTGATCTTCCTCTCTGTCTCTCTCTTAGGTGATCCTACTACAAAATCCATGGGGATAATCCCCCACTTCCCATTGGGAAGATCTAGTGGCCAAAGCAAACCTCCAACCCTCAATGTCTTAGCTTTATTCGCCTCACATTTTATGCATTTAAGCACATACTCTAGGACATCCTAATGAACTCCACGCCAGTAAAATTTCCGTTTAACAAGATCATAAGTCTTGTAAACTCTTAGGTGCCCCGCACTAGGTGTGCCATGATACTCATGCAAGTTACGTCCTGTTGTCTCAAAATCTCTAGGGACACACACCTTACCTTTATACAATCATTGTCCATCCTAGATACTGTACTTCTTTCACTTGAATCCTTCTTGAGTATCGACCGATACTCCATCCTCATTGGAAACGTGCATGTTCGGATCCACTTTCCCGATGGATTTCAAAATGTCGCTATATGTAGGATTAAGCCTACGTTTCCCTCTGATGGACTCAGGTATCTCAGTAGTGAACTGAGTAAATCTCAGCCCATTGAGCATAGGTATGTGGCCAAGCATGTCAGCCACCATATAAGAACTAATTACCAATTGTGCGAATATATGATGCATCTACATTGGTAGTAAAAGGGTTGTGGAAGATTGTTCAAGGTGTTCAAAAACATATTACTATACCTATAGATACAATTATTGAAAGTGTCACAGATGGCGTTGAAGATGATGATCTTCAAATTCCTATTCCTGTTGTGGTTCCTATTGCACCTACTATAGCAAAACGTTGTTGGGATGGAAAAGATGCTCAGGCACATTTATGTATAGCTTTGTCTTTCAAACATGCCACTATCCCTAGCGTTCTCTCTTACAAAACAACAAATGATGCTTGGGATACACTTACATCGTTATACAGGGGAAGAAATGAGGATCATGTTGCTTAGCTTCAAATTCTCTCTCTCTCTCTCTCTCTCTCTCTCTCTCTCTCTCTCTCTCTCCCTCGTGGTAGCCCTCTATCATGTGTGCCTACCTAGAACTCTGATTTGATTTAATTATTTGGGTAGGGGAGTGAGTGTATCTCGAAGGGAACAAACATGGGTGGGATGCACGTGCATATGCATATGCACACCTGCAATGTTCACCAATAAAGTGTATCTTAGAGGGGATGGACATGGCTACAATGCATGTGCACATGCAAACGCACATGCACGATGTTCACCATTTGATTTTCAAAGAGTTTCTCACAAAAATGCACCATGATTAACTTGATGTTGCTTTCTATTTTCTGGTCATCTTTATTTTCCTTCTTTTCCTATGGAGTGTGAGTAGGTTTTTTCTTCCTAATGGATTGCCTTTCTAACCAGCTAAGGAAGATTGATTTGCAGCATGCATAATTGACCGCTTTTGCCTAGATTGCTCTTGGTATAGCAAAATAGAGAAGACTTCTCAAAAGTTAAGGTTTTTGTAGGGCTCAAAAGTGGTAGTATGTCGGTACGATTGCTTGTAAGCATAAGTAATTTCAGGCCATTTAGGTTACATGATGGCATCATTCCATGAACGAGGAAACATCGCATTGCGTTCTCACGAATCATCACTATGCTACATCTAGGAATAAACTTAGCCATTTTGGTTAACCTATGCACTATTACCTAGACTAAGTTGTTTTCTCTCTCTCTCTCTCTCTCTCTTAGGTAATCCTACTATAAAATCCATGGAGATAATCCCCCACTTCCCATTGGGAAGATGTAGTGCCCAGAGCAGACTTCCAATCCTCAATGTCTTAGCTTTATTTGCCTTTCTTGTTTTTCACTAATTTTTTCCTCATCTTCCTCTCCATTTCCATCCCCATCTCTGCTCCACACCATCTCCATCTTCCTTTCATATTCCCATTTCATTTCATTCTCCTCATTTACATAGTCCGAGTGTGAGAGAGAGCAAGAGGGCTTTACTTTTTTTGTGTGTTTTCTTGCATGATCTTGCAGGTTTCAGCATCCTCACCATCTCCAGCAAGCTTAGCAGGTACTGAATTTCTCTATGCAAGCCCCGAGGCATCGACCTCGAGCTATCGCGACACACCAAAAATTTGATCCTATTGAGAATCTGAGTGCATCACGACACAACACAGCCTGAGAGCTCCGAGGATCACTAGGTCGATTAATAGAATTCACTATATTTCGATCTATCGCGACACACCCATGTATCGCGACACACCCGTGTATCGCGACACTCGTATCTATCGCGACACACCCGTCTATCGCGACACACCCGTGTATCGCGACACTCCTGTCTATCGCAACACACCCGTGTAGGGAAAATTTTATGCATGTTAGGTCATTTTATGCATGTAGGAAAAATTTTGGGTTGACAAGTTTCGTATTCTCTCTAGACCTTATTCGCATCATGTTTTCTAGTGAAATTTTGAAGGTGAAGATGAAAGAATTAAGGAAAGCTCTGTATGAGAGAGAGGTAGAGCAAGTATAAGAGAATAAAAGTGCCTGTGTGAAATTTTTGTGAATCATGTTTTAAGTACCTCGTTCAAGGTCCTACATTTAGTTCATTGCAAGAAAATGCCTTGATTTTACTCTCTCTCTAGAATTTTGAAACTTGCAGGGCTCAAAAGTGGTAGTATGTAAGTACGATTGTTTGTAAGCATAAGCAATTTCAGGCCATTTAGGTTACATGATGGCATCCTTCCATGAACGAGGAAGCATGGCATTGCCTTCTTAGGAATCGTCACTATGCTACATCTAGGAATAAACTTAGCCATTTTGGTTAACCTAGACTAAGTTGTTCTGCCTCTCTCTCTCTCTCTTAGGTGATCTTACTACAAAATCCATGGGGATAATCCCCCACTTCCCATTGGGAAGATCTAGTGGCCAGAGCAAACCTCCAACCCTCAATGTCTTAGCTTTATTTGCCTCGCATTTTGTGCATTTAAGCACATACTCTAGGACATCCTAATGAACTCCACGCTAGTAAAATTGCCTTTTAACAAGATCATAAGTCTTGTAAACTCTTAGGTGCCCCGCACTAGGTGTGCAATGATACTCATGCAAGTTACGTCCTCTTGTCTCAAAATCTCTAGGGACACACACCTTACCTTTATACAATCATTGTCCATCCTAGATACTGTACTTCATTCACTTGAATCCTTCTTGAGTATCGACCAATACTCCATCCTCATTGGAAACGTGCATGTTCGGATACACTTTCCCGATGGATTCCCAAATGTTGCTATATGTAGGATTAAGCCTACGTTTCCCTCTGATGGACTCAGGTATCTCACTAGTGAACTGAGTAAATCTCAACCCATTGAGCATAGGTATGTGGCCAAGCATGTCAGCCACCATATAAGAACTAATTACCAATTGTGGGAATATATGATGCATCATACATTGGTAGTAAAAGGGTTGTGGAAGAGTGTTCAAGGTGTTGAAACATATTACTATACCTATAGATACAATTATTGAAAGTGTCATAGATGGCGTTGAAGATGATGATCTTCAAATTCCTATTCCTGTTGTGGTTCCTATTGCACCTACTATAGTGAAACGTTGTTGGGATGGAAAAGATGCTCAGGCACATTTATGTATAGCTTTGTCTTTCAAACATGCCACTGTCCCTCGTGTTCTCTCTTACAAAACAACAAGTGATGCTTGGGATACACTCGTTATACGAGGGAAGAAATGAGGAACATGTTGCTTAGTTTCAAAAAGAGTTGGAGAGTGAGCATATGAATGAAGGAGATTTTATACACAATTTTTTGACAAAGATCAAAGATTTGAAGGAGTAGTTGATTTTTGTTGATGAATTCTTGCCAGATAGCTCCCTTGTGTAGATTGTTCTTAACGATCTTCCTGATTCATATAAGATTCTTGCTTATACTCTTAGATTGATGATAAAATGAAATCCAAATGCCTTAAAATTTGAATCATAGTCTCTATTTTTGTTGCAAGAAGATCAGTCTAGGCAGAAGAGGTTAATTCTGCATATTGTAGATCATGATTTCTTACGTAATCACACGACAAAGGTAAATGGAGCTCATCTAGTAGTAAGAAGAAATCTACTAATGCAGCACAATCAAATAAGGAAGAAAAAGATAAGAGGAAAACAAAATACCAAAAACAATTTTGCAAATAATTTAAGGCAAATGATCGAAACTTATTTTTTATCGTTATCTTGTTTAATGATTTATAATCTATACAAAGTCTCATACAGACATCTTTCTATTTGACTAGGAGCATTGGCAATGCCCGACATGAGTTATTCGGTCTAAATAATCTTGAAGTTGCTTCTCTATCTCATGATCTTGAGATACACTAAGCCTATATGGTGGCTTGCAAATAGGGTAAGTGTTAGTAACTACCTCTATGGCATTGTTTATGTCTCTCTCTCTCTGTGTATGTGTGTGCGTTTCTCTCTCTCTCTCTCTCTCTCTCTCTCTCTCTTGTGGTAGCCCTCTATCATGTGTGCCTACCTAGAACTCTGATTTGATTTAATTATTTGGGTAGGGGAGTGAGTGTATCTCGAAGGGAACAAACATGGGTGGGATTCACGTGCATATGCATATGCACACCTGCAATGTTCACCGATAAAGTGTATCTTAGAGGGGATGGACATGGCTACAATGCATGTGCACATGCAAACACACATGCACGATGTTCACCATTTGATTTTCAAAGAGTCTTTCACAAAAATGCACCATGATTAACTTGATGTTGCTCTCTATTTTTTGGTCATCTTTTTTTCCTTCTTTTCCTATGGACTGTGAGTAGTTTTTTTTTTCCTAATGGATTGCCTTTCCAACCAGCTAAGGAAGATTGATTTGGAGCATGCATAATTGACCTCTTTTGTCTAGATTGCTCTTGGTATAGCAAAATAGAGAATACTTCTCAAAAGTTAAGGTTTTTGTAGGGCTCAAAAGTGGTAGTATGTCGGTACGATTGTTTGTAAGCATAAGCAATTTCAGGCCATTTAGGTTACATGATGGCATCATTCCATAAACCAGGAAACATCGCATTGCGTTCTCACGTATCATCACTATGCTACATCTAGGAATAAACTTAGCCATTTTGGTTAACCTATGCACTATTACCTAGACTAAGTTGTTTTCTCTCTCTCTCTCTCTTAGGTAATCCTACTATAAAATCCATGGAGATAATCCCCCACTTCCCATTGGGAAGATCTAGTGCCCAGAGCAGACTTCCAATTCTCAATGTCTTAGCTTTATTCACCTCGCATTTTGTGCATTTAAGCACATACTCTAGAACATCCTAATGAACTCCACGCCAGTAAAATTGCCTTTTAACAAGATCATAAGTCTTGTAAACTCTTAGGTGCCCCGCACTAGGTGTGCCATGATACTCATGCAAGTTATGTCCTCTTGCTCAAAATCTCTAGGGACACACACCTTACCTTTATACAATCATTGTCCATGATTACCTAAATTGAGTTGTTCACTCTCTGTGTCTTAGCTTATCCTACTATAAAATCCATGGAGATACTCCCCCAGTTCCCATTTGGAAGGTCCAATAGATGGAGCAAACCTTCGATCCTCAATCTTTCAAATTTATTGACCTGGCATTTTTTGTATTTAAGCACATACTCTAGGATGTTCTTATGAAGTCCAGGCCACTAAAACTGCCTTTTAACAAGATCATAAGTCTTGTAAATTCGTGGGTGTCCCACACTAGGTGTGCCATGATACTCATCCAAGATATTCCATCTCATCTCAAAACCTCTAGGGAGACAACCTTACCTTTATACATTAGATATCCATCATGGATACTCTAGTTCTTTCACTTGATTACTTCTTGAGTACCCATTCATACTCCATCCTCATTGGAAACCTATGATTTAGGATCCCCTTTCTCTATGGATTCCCAAATCTAGGTATATGCAAGATCAATCCTACATTTCCCTTTGATGGAATAAGGTGAATATCAATGGTGATGCATTTAGGTCAATGATTGTAAAGTAAAAGATAATAGGTCCTTTCTGAAACTTGTGCACAAATCAATTTTTGAATATTGAATAGTTTCTAAGTTTTCTTCCACAAGTTCAACATAAGACATAAGAGAATATGATCATATCTAGAATAGCTAAGAATTATTGCATTCAAGAGACTCAGTAATGAGGATATGAGACTATGGGATATCAAAACTACCAATAAAAGCTTAGTCTGTATCCTCACTTCAATAAAATTGTAAATCATGTATTGCTTAGCAATTTAGGAAACCAATCAGAAGGGACACATGACATGGGTTTCATGAAGAATCATCAACACGTTCTTATAATTTCAAGTGATTTCCAAGTCCATGAGTGTTGGAACGTGAGAAGAAGCAAGTACGGGGATACACGCAAAACTAGCACTGAGGCAACCCGTCAAATTTTTTCAATCCTTACATTATTGTAAAAGTGATTCTCATCATTGAAAACCATTGTAAATACTATTTCATCTTTTTGTAGCTCCATTTTGTGCAAGCCAAGGAGTCCTCGAGCTTCATGAGATTTAGAAGTAATTCCCTACCAAGTTTCGTAATTTTCAGAGCTTGTTTGAGCCTCCAAAATAGCTTAGAAACCTAATTTTTAACTAGGACGGACACTAGGTCTGAATAGGACCAAACTAGTCAAAAACTATAAATAGAGCTAGAGTGCTCATTTTTTAGGCTAGCTTGTTGTAGAAATGAGCTTGTATGAGAATGCTTTTGCAACAGAAGTCATTCCATTATGTCTCTCTTTGTTCTTGCCTTGTGTGCGTGTGTGTGTGTATGTGTGTGCAAGTTTGTGTGCTTCTCACTCACACATTTGTGCTGTCACTTGTTCGAGTTCTTCATACCATCCTCATGTATTCCTGGATTGACATTAAAGGAGGTGCTACTCACCACTGAGCTACACCAAATTTTGGCGCCATTTGCAAGGATTCGAGCTTTGAGGACAAGCGTGTGATGGTAAGACGTAGAGAGGATGCGTTGGAAAGGTAAGTAGTAGGTTATTTCTTGTTTTTCACTAATTTTTTTCTTCATCTTCCTCTCCATTTCCATCCCCATCTCTGCTCCACACCATCTCCATCTTCCTTTCATATTCCCATTTCATTTCATGCTCCTCATTTGCATAGTGCGAGTGTGAGAGAGAGCGAGAGGGCTTTACTGTTTTTGTGTGTTTTCTTGCATGATCTTGCAGGTTTCAGCATCCTCACCATCTCCAACAAGCTTAGCAGATACTGAATTTCTCTACGCAAGCCCCGAGGCATCAACCTCGAGCTATCGCGACACACCAAAAATTTGATCCTATTGAGAATCTGAGTGCATCACGACACAGCGCAGCCTGAGAGCTCCCAGGATCACTAGGTCGGTCAATAGAATTCACTATATTTCGGTCTATCGCGACACATCCATATATCGCGACACACCCGTGTATCGCGACACTCCTGTCTATCGCGACACACCCGTCTATCGCGACACACCCGTGTATCGCGACACTCCCGTCTATCGCGACACACCCGTGTATCGCGACACTCCGAGGTATCGCAACACTCCCGTCTATCGTGACACACCCATGTATCGCGTCCGTCTATCGCGACACTCCCGTCTATCGTGACACACCCGTGTATCGCGACACTCCCATCTATCGCGACACTCCCATCTATTGCGATGCATTGAGGTGTCATGACACACCCACTTATCGTGACACATCGACCCGAACTATCGCAATACACCGGCTTTATGAATAATTTTTTGGGGTGTAATAATTTATTGAATTGGGGTAATTTTGGGCTTGATTTTTGACACCTTGGGACTACCTTAGAGCCTTAGAAGTGGGCAAAATACCTAGAAAACCATAGATGAATTTCATGAAGCCTGTCTTGACCCCTAAGTGCTTGAATGGTCATAACTCCACCATACGAACTCCGAATGGTCAATTCATTGTAATACAGGGCAATATTAACTGGTGAATCTTTGCATGAACATTGTGTGCAATCAAGGCATCCAAAGCAAGCTAGCAAGGGTGAGTACCAAGCTTGGGAGAAGGCTACATGGGCTTGTGTAGCAGTCTGAGCAACAAGTGAATTGAGGTTGGAAGTTCTCTCAACCCTCCTTCATCAATTCCTAGCTTAGGCTAAGTACGACTTAGGTGTGGTGATTAATTAGAGTAACGCTAGGCACGAATCAAGTCCAAGAGAACTAATCAACTAAGTACAAGCATTAAGTAGATCTTAAGTGCAAAAATTCTAAGGAACAAAAGTAAACTTGAATCGATCAAATATCAAGTGCGAAATTCACTTAGGTAATCTTGACGACGTGATTCCAAACAAGGGCTAACACAATATTCAACTAAAAAGAACAAAGTGATTGGTACAAATTAACCTACAAGAGATTGTACTTGGGACCAAGGGGGTAGAGAAACCAGGCATATGAACCTTAGGTCAAGAAGACACTTAAGCCGAGATAGACAAAGCCTCAGATCTTCTGAAGCTAGTGTCAATCATACTGCTAGGTCTTGGGCCCAACAGTTGAGTGATTATCCATACACTCCGAGGTCAGAAACAAGTGATTTTGAGATGGTAGTCAAGTTCGAAAATGGAGCATATCTAGATAAAGAAGGAAGGATTTATGTGGTTACCACCCTTCCAGATAGGACAAACGAGAAGAAAATGAGCGAACTTGAGGAAAGCTTGACAGAAACAAAAGCAAAGTTAATCAAACTCACATCTCAAACTCACTCTCACACTACCCTACCACCACCATTTCCATCTCCCTCCAACCGGTCACCCTCCAATTCCCAACCTTCTAATCCATGACACGTAACCCACCCACTACCTAGAGTAGGAACATCCTAGCCGATCCCACTCCTGAGGATCTAGACATTATGCTCAAAGCATATCAGGACAGAATCCAGGAAGGGCCAAACGTGACAAATCATGACAAATGTTACCCTAGAGCTGATCTAGAGATAGAGAGAACAAAACTTTGTGCTAAAACGGTAGAATTGACGCACGCTATGTTTGAAGCCAGTCGCTTGTTCAATGGCTCTAGCTCCACTAGAACACCATTGCATTTTGATGGTCTATTAGATAGATTGGAGAGGTTACTTGCAAAGTCTGGAAAAGGAGCCACCTCCTAGGCTAAGGAGAGGGCAAGTGATCGATTAAGCATTCCTCCCAAGGAAGCTTATGTGCCTAACTCCACTGAACGAGACACCTCTTCTTCTATGAATCGGTACTCACGAGAATTCCTGCAAGAGATTCAAGAAGAGAAATGGGCTAAAGAAAGTGAAGACCCTCCTCTGATTGAACTTGTGGATGACGTGCACGATCAATTCCCAGAGGACATTCCTTCCATTTATGGAGAGCAGGACAGTGCCCGATCTCATGAGAGATTAGACTTTGAGTCTAATTCCTTGCAGGAACTACCCCATTTCACAGGCCCAGGGGAAGTTAAGTCAACTTGCATGAGAGCACCCATGGTTATGATAAGAAACAAAGACTCTATCATACCTAGGTATACAGAGGTACTAAGGAATACTAAAGTGCAGTGCAACCTCACTTTAGAAGAGTTACTCAAGGTTAAGCCGGAATTGTGGAAACATGTAGCCAACCAAGTGCCAGACGTAGCTAAACCTCGTTCCCAGGTAGGATCTCATAGAACAGTGCTCGAAATACTATTGGATAAGATAGGAGACATGAGCAAAGGAGAAGAAGGAAATACCTATCTTCCCGTTACCCATCAGGGGTACACAACCAAGCCATTTTGGACTCAGGTGCAGGAGTGGCAATTGCTACCACTTCCCTATGGAAGCATTGGGGCAAGCCAACACTCAGGCCAACGAGAATGAAATTGCAGATGGCCGATGGTCACATAGAGAGACCCTTAGGATTGCTAGAAGGAATAACTCTCACTACATGTGGTGTTGATTTTGAGCATACTTTTGCTATATGCTTGCAACACCTAGGTGTTACAACCAAAGTCAATCTCAAGGATTACTCTCATAGAGATGTACCTCATATTCAATGGAATCCCATCCATAGAGCTAAGGATGACACAGAGTCAGTGCATTCCATAGGATCAGGATCCTCATGGATGCATGAAGACACCCACTTATGGATGTGCAAAGTAGCCGTAGAAGAAGAGAAAAGAGAAAAAGCAAGAGAGGTAGGTGCGAAGGAAACTCAGAGATCAATTCAAGACACAGCCTATGCACCCATAGTATCTCCTAATGAAGAATTTGAACCTCATGGTTGGGCAGAGATTTTAGCAACCATGGATGTAGCCATCAATGAAGAAGAATGGACAACCCACTGTGATGACGATGGCTATGACATTTCCGTCTCCACGATAGAGCCAATCATGTATGACACAGTGATAGAAGAATGTGAACCTAGCACTGATGCATTTGAGGATGCAAGTGACTCTGATCTAGAGTCAATCATTATGGACCCACCATTTGCATCAGATGAGGAATATTTCCACGAGGTAGAAGCTTACCGTCAGAGACACGAGGAAGGTATGAATGAGGTGAGATTAACCACACAAGTGACCACCCGACATGACCTGATGAAAGAAGAAGAGCAAGAGTTGATAGCTTTGCTAAGAGAATACAGAGATGTATTCGCTTGGAGTTACTGATTATCTAACCAAATGGGTAGAGGTAAAAGCGCCAACAAAGAATGATGCTCAGACCAGTGCTAAGTTCTTATTTGAGAATGTGTTCACCAGATACGGGCTGCCAATAGAGCTAGTAAGTGATAGAGGCACACACTTCTTGAATGAAGTCATAGAAACCCTTCTCCATGAATTCTTGGTGACACATAAGAAGTCTGCCCCCTATCATCCACAAGCTAATGGACAGGCTGAGAGCACAAATAAGATTCTATGCAATGTATTGACAAAATTGGTTAATAATAAATGTTCTGATTAGGACAAACAACTACACCATGTTGTTTGGGCATACAGAGTTGCCTATAAAATGGTACTCCACGCCACACCCTTTCAGATGATGTTTGGCCAAAATGCAGTCCTACCATTGGACTTTTTGATATCTACATTGAAAGTAGCACAAGAGCATGATTGGACATGCCATGAGCTCTCCTCTAGAATATTCGATCTTGAACGATTAGGTGAAACACAATTGAGAGCTTCAACAAGAATTTATGCAGCCAAGAAGAGATAGAAAGCATATTTTGATGCACACGTGAAGAATAAGGGCTTGAAAGCAAGAGACCTCATCCTCGTCTACACCTTGAAGCAACATGCACGGAAATTAGAGAAGAGAGGCTATGGACCAATGATTCTTAATAGGATCTCCACAAGTGGCGCGTTACAACTAGCCTCTAGAAGATGACATCCTACCAAGTTACATAGGCGGATGCAGAGACAAGTTATATCAAGAACCCTTAATGGAAGAGATGCTAAATCGACTCAATACTGCAAAGAAACGTAAGGAAGAGGAAAAACGAATTCAAGAAGAAGGATAGGCAGAAGCTTTAGAACACATCCGACGAATGAAATTGAGGAGAGAAGGTAGAGATCAGCCCATGCCTAACACTCATGAAGCTCTAGGTCATCACATAGCCATGTGCGAGGCTTCAGGTGAACGGTCCCATAGGATAGTTGATCGAGGACCTTTTGTGACCCTAGAAGTAGGACAAGGAGAGAGTGCAAGGACCGGGAGAGCTTTAGTTAACTCAGGTGCGGCCACTAGTGTAGTTTGACTTTCTTACTACCAAGAATTGCAATTGAAAGTAAGACCCATAGAGGCATATCTAATAGGGTTGGGAGGTGTTGAAACCCCTTGCATGGTAAAGGTGGAACTTCCCCTCTACATTCAAGAGGTCCTAATGGCAGTAAAAGTGCTAGTATGTGAAGACGAGGATCTTACCGAACCTCTTGTCTTGGGCCAAGACTGGATCTATGATCATGCAGTCAACCTCAACCTAAGAAGTGGACTTCTTCAGGCTTGGGTAGGCCAAAAACACCTCATGATTGAATTAGAAAATCAAGGACTCAGGCCATTAGAGAAGGCACCAATTCCTGGTCCCTCCAGGAATGCACATGAAGATAACGATGCTATTCTTGTCCAAATTTCTATGGTGCAGAAGATTAATCACTCTAGACGAAGGTACAGAATTCAATGAGGAGTCCACTTCTTTTCCAAAGAGGATTCGAGGACAGAAAGCCGGGCAACACACTACACCAAGGAGGCCAATAATCAAGAGGCATGAGCACCAACCTATGCACTATGAAGTACCTCGTGGCATGAAGCAGATCTGGATACACAAGGGTAGAAAACTCACGGCTCTAGAGACAGATTCTCAGAGAAACCAACAAACCACACCGTCAAGGAGTACAATGAAGGAGCCCCCTAGGCAACACTCTAGACATACCATTTCTATTTGGGTTACTAAGTGATCAATGAAGGCTATCCCCAATGCTTGACAAATATGGGTGCCCAAGACTTGCTTACAAGATCAAATATCTTCACCTCCATTCACAAGAATGAATCAACACTCACACGCACTCTTGGCAAACATCTCAGGGCAGATGCCTACACCCCACACCAGTACACATTCGGGTAAACCTAGGAATATCGGGAAATGGGTACCCAAAAGGTCCCAACTCCAACACCATCCAGCCCAAAAACCTTTACATATCGTCACCACTAAAAGCTACGATGCCACAATCAAAGTTTGGAGACTTAAGCCCTGCATCAAACCCGCTGACCCAATTTTGTAAATACGTCTACTCTGATGTAGGTGCATTCTGAGTACATTGCATGTCCAAAGTATGCATCTAGGATACACTAACCAGTAACCAACATTCACACCCATCACAAACACTTCACCACTAACCCCTAACCACTTGGAATGTCATATAAGTATTGTGGAGGGAACACCATTACATCTTGTTTCCTATGCAACACTAATGTGCATCTCTTCTTCTAGGAGATTAGCACCATCAACTACAAATAGTCCCATGGAAAAAGCAGCAGGCACAAGCTCCCAGGCCGGCACTAGTTCTCAAGTCAATTGGGAGACCATGCCCGTGGAAGCCCCACTGACAGCTAGACCTAAAGAATATCTGAATGTGAGACGAATTCCCATCTTGGATCCACTAGTGGCTTAACAGAAAGGGTAAAAGGTCACTCTCATTGGTTCAATGAGATGCCAAGAGATTTAGGTGATGCAGACCACATCTGGGAGTCTAAGTTGGAATTTGGAGGAGTATGGTGGACATTTCAATTCTTCTCAAGAGAGTTTGAAGCACTACAGAACGTAGCACCTCTTCAAGATATTTGGCAGAAAGTGGGATTGAAGGACTACTTTAGTGCATCCCAGACTAAACCAGATTTCCTTAGATGTTACTACTTGATTGCGACTCTTAAGGCGACAGGAGATGGAGATCAGTCAGACACATTCCTTTTGCCCTCTCTATCAACCCCTGAGGAGATGAAAAGTTCGAGCTGAACATAACTTTAATCAAGGAGGCCCTCCAGATGTACGGCAACCATGTACCCTCCGATCGAGACCCTTTGATACCGGAATCTATGAAGAACAGTAAACTCAAGAAGTTGAAAGAGATGTGTGCCCTCACCCCAAACATTGCCATACCGTTGCACATGTCCCTTCATCGCTTTGCATTTCCGGCTCAAGACCGATTCACACAGCCTCATAAAAAGATTTGGTACGGGCTATACCTAGCGGAGATAGGTAGTCTACCTATTAAAATGCTAGTGTGGATCCTCGATGAATTATATAAAGCAGGCAAACGAGGATTAAGGAAGCCTTCATTGAATGGTTGTTATGCCATTACTAGAATCATTTACAGATGCCTAGCCTATGATGTGTCGATCACATGGGCACTTACTTACTCACATCTGCACTTCTTCCAAGGATGGAAACCAGGAGTTCAACAATCTAAACGGATGCATGGATCTCTTTCTTAAGTCCCAATTCCTCGTGAGTCCACCACAGAAATCTCCCTTAGAGAAGAAGAACAGGTGGCCCCATTCACTATCCATCTCCAACGAGCACAATCAGAGGGCATGGTACAACCCACTCCGTAAGCCCCTCCATTACCCACGAATGCTGACTTTGCCTCCATGGCTGCATTGATGGAAGATACCTCCTTTGACTTTGAGACCTTCTTGCAAACAACGCAACTAGCTGATGGTTAGTTCTTTTCAGACACTCAAGGTCCCGGATCATCAGGCCATAGAGGACGCCCACATCACAAAGAACAAAGAGTACATTGGGAGGATGAGGCACAACACACTCACGTTGAAGGCACACATGAACAAGAGGAGGTGCAGGGGCATGAGTCAGAGGAGAGTGAGGAGGAAGCCCCCACATACACTGCACAAATCAAACGGCTATACAAAACTATCAAACAAGTACGAAAAAGGCATAGGTTGTCAGAAGAGGCAAGCAGAGCAATGGTGAACCAGATGCTACAAGCGGAGGATGTGGACCCTCATTCTATAGAATCATTGAATCTTTTGGCAGACACATGTGGAATTGTGGAAGCTTTGCGGACCATGATACATCGTACCCCCCTCAATATGACCAACGAAGGCTCGATACATGACCGCGAAAGGGAAAGATGATTCAGATGGAAGTCTCTACCTCACTCCCTACCACAGCTCAAGAAGACATTCACATGACCAGCCCCGTGAACACTGATGCACCCGACAAAAGCACACAAATGCCATCTCCACCATCGCCTCCCGTCCAGCCCACCAAAACCCCCACCACTAGCATTCCTGAACAACCTCTATTCACACTTAGTGAACCTATATCACACACCACCCTTTCTCCATCCTTCCCTTTACCTACATCCACCATTTCTAGCCAATTTTGTGAACCTCAGATAGGTCATCCCGCCCCCCATCAAACTATTATAGGTCACCCTTCTTATCTACTTGCTCTAGGACATCCACAGGTCTCTACCCAAACATTGACACACCCATTTTCCCTCACTACTACATTCCCTCTTTTCCAACCCCAACCCTCAATGCCCCCCTCAACCTCCTTAGACCAAACACAAACCACCCTTCCCCAATTTTGGGCAAACCTTGTAAATATGATGCAACAACTTGATGATTATAATAGAAATTCCCTCTCCCACCCCACCTCTCCCACCTTCACGCCTACCATGAAAACGCCACCCACCATTCGAGTATTCATGATTCACATCTCACACACAATCACGTCTAACCCCATGGACATTTCACCCTCCATAGAACCACCCACCGTCACTTTTGTTTCCCCATCACCACGTCTCACTTCACTCACATCACCACTTACAACCACCTTACGCACAACATCCACCTTTCCCTTCCCCATTTCCCATCCCCTTGCATCTTCCAACACTACCTCTGCAACCACTTCATTTAGTCATGCATTGAACACCATGTTCGAAGCAGCGACCCAACTTAAACAAGAATATAGATTATTGGAGGAGCACAATAAAGAGCTTTGTAATATGTCAACCCACCTCCAAGCACGTGTCAATGCTTTAGAGTTGAGTAATAGTGAATTGCAACAAAACTATACCTCACTCCAGCAATCTTATGTGGAGCTGGAGACCAAATGTAGAGAGACATGTAAAGTGACCGAAGAGAAACTCAAAGATCAACTAGCTCGCAACGCTAGATTACAAAGAAACATGGCATTACTTCACCGACACTTAGCAGCTGCTCAACAAGAGAATAGAAGGCTACAACAACAAAATCAAGAAAATTTAGAAGTGGCCATCGAAAACACACCCGGGGTACCCATAGATCCGGCTGAATTCCGGGCTCTCCCCTTAGAAAATATTGAGCAAATATTAATTATGCAAATCTCTTGGAAGCGCACGACCGACTGGCAGCCAGGTAAAGGAGCTCCAAAGAAAAACACTACCCACACACCATACAACAGAAACCCGAGAAATGGTGAGCATCTTCATTGTTGGTGTAATTCACAAGCCTACACATTTGGCTTGAGAGATACATTGAAGTTCATACACATGAACAAGCAAGGAACAAAGGCTAGTGGTTAATTACCACTTTACTCTTTGTAAAAGTCAGATTTGACATGGAATATTTGTAAACACCTACCCAAAGGGATTCGTGGAAAAAGGTTAGCTTTGATTGAAGGAATATCTCCTAGGATTTAGGGGCTTGATCATAGGGAGCCAAAAATTTGAATTCGAATTCAAATGTTTACTCACTCACTATAAAAGTGATCATGAAAAAGTCGCGGTTAAGACTCATCATTCCCGAGTTCATTACTGTCAATTCTGAGTATGTGTGAGGCATACACTCTAGCCCACACCTATCTACACCATTAGGCAATGATCTTCATGCCAATGGGTTTGTATACAACTATTCATTAATACATATATCTTCATTGTTCATTTTTGAGTTCTCTATCATAGTACTTGAAACTCTGTCAATTGTGGAGAGCATATCTTAGTCATTTCTTCACCAAATTCAAAGATCTAAAGCTCGTTGGAACCAACTCAAAGTTTTCTACATGCTATCAAAATTTGAAGAGATTCTATTCAGCCATTTCAAAGAAAAGCTGGTCGAGGTGATCACCGGTCATTGTCTGCTACAGTCCTAAAAAATCGGGGGGTAAAGGTTTACTTGCTAAGTTAATTTCTCTGAGCATAGTTAATCTTTTAACATCATTCCACTTGGAATAGTTAGCTTGCTGAGCTAATTAGATACCGCTAAAAGGAATTTTTTCAATTTTTACTGTGCTGGTCATCCATCTTTCCCAACAGTGGTATTAGAGCAAACTAAGGTAAAATGGGAGATGGTTTTCCTTCATTTATTGATAAATTGGACAGGAACAACTATCAAGCATGGTCTCTAAGGATGAAGACATACTTACAAGGAAGGAGTCTCTATGGATACATCTCAGGAGATGAGGAATCGCCCTCATTCAAAACAAGAGGATTGCCAACAAAGGAGGAACATGAAAAGCTCAACACATGGTGTGCTAAGGATGAATTAGCAAGGTCTTATTTACTCAACTCCATCTCTGATTTTCTTTTGCGACATATTAGAAATTGTAAGACATCCCAAGAGACTTCAGAGACCTTGTCATCTTATTTCTCATCCAACACAAGGCTAGAAAAAATCAGTTGTGGATTGAATTAACGACATTAAGGAAGCAACCTAAGCAAGTTGTTTCCGAGTTTGTGACCAAGATTAAAGATGTAGCAGATCAGTTAGCAAGCATAGGAGAAGAGATTGAAGAAGAGCAGATTGTAAGGCAAGTGATCAATGGGATCAAAGCTGATGACAAATGGGAAAGCTTCACCACTGCCATGGACCTTTACATGGATATGCAGATTCCAGACCTTACCACTCTCATGGGAAAACTATTCACTCATGAAGACAAGCTCAACAAGAATGGAGACACATCCAAAGGTAATAGCTCTTCTGCCCTATACATTGATAAAGGAAAAGCTAAAGATAAAGGCAAGAACAAGAAAGGAGAAGATGAAGGCACTACCTCCCAAGCAAACTATGCAGGGAGAGGTAGATCATCAAGAGGAAGGGGCAGAGGAGGTAAGCAAGGTAGGGGGAGATCCTATAAATCCTCACCATGTAACATTTGTGGTTTATCAAATCATACTACAAATGAGTGTTTTAGGAGCTACAAAAATCAGAGAAGAAGAGGATACCAAAGAGGTGGATACTCACAGTCAAGAGGTAGATTCAACCATCACCAAGGCTACAACAACAACAACTACAATGGCAACTACCAAGGAGGATTCAAATCCAGAAAGGACTACAACAACTATACAGAAGAGCAAGATGATTCTCTTCTAATCATGAACATGACTTCAAAACCAGGTACAAATGATGACCACCTATTCTACATTGACTCAGGCTGCTCAAATCATGTGGCTGGCAATGTAGCACTACTCTCTGATCTTGAGGAACCAAAAGGTAAGCATCAAGTACAAACAGGTGATGAAACCAAGCACTCAGTAGTTAAAGTTGGAAATGTTAAGACTTGTGATGGAAATCAGAACTTGTTGAGTAGGGTACTCTATGTACCAACCATTACCAAAAATCTGATGAGTGTTGGACAGATTGTGGAGAAAGGTTTGCAGGTTAGATTCAATCAATTTGGAGCATTTGTGGAGGATCCTAAGCAGGGGTTCAAGAGGATTGCTAAAGGAGAAAAATCAGGTAGACTTTTCACTTTTGAGCTAGAAGACACAAAGAATATTGCACTATACAGTTATAAAGACCAAACACTTTTAGAGCTTGAGATTTGGCACAAAAGATTAGGGCATGTAGGAGAAAGAACCTTGAAGCAGATATGCAGGGATCAATGTGTTATTGGAATACCCAATGTTTCCAAACAACACATGATATATAAATGTAGTGCTTGTCAATTTGGGAAGTCTCACAGGTTACCCTTCTGAAGGAAAGGCTACATGCATGAGGACTACCTAGAACTTGTACACACAGATGTATGGGGACCAAGCAAAGACCCCTCAATCTCAGGATCAAGGTATGTATCTTTTATTGATGATTATAGGGGATGGACTATATTGTACTTCATGAAGCACAAGGATGAAGTATTTAATGGCTTTAAAAAATATCTTGCACTAGTTGAGAATCAGACAGGAAAGAACTTGAAGAGACTAAAGTCAGATGGAGGAGGTGAGTACTTCTCCAATGAGTTTGAAGACTTCTTGCAAGACAGAGGCATCAAAAGAGAAACCACCACAAGGTATACTCTTGAACAGAATGGAGTAGCTGAGAGAAGAAATCTATGGGCAGAGAGTGTTTCTACTGCCACTTACCTCATAAACAGGTTACCATCTAAGTCCCTTGATGGGATGACACCCGATGAAGCATGGCATGGTAAAAGACCCTCACTTGACCATTGTAGGATATTTGGATGTGTAGCATATGTACACATTCCTTCTCAAATAAGAGGTAAGCTAGACTCTAAGGCTGAGAAGTGTATCTTTATTGGATATGATCTAAATCAAAAAGGGTACAGGTTTTACAACCCTTCCAATAAGGGATTCATGGTTAGTAGAGATGTTGTCTTTGATGAAAATGATTCTTGGTATGAGAATGAATGCAGGAAGCTCAAATTACCCTATGACTTGGAAGAGGAGTTTCCAAGTCTTGCTAAGGAGGAACCTACTCAGAATGAAGACTCAAATTCAGATGATGAAGACATTATCAACCTTGAAGAGTTCAAGGCATGGAAGTCCAAAGGCAAAGTCAAAATGAAGAAGCTTGAAGATGTACCTGAATCTTCAAATCAGTCAATTAGAAGATCACAAAGAGAGAGCAAAAACCCTATCAGATATGGGTATGATACATCTCTTGTTACTAAACACTCTGTTTATCTTGCCAAAGATTTGTCAATTGGAGAACCATGATCATATGAAGAAGCCATAACCAAGATAGAATGGAAAGAAGCTACGGATGAGGAGATTGAAGCACTCAAGGAAAGTGACACATGGGAGCTAGTACCAAAGAAGGAATCCATGAAGGTAATAGGATCCAGATGGATCTATAAACTTAAAAGAAATTCTTATGGGTCAATTAACAGGTACAAAGCCAGATTGGTAGCCAAGGGTTTTGCACAAACCCAGGGCATTGACTATGAAGAGACATTCTCTCCTGTTGCCAAGATGCCAACTATCAGAGTGTTGGTGATTGTAGCTGCATCAAAAAATTGGAACACATACCTATTGGATGTAAAAAATGCTTTCTTGAATGGATGGATTTCAGAGGAAGTATATATGTCACAACCTCCTGGTTATGAGGACCCTAACAAGGTATCATATGTGTGCAAATTGAATAAAGCTTTATATGGATTAAAGCAGGCACCTAGGGCATGGAATCATAGATTGACCACCTATCTTCAAGACCAAGGTTTTGTCATGAGCAAGGTAGATACCTCTCTATTCATTAAGAGAAGTAATTCAGAGGTAATATACCTATGTGTTTATGTTGATGACATCATACTTACAGGTAATGATGTGAATGGAATCAGGCAAATCAAGATCTAGATGATGAAGGAGTTCAAGATCAATGATCTTGGTCTACTAAAGTATTTTCTTGGGCTTGAGTTAGTCTATACTAACTCTGGAATATACATTACTCAGAAAAAATACATACAGGATATGTTGAAGAAGTTTCACTTGCAGGATGCCAAAGTAGCAAGTACTGCAATGGAGGTAAACCTAAAACTAAGTGCCCATGAAGGTGATGAAATTAATGACATTACAGGTTATCAAAGCATGGTGGGTAGCTTGAACTATGCTACCTTAACAAGGATAGACATTGCATATGGAGTTAGTGTGCTAAGTCAGTTTATGCACAAGCCAAGGATACCTCATTGAGAAGCTGCTAAGAGAATATTAAAGTATCTCAAGGGTACACAAAATCATGGTTTGTATTTTCCTTACACTTCAGATATTGATATCAAGATCTATTAAGATGCAGATTGGGCAGGATGCAAGGATGATAGGAGGAGCACTTCAGGATACATTTCATTCGCAGGTGATAAGCCAATATCATGGTCTTCAAAGAAGCAACCTACTGTTGCTTTGTCTTCTACAGAAGCAGAGCATAGAAGACTGGCTAATGCCACACAAGAAGCCATATGGATCAAGCTATTGTATACAGAATTGGGTTTATATAATAGGTCACCAATAATCTTTGGAGAGAATACAAGCTCACTTCACCTTGCAGCTAATCCTATCTATCATGCTAGGACCAAACATATAGAGGTACATTACCATTATGTGAGAGAGAAGTTATTAAACAAGGACATTCAACTAACCTATGTATCAACCAACATGCAATGTGCAGATTTGTTGACTAAAGCTTTTGATGGAACCAAACTTTGCAGGTTCAAAGCAATGATTGGATTGCAGGATATACATGAGGACTGAAGATGAAGACCAAGCCAAAATGTTTGGCTTGAGGGGGAGCTGTTGGTGTAATTCACAAGCCTACACATTTGGCTTGAGAGATACATTGAAGTTCATACATATGAATAAGCATAGGAACAAAGGCTAGTGGTCAATTACCACTTTACTCTTTGTAAATGTCAGATTTGACATGGAATATTTGTAAACACCTACCCAAAGGGATTTGTGGAAAAATTTTAGCTTTGATTGAAGGAATATCTCCTGGGATTTAGGGGCTTGATCATAGGGAGCCAAAAGTTTGAATTTGAATTCCAATGTTTACTCACTCACTATAAAAGTGAACATGAAAAAGTCGTGGGTAAGACTCATCATTCTCGAGCTCATTACTGTCAATTCTGAGTGTGTGTGAGACCTATGCTCTAGCCCACACCTATCTACACCATTAGCAAATGATCTTCATGCCAATGGGTTTGTATACAAGTGTTCATTAATACATATATCTTCATTGTTCATTTTTGAGTTCTTTGTCATAGTACTTGAAAGTCTGTCAACTTGTGGAGAGCATATCTAAGTCATTTATTCACCAAATTCAAAGATCTAAAGCTCATTGGAACCAGCTTGAAGCTATCTACATTCTTTCCAAATTTCAAGAGATTCTATTCAGCCATTTCAGAGAAAACCTCATCGAGGTGATCACTGGTCATTGTCTGCTACAGTTCTTTTTCAATTCCTACTGTGTTGGTCATACTGAGCAAAAGATCTAGCAGGTGTCAAGACATAACTAGAAGGTTTTCTTGATATTTTGAGTTTCAAAGTTATCTATTTTGCATTAATCATTACACACATCATTTCCAAAGTACATAGGCCCATTTATGGTGTCATTGGAAAGCTAAGGAGGTCCACTTATCAACTCTGAAGTAGAAAAGGGCTAGTACAAAGCAGGATTTGGCAGTACCTACTCAATCGCTTGGAGTGTCCATCCATCTTTCCCAACATTCACCCCCGCCAGAATCTTCGATCGACAATGAACTGCTTGCCCTCTGACAATAGTTCACTGAGTTAAACATGAAGCTATTACAATACGAACGACCACCCTCGCCACCCGATCAACCATTAGAAGAAGAGGCAGTCACCATTCCAGTTGAGGAGACCTTTGAAGATAATTATGAGCCTCAACCTCTTCTAGGCGGCAAAGTCACTGACGAAGAACAAGACACATACGAGGAACCCCCTCTTGCATGGATGAAACAAGTAGAAGAGATGGGGCCAACTCACGAAGAGCGTATATCCACTCAGATGATGGCCATGAAAACTACTGCGGAGGCAATACTTCAATCGGAATATTTCAGGCACTTGGCTCCTAGGCGACTGATAACCAGTTCAGAGTTACAATATAAGCCCTACTTTGTACTATTGGCAGATTACAATGCTAATTCCAAGCGAGTCACCAATAAGTATTCTTCTTTTGCAACACAGTTCCAACCAGAGGACATCCCGGAAGAAGCCAGAAAAGGTGCCATATTCCAACCAATCTGGCAGCAAAAGTTATTGGAGACCTATCTAGAAATGCTACAAACATGGGATCATGCTCCCATGCACTTAAAGTATAACCCTTGCTTTGGGTCAGTGCAAAGAAGAAGATCATGGAAAGCGTTTGCCATAAAAGTTCAAAACAATGCTAATTGCAAAGAATGGCTTAATTACCCCTCCATTTGCACCACCAACAGGCACACCAACCGTGTCCTACATGATGGCTACTATCAGACACTGGATGCCATGCTTACAACTCATGCCCGATGTCGCTGCTCAGATGATGCGGAAGATCCTGGACATGATGCAGATAGTGCTCAAGACTTCCCGCAATGTACACAACATCCAGCCTCCAATCCCGGGCTTTATAAATGGTAATTATGACTTACTCTACGATATGAGCACTACCCCTAGTATCCGGGTTGGTTATGCTTGGCATGTGAGGATCAGATATCTCGCTGCTTGCTATAAGCAAACATTTGATGATATGTTTACCACTGGGTTTTGGGAATCTCACTCGAAAGTGTTCGTGCCAGGACCAACCGATCTTCTACAACTATTTGCATGCGAACAGACAATGCACTCAGAGCTATATACAACACCCCAACCTGACATTCAGGGCGTGGTTAATTGGGATGCTCTTCAAAGAGATCTAGTTAGGGGACTCAAAATCAGAGAACAAGAGTTAGCCACTAAGATAGTCCAACACTACGTTGATCACCCTGTGGCGCAAAGGTCTGTCAGAGACGACAGATGCTAGGGGGGGGGAGAGTGTTGGAACCTGAGAAGAAGCAAGTATGGGCATACACGCAAATCTAGCACTGAGGCAACCCTTCAATTTTTTTCAATCCTTACATTATTGTAAAAGTGATTCTCATCACTGAAAACCATTGTAAATACTGTTTCATCTTTTTGTAGCTCCATTTTGTGCAAGCCGAGGACTCTTTGAGCTTGAGGAGCTTTAGAAGTAATGGCCTATTTTAAAGACCCCACAAGAAAATGAAGTACAAAGGATGTAAGTGGATCAAGAAATTACCAAGTCGAGGATATAAAGGGGGAGCTAAGGAATCATGAAAAGAACCACATTTTATAAAGGAAATCTAGAGAAGTACCTGTATTTGATCTTGATATTCAAAACTATGTAATTTAACTTTATAAGGATCTTAAAAGATCAAGTAGTCATTTGAACCAAGTTCATTGCTTTCAGAAGTAAAGGGGATTCAGGAAAATCTATGGTTATAAGAATCCATTTTAGTTGGATTTTATTGGTTTTAAATTATAGATATAGGATGTGACACATGGATCATATTAAGGATCATCCGTATGGGATGATAGATACAGGTAGAAAAGTACTCATCATCCATGGATAGTATTTTTCATTAAGCTAGAAGGATTTTGATTTCCTTTATATATGAGAAGATTTGTTGATAATTGGTTATATTAAGAACTTAAGAAGATGATAAATCATAGGGAGTGGATATAGAATTATTCATTCACTCTCATTTTTTGCGAGATAAAGAAAGTGGGAGAAGTTCCCACTTGAATATGCATTTTAGATTTAGTACTTTTGTGTAAATAAGTCTATTTAATCAATAGAGATATAGGAATTTATCTCTAGAGGAAGTAATTTTGAAGTGCTCCTAGAGTAATAGTCTATATTGCTTTTATCCATTAGATCCACTACATGGGAGTGCCACTATTCTATCTAGTTATTAAGGATATCATTTCGGCATAATAGTTAGATTGATTGATGTTTGCTTGCACCACTATCAAAATAGAAAACATGGAAGTATGCCACAAAGATACACTACTCACGAGAAGATGGTTAATGGCTATATGGAGTAGTAAATGCCCGTTCTTCATTCTAAACAAGGTTAGCAGACTCAACTTTGGGTGTAGAGTCCTCTGTAGCAACCATTCCAACCTCTTTCTTCATTGCTTGTTTTGTAGTGAGTTTAGAAAATCAACTAATTATATTACGATTTGACTTAAAATACTTGCAAACTTGATGTTTGTTGAAGAAAAACTCACAAATTTGACATACAGACAGACATAAAGACAAAGAAAGACAAAGAGAAGCAGAAACAAAGTCAGTCAGAAAATTAAGCCTTAGTGAAGGGACAAATTCACGACTGTAATATAGTTCATAGAAACTTCCAGAAATACGAGTTTTGAATCTCGGAACAAAATGTATATATATGAGGTAGAAGATCATAATATATGAAGAGAGAAGAAGAGAGCAGTGTGCTCATAGAACCAGAATAGAATAGGGCATATAGAAATTGAGAATAGTGATATAGAAGACGCCAGAGATTGCGTATGTAGAGATGAATAATAGAACCTGAACTGTCGTGTATTCATCTAAGAGAGATGGTAAGGAATAACTACTCAGAGTAGGAGAGTTTTCCATAGCTATGAGCAAAGTGAGGCCAAGCTATTTTGTACACATCTTCTCTAATAGAAAACACATGTTCATGTGGAAGCTTGAGCGCATTCTTTGTATGTGAAGAAATCTTAGTGATTTCATGTTACTGTGAAAAGTTACTTAACAGTTACAGTTTTCTCAGTAAATGTTTTGCCGGTACATCTACAAGGTAGATCTCGTAACATAGTGTAAAGGTTTTCATGAGAGATAGCTCATCTTGAAGCTAGGAGTCTGAACTCTAAACTGATCAAAAGACTTCTGTGAAACGGGACAAGTACAGAGTACTGTGTCTGACCGTAAAGGACATCCAGAACTGGTGAAGTTTTTCCTTAAACTTCAAAAAGAGTTCATTTACTAAAGGAAGCTCAGGTATAACTTCCTTATTTCATCTACAATCATTTGAAGTAATCACAAACAGAATTGCAGTTGATTCTAGTAAGATTCCGGTAAGATTACGGTGACATTCTGATGACACTCCGGTGAAGTTCCGGTGACATTTCGATGAGTTCAAAACACAGTTGTAAAGTTTTTCAGTTTTAGAAAGTTTGCTAAGCTAGTGATGATTATAGAGGTGTTGTAATATCACTCTAGCTTAGTTCTTGGGGCTTGGTGAATTCCACAGTTGAGCTTTAGTTAGTTAGGCTCACTCACCGCGTCAACAAGTAGTACAAGAGGTCAATAGTTGATGATGGTTTATTAGAGCTCAACAAGTGACAATTTTCCGTAGCTTAGTGTTAAGATTTTGTCACGAAATCAATAGTGGTATCAGAGTAGAAAGGTTCTGAAGAGCAGAAAAGGTCTCTCAGAAGTAGAAACGACAGTAAAGATACAAGAGAATTTGAAGAACTTTCACAAGAAAGGTGAAAGCTAAGATGATCAACAAAAAACAGCGTCAAGAAACGTTCCGAAGTAATTCTCAAGGGTAAAGGTTTGTAAAAGGTAAGACCTTTTAACATTACACTCCTAGAAAGTAACAGAAACAAGAAGATTATGGCAGATCATATCTCTATTGACAAATTGGACAGAGATAATTATCCCGCTTGGGTAATGCGCATGGAAGCCTTACTTATGAGTAGAGGTAAAGGAAGAGGTAATCAGACTAACAACAAGAAGTCTTGTTGGATCTGTGGATTAATTAATCATTTGGCTCATGATTGCTGGCATAATTCTCAAGGATCAAGTCACAATCAGAACAATAACAGTAGAGACAGAAGCGGAAGATATCAAAGAGAAAGACAAAGCCAAAGAGGCGGATATGGTAGAGGTGGAGCAAGAAGTTGGGGACAGAATCAGTCTCACAACACTACCTACTACAACTATGCGAATGATACACAGAATGATAGTCATACAACATTGATGATGAACTCGATAAGTATGTCAAAGAATGAAGACCTCAAGGTATTCTATATTGACTCTAGTTGTTCAAATCATTTGTCAGGAAACATAGAATGGTTATCAGAACTTGAAGGAGGTATTTCAAATCATACAGTACAAACAGGTGATAACACAAAACATAATGTAAGGTCAATTGGAAAGGTAAAGTGTAAGAATGGAGCTTACCTACTAACAAATGTTTTGTATGTTCCAACAATCCCGAAGAATCTGATTAGTGTGGGACAGATAGTAGAAAAAGGTTTTCAAGTCAGATTTACAAATGAAGGAGTATTTGTTGAAGATCCAGAGAATGGATACAGTCAGATTGTCCATGGTAAAAAGGAAGGTAGACTTTTTACTCTTAAAGTACAAGGAAATGTTGGTCAAGCCTTGACCACAGTCAGATTGTCCATGGTAAAAAGGAAGGTAGACTTTTTACTCTTAAAGTACAAGGGAATGTTGGTGATGAGGTATTTACAGAGTTAGATCTGTGGCATAAGAGGTTAGGACATTTTAATGAAACAGGAATCAAAACTACGGTGGAGAAACAATCTGTGAGAGGATTACCAAATATGAAGAATCAACATATGATTCACAAATGTGAAGCCTGTCAGATGGGAAAAGCCCACAGGTTACCATTTCAGAAGAAAGGGTATGAACACGATGATGTGTTAGAACTCATACATACAGATGTATGGGGACCGACAAAAGAAGGATCTATCAACGGCTCAAGGTATTATGTTCTTTTTATTGATGATGCAACAAGATGGATAACTCTTTATGTTTTCAAAGAGAAATCAGAAGTATTTGAATCTTTTAGGGATTTTCATGCATATGCTGCAAGACTTATGTTGAGAGCAGTATGGGCACTCAAGGACTGACTAGACAAGGAAGCCAGGGAACCCAAGGATTGACGAGACAAGGAAGCCAACGGAGAGAGTCAGAACAAGGTGAAGGAGTAAGTAGACAAAGCAATCGACGCAAATCTGGCAGATAGGCCCTTCAATTTTTCCAATCTACATCTTTTAACAGTGATTCTTATCACTAACAATCATTGTAAATACCATTTCATATTTTTGTAGCTCCATTTTGTGCAAGCCAAGGAGTCCTTGAGCTTGAGGAGCCTTAGAAGTACCTACATATCAATTTTCGTATTTTTTAGACTCCGTTTGAGCCCTCAAATTGGCCCTGGAACCTAATTTTTAACTAGGCCGGACACTAGGTCTGGACAGGGCCAAAAGCTAGTCAAAAACTATAAAAAGAGCTAGAGAGCTCATTTTTGAGGTTAGATTGTAATTGAAACGAACTTGTAAGAGCTATTGAAAGTAATCTAAAGAACTCCATTGATTCTCTCTCTTTGTCTTGCCGTGTGTGCGCGTGTGTGTGTATGTGTGTGCATGCTTGTGTGTTTCTCACTCACGCACTTGTGCCGCCACTTGCTCGAGGTCTTCATACCATCCTCACGTCTTCCCGGATTGACATTAAAGTAGGTGCTACTCATCACTGAGCTACACCAAATTTTGGCGCCGTTGCCGGGGATCGAGCTTTGAGGACGAGCGTGTGATGGTAAGACGTAGAGTTGACGCGTTGGAGTTGTAGGTATTTTCTTCACTCTCATCGAATTTCTTTTACTTTCTTTACCATCTTCATTTCCCTCATCATCATCACCACCTACCACCTCCATATCCATCATCGCGAAAATTTCAGTTTTTTGACTATATCCCCACCTCCACCTCATTTCCCTCATTTCACTTGTGAGAGAGAGCGAGAGAGCGAATTTGCATGTGCTGTTTTTTGCATGTTTTCTGAGCTGTCTTGCAGGTACAGGTCACATCACCATCTCCAGCCTTCCGCGCAGGTACGGAACTCGACGAAACTGTCTCGCAGTCGCCGCCTTCTGTCCATCGCGATTGACAACTTACATGACAGAAACTCAAAAGACTAAGGTCTGATGGAGGAGGAGAATATTTTTCTCGAGAGTTCAATGATTATCTGTGGAATGGAGGTATCAAAAGAGAAATAACTTGCAGGTATACACCGCAACAAAATGGAGGAGCAAAAAGAAGAAACCGAACTCTAATTGAGTTTGCAAGAGCAATGCTAAAGGAGAAGAATTGTCCAAATTATCTTTGGGCTGAGGCCGTAAATACAGCTACACATCTGGTAAATAGATTACCATGTACAGCTTTAAATGGGATGACCCCTTATGAAGCCTGGTGGGGCAAGAAACCAACACTTGATCATTGTAAAGTTTTTGGATCAGTTGCTTATGCTTATGTACCATCACAACTGAGACATAAGCTTGAACCAAAAGCTGAAAAATACGTGTTCATCGGATATGATGAAAAACAGATGGGTTATAGGTTATGGAGTCCTCTAACCAAACAGTTTACTGTTTCCAGAGATGTAACATTTGATGAAGGAAAAAGCTGGTATACAGACATAGAGTATAATGAAGAAACAATTAGAGAAGAGATAAGAAGGAAAGAAAAAGTAAAATCACATATGCAGGTGAATGAAGATGAAGATCATATGCAGGCAAGTACGTCCCAGGATCGGATCAGGTATGAGAAACGAAGATGGACCGAGATTTGATGAAGATGTGTATTCAGAAACACATGAAGAATATGAGCTAAGAAGGTCAAACAGAGTAAGGAAACAACCAACAAGGTATTCCTATGACACTTCTTATTTGACTCAGAAAAACTATGCTTACTTAGTAAAGGAAGATTAAGAACCTCAGAATTACGGTGAAGCAAAAGGTAAGAAACAATGGGAAGAAGCAATGAAGGAGGAATTCAATGCTCTTGAAGAGAACAAGACTTGGGATCTTGTTCCAAAACCAAATGGTAAGAAAGTGATTGGAAATAAATGGATTTACAAAGTTAAGAAACTTGCATATGGAAGGATATCCAGATACAAAGCTAGACTGGTGGTCAAAGGCTATGCTCAGACGCATGGCATAGATTATGATGAAACGTTTAGTCCGGTGGCAAAGATGTCAACCATAAGGACATTGATTGCTATAACAGCATCAAAAGGATGGAAGCTAAGTCAGCAGGATATAAAGAATGCATTTTTAAATGGATATATATCAGATGAAGTCTACATGGAACAACTTGAAGGGTTTGTAAGTTCCAGATACCCAGATCATGTTTGCAGATTAAGAAGAGCTCTCTATGGATTGAAGCAAGCTCCAAGAGCTTGGAATTACAGACTTGTGAAGTATCTCAATGACCTTGGATACCAAAGCTCAAAGGCTGATGCAAGTCTACTCATTAAGAGAACAAATGAAGGTATGATCTACATTTGTATTTATGTAGATGACATAATAATCACAGGAACCTCAGATGAAGGAATCAAGGAGGTAAAACGATTACTTGAAAAAGAGTTCAAGATCAGTGACCTAGGAAACTTATCATACTTTCTTGGAATGGAAGTCACATATACAGATCATGGTGTATATGTTTCACAAGAAAGGTATCTCCTAAACTTACTGAAGAAGTTTAACATGGAGAACTGCAGAGAAGCTTCAACACCGCTTGCAGTAAATCATAAACTCAGCAAATATGGTGGTGCAGAGTTTAAAGATATGAGAAAGTATCAATCTTTAGTGGGAAGCTTAATTTATGCTACACTAACAAGACCGGATCTTAGTTATGCAGTGGGAGTTCTCTCACAGTTCATGCATTGTCCGAAGGATCAACATTGGGTTGCAGGACAAAGAGTTCTTAGATATATCAAAAGAACTATAAAAGAAGGATTATTTTATCCTTTTACGTCAGATATAAAGCTGAGAGCATACAGTGACTCAGACTGGGCAGGAAGTCAAGATGACAGAAGATCAACACATGGGTATATGATATACCTAGGACACAAGCTTGTAAGCTGGTGTTCAAAGAAGCAACACACAATGGCTTTATCATCAACAGAAGCAGAATATAAAGGACTTGTGGAAGCAGTTAAAGAAGTGATATGGATGCAGACCTTGTTCAAAAGTATGGGCATTGATCAAGGTATACCTATCATACATGGAGATAATATGAGTTCGTTGTATCTTGCAGCAAATCCAGTATGTCATGCAAGAACAAAACACATAGAGATTCAATATCATTTCCTAAGGGAAAAGGTAGTGGAAAAAGAGATTGAAATAGTATACACATCTACAAAGGATCAGATATCAGATATTCTGACAAAGAGCTTAGATGGAGTAAAGACAAGCAGATTCAAAGAAATGGCAGGTATAAAAGAAAAGAAGAATATATGAAAGATCAGAGAATGCAAATTAGTGATTGAGGGGGAGCTGTTGAAGAATCACTCACAAATGTGACATACAGACAGACATAAAGACAAAGAAAGACAAAGAGAAGCAGAAACAAAGTCAGTCAGAAAATTAAGCCTTAGTGAAGGGACAAATTCACGACTGTAATATAGTTCATAGAAACTTCCAGAAATACGAGTTTTGAGTCTCGAAACAAAATGTATATATATGAGGTAGAAGATCATAATATATGAAGAGAGAAGAAGAGAGCAGTGTGCTCATAGAACGGGAAAAGAATAGTGCATATAAAAATTGAGAATAGTGATATAGAAGACGCCAGAGATTGCGTATGTAGAGATGAATAATAGAACCTGAACTGTCGTGTATTCATCTAAGAGAGATGGTAAGGAATAACTACTCAGAGTAGGAGAGTTTTCCATAGCTATGAGAAAAGTGAGGCCAAGCTATTTTGTACACATCTTCTCTAATAGAAAACACATGTTCATGTGGAAGCTTGAGTGCATTCTTCGTATGCGAAGAAATCTTAGTGATTTCATGTTACTGTGAAAAGTTAGTTAAAAGTTACAGTTTTCTCAATAACTGTTTTCCCATTACATCTACAAGGTAGATCTCGTAACATAATATAAAGGTTTTCATGAGAGATAGCTCATCTTGAAGCTAGGAGTCTAAACTATAAACTGATCAAAAGACTTTTGTGAAACGGGACAAGTACACAGTACTGTGTCTGACCGTAAAGGACATCCAGAACTGGTGAAGTTTTTCCTTAAACTTCAGAAAGAGTTCATTTACTGAAGGAAGCTCAGGTATAACTTCCTTATTTCATCTACAATCATTTGAAGTAATCACAAACAGAATTGCAGTTGATTCCGGTAAGATTCCCGTAAGATTATGGTGACATCCAGGTGACAGTCCGATGAAGTTCCGATGACATTTCGGTGAGTTCAAAACACAGTTGTAAAGTTTTTCAGTTTCAGAAAGTTTGTTAAGTTAGAGCTCAACAAGTGACAATTTTCTGCAGCTTAGTGTTAAGCTTTTGTCACGAAATCAACAATGTTGCTTTCTATTTTTTGGTCATCTTTATTTTCCTTCTTTTCCTATGGAGTGTGAGTAGGTTTTTTTTCTTCCTAATGGATTGCCTTTCTAACCAGCTAAGGAAGATTGATTTGCAGCATGCATAATTGACCGCTTTTGTCTAGATTGCTCTTGGTATAGCAAAATAGAGAAGACTTCTCAAAAGTTAAGGTTTTTGGATTGACTTTCATCATAAGAAAAAGAGGGGAAGCAAAAACCTGAGAAGAATTTGGAAGAACATTTAGGAGAGTCTACACAAGTGAACTGCTTGGTAGGATCTCATGAATAGAGGTGAATTACTCCCTCAGATCCTTGATTTGTGTAAAAGAAAAAGTGTCCATTGAATCTCCAACTATTTTCAAAGATAAGCAACATGGTGCCTCTTTTCTCGCTTGCTATAGTGTCGTAAGAGTATCGCAAGAAGCTTTGATTGTTTTGCACATTCGAGAGGCAAAGCTATCAATGCATGCCACATGTGCATCTCTAGCATCCCAATGAAGTTGTTCTACATTAGGCTCAATAAGAACCGTAGTGGGACTAGGAAATTGAAGGCCAACAACTTTGACACCTCCTGCATTACCTGTTTTCATAACATTTGTAGGTGTAGGATGGTGTACTTCAACACCCTGCACAATATTCCATAAGCCTTTTGCTATTAATACATGAGGCACCATATATACCCACAATGGGCAGTTAGAAGCATCCAACAAAATATGTCATTGCTTTCAACCATGGCCAAGGACCATATGATGATTGATACATAAGGTGGGTCTTTGTGTATAAATGGGCGAATTGGGGGGTGGTTTTGGAAAAAGTGCGGCCCCGTTTGGGCCCTTGCATTACTTGAGTGCATCGAGCATGTTCCTTTGCTTTAATCTTCAGAAAGCCAACCGCCTTCTCTCTCTCTCTCTCTCTCTAGGAGTCGAAAGTACTTGGTGAGGTTCCATGTCCAATATGGATGCCCTTACTATTTGCTTGGTGAGTTTCCATGTCCAATGGATGCCATCAAATAATTTCCACAGAAGGGAGAAGGGCAGGCACTCAACAATCATTGAAAAACGCTTCCTTGGATTGAGGGTTGAAAAAACAAAATCGACTTTGGTATGATATAGAGAGTGCACATGTGTGAGAGGGATAATACATGGTGAAACGTTGGAGATATGTTTTTGTAATCGTCGGTATTTGGTCTGGTGGTATGATTCTCGCTTTGGGTGCGAGAAGTCCCGAGTTCGATTCTCGGAATTTCCCAGGCATGATGCAGCCTTCACCGTTCACTTCCCATGCAAAAGGGCTTGCCAGAAAAAAAGAAGGTGGTGGCACAATAAATAGTCAACAGCATTTCTTCGATGGCTCTTGACTCCAAGCAAACCAACAATTTGACATGTTCGTATTGTACATTATGTCGAAGTTCAAGTGCGAAACGCAATTTCCAGAACGGTTCATTCGGGAGAGAAAAGTTCAAAAGAATGGCTTTTAATTTTTGCAGCCCACAATTGGGAGTTTCGACCCCCAAACAGGAATTCCGGCGCTTAGGTGATACTACTGTACATGCAAACAAAGGCTTTCTCGGTGCGGCACATATATGCCAACCACCTAATCCTTCACACATGTGCAGCACACCAAAAGAGTAGCACAACTTGAATTGCACTTTGCCCTCTTCTTTTGTCAAGGGGTTTCTACAATGGGAACCTCGAGTGAGTGCAGAAGGGGTTTCTACAATGGGAACCTCGAGTGAGTGCATGTACCAAAGGCTTACATTATCATAATCATGCTCACACTATGCACGTACCGAAGGCTTACATTCATTTCACACTATCATAATCATGCTCACACCATGCATGTACCAAAGGACAAAGCATTCCTGTGTGTGCCACTCACCTCCCTTCCATATCCCCTTCTTCTCAAAGTGGATAGTGTCCATCTGCACCCTCCCTCTACTACGCGAGGTAGGAATCTCAGCATAATCCCTCGAGCTTGGGACCTTAGAAGACTTGCTCTTTTACCACACACAAGAAGCACTCGCCCACTTGGCCTATGTCTAACACTCTCCCCCTCCTCTAACTTGATCATTATACTCAATGATCAACGGCGAAAAAGTATGTGCGAACCAGAGCCGTTGATTCCCAAGTAGAATCCTCCCAAGGCAACTAGATTTAGTTTACTCTCTCTAGGGGGATCAACTAAACATGGATGAGCGTACCCTCATACTACCACACAAACACTCTCTCGCACCAGTTTTGGGGAAAAGGTGGCCATCTCAAAGTAGCTTGCATGATGCTTTGCAAACTTGTATGTATGCCAAATTGGGTGCTTGAGAATTTAGCTTATATTTTGAATTTCCATCCTCAACCAATGCCCTTAACTCCGATGGGAGTAGGGTATTGTGTGAGGTGTGCCGGGTCTTTGCATTAACAAATTACGTCTTCTTATTCTTCTCTTACATCTAGGAGTACGATTCTAATACCTTGTTTTTTGTACCCTTTTTTTTTCCCATTGGAGTTCTAGTATGTCAGTGCGATTGTTTGTAAGTGTAATAGGCCTCTTTTCTAGTGAACTTTCTGAATTTCATTGTGGGGATAATGCTTAGAATGAACAATTAGGTCATTTTATGCATGTAGGAAAAATTTTGGGTTGACAAGTTTCATATTCTCTCTCCATACCTTATTCGCATCATGTTTTCTAGTGGAATTTTGAAGGTGAAGATGAAAGAATTAACGAAAGCTCTGTATGAGAGAAAGGTAGAGCAAGTATAAGAGAATAAAAGTGCCTGTGTGAAATTTTTGTGAATCATGTTTTGAGTACCTCGTTCAGGGTCCTACATTTAGTTCATTGTAAGAAAATGCCTTGATTTTACTCTCTCTCTCTAGAATTTTGAAACTTGCAGGGCTCAAAAGTGGTAGTATGTCGATAATGAACTCCAAGCCAGTAAAATTGCCATTTAACATGATCATAAGTCTTGTCAACTCTTAGGTGTCTCGACTAGGTGTGCCATGATACTAGGCCGAACACTAGGTCTGGACAGGGACAAAACTACTCAAAAAACTATAAAAAGGGCTGGAGAGCTCATTTTTGGGGTGAGCTTGTTGTAGATTTCAGCTTTGTAAGAAAGCTCTTTTGTAATTGAATTCCTTCCATTGTTCCACTCTCTGCTCTTACCTTGTGCACGTGTGTGTGTGTATGTGTGTGCATGTTTGTGTGCTTTCACTCACGCACTTGTGCACTTCACTTGCTCTTGGTCTTCATACCAGTCCTCACATCTCCATAGATTGACATTTATGAGGTGAAGCTCCTCACGTTGGTACTTGCCATTGTGCTAGAGTGACACTTAGCAATTTAGGAAACCAATCAGAAGGGACACATGACATGGGTTTCATGAGGAATCATCAACACGTTCTTATAATTTCAAGTGATTTCCAAGTCCATGAGCATTAGTTTTATGGCCTATCTTAAAGATCCCACAAGAAAATGAAGTACAAAGGATGTAAGTGGATCAAGAAATAACCAAGTCGAGGATATAAAGGGGGAGGTAAGGAATCATGAAAAGTACCTCGTTTAGGGTCCTACATTTAGTTCATTGTAAGAAAACGCCTTGATTTTACTCTCTCCCTAGAATTTTGAAACTTGCAGAGCTCAAAAGTGGTAGTATGTCGGTAATGAACTCCAAGCCAGTAAAATTTCCATTTAACATGATCATAAGTCTTGTAAAGTCTTAGGTGTCCCAACTAGGTGTGCCATGATACTAGGCCGGACACTAGGTCTGGACAGGGACAAAACTACTCAAAAAACTATAAAAAGGGCTGGAGAGCTCATTTTTTTTGTGAATCATGTTTTAAGTACCTCATTCAGGGTCCTACATTTAGTTCATTGTAAGAAAACACCTTGATTTTACTCTCTCCCTAGAATTTTGAAACTTGCAGGGCTCAAAAGTGGTAGTATCTCGGTACCATTGTTTGTAAGCATAAGCAATTTTAGGCCATTTAGGTTACATGATGGCATCGTTCCATGAATGAGGAAGCATGGCATTACCTTCTCAGGAATCGTCACTATGCTACATCTAGGAATAAACTTAGCCATTTTGGTTAACCTAGACTAGGTTGTTCTCCTTCTCTCTCTCTCTCTTAGGTGATCCTACTACAAAATCCATGGGGATAATCCCCCACTTCCCATTGGGAAGATCTAGAGCCAGAGCAAACCTCGAACCCTCAATGTCTTAGCTTTATTCCCCTCGCATTTTGTGCATTTAAGCAAATACTCTAGGACATCCTAATGAACTCCACGCCAGTAAAATTGTCTGTTAACAAGATCATAAGTCTTGTAAACTCTTAGGTGCCCCGCACTAGGTGTGCCATGATACTCATGCAAGTTACGTCCTCTTGTCTCAAAATCTCTAGGGACACACACCTTACCTTTATACAATCATTGTCCATCCTAGATATTGTACTTCTTTCACTTGAATCCTCCTTGAGTATTGACCAATACTCCATCCTCATTGGAAACGTGCATGTTCGGATCCACTTTCTCGATGGATTCCCAAATGTCGCTATATGTAGGATTAAGCCTACGTTTCCCTCTGATGGACTCAGGTATCTCACTAGTGAACTGAGTAAATTTAAGCCCATTGAGCATAGGCATGTGGCCAAGCATGCCAGCCACCATATTAAACTTTCCCTTACTGTACATAAGCTCATAATCAAAATCCTAAAGGGTCTCTACCCAACGTGAAGTATGTCATTTAAGGTTTGCTTCATTAGAGAGCCACTTAATGCTCTCTTGCTTAGACACTATCGTAACCTTGGCACCATATTAGTAATGAAACCACTTCTTCAAACCATGCACAATCACTTACAATCCTTCTCATAGAGAGAGTATATATTCTGACTCAGTTCTAGCTTCTTTCTCTCAAACGTCACCACTTGGCCATCCTAAACTAAAACTGCTCCTATACCAAAATCGCTAGCATCAGTCTCAACCACAAAGGGTTTGTTGGGGTTCACTATATGTAAAAATGGAACTTTCCTAATTGCTACTTTCAACTTTTCCATACTTTGCTTCTATTTGTCTCCCCAATGAAAGGTTTTCCCTTGCCCTTTAAGTTCGTTCTTCATTAGATAGCCCATACTTTATGAGGATCCATCTAGATTTTGTCTTAGGAGACTATATGCCCAAGTTATCTAACCTCTTTTTTGAAAAATTAACACTTTAATTCCTTAGCAAAGAGTGAATTTCCTTGTAACACTTGGAATATTTTCCTCTAGTGTTCCAAGTGTTCCTCCTTTGATCTACTATAGATCATAATATTCTCTACCAAATCTTTGATCTTTGTCAAAAAATTGTGTATAAAATCTCCTTCATTCATATGCTCACTCTCAAACTCTTTTTGAAGCTAAGCAACATGATCCTCATTTCTTCCCCCGTATAACATCTAAGTGTATCCCAAGCATTACTTGCTATTTTGTACGAGAGAACGTGAGGGATAGTGGCATGTTTGAAAGACAAAGCTATACATAAATGTGCCTGAGCATCTTTTCCATCCCAACAACGTTTCGCTATAGTAGGTGCAATAGGAACCACAACAGGAATAGGAATTTGAAGATCATAATCTTCAACGCCATCTATGACACTTTCAATCATTGTATCTATAGGTATAGTAATATGTTTTTCAACACCTTGAACAATCTTCAACAACCCTCTTACTACCAATGTATGATGCATCATATATTCCCACAATTGGTAATTAGTTCTTATATGGTGGCTGACATGCTTGGCCACATGCCTATGCTCAATGGGTTGAGATTTACTCAGTTCACTAGTGAGACACTTGAGTCCATCAGAGGGAAATGTAGGCTCAATCCTACATATAGCGACATTTGGGAATCAATCGGGAAAGTGGATCCAAACATGCATGTTTCCAATGAGGATGGAGTATTGGTCGATACTCAAGAAGGATTCAAGTGAATGAAGTACAATATCTAGGATGGACAATGATTGTATAAAGGTAAGGTGTGTGTCCCTAGAGATTTTGAGACAAGAGGATGTAACTTGCATGAGTATCATGGCACACCTAGGGCGGGGCACCTAAGAGTTTACAAGACTAATGATCTTGTTAAAAGGCAATTTTACTGGCGTGGAGTTCATTAGGATGTCCTAGAGTATGTGCTTAAATGCACAAAATGCGAGGCGAATAAAGCTAAGACATTGAGGGTTGGAGGTTTGCTCTGGCCACTAGATCTTCCCAATGGGAAGTGGGGGATTATCCCCATGGATTTTGTAGTAGGATCACCTGAGAGAGAGAGAGAGAGGGAGAACAACTTAGTCTAGGTTAACCAAAATGGCTAAGTTTATTCCTAGATGTAGCATAGTGACAATTCCTGAGAAGGCAATGCCATGCTTTCTTGTTCATGGAAGGATGCCATCATGTAACCTAAATGGCCTGAAATTGCTTATGCTTACAAACAATCCTACCGACATACTACCACTTTTGAGCCTTGCAAGTTTCAAAATTCTAGAGAGAGAGTAAAATCAAGGCATTTTCTTACAATGAACTAAATGTAGGACCCTGAACGAGGTACTTAAAACATGATTCACAAAAATTTCACACAGGCACTTTTATTCTCTTATACTTGCTCTACCTTTCTCTCATACAAAGCTTTCCTTAATTCTTTCATCTTCATCCGAGCTTTCAAGACAAGCGTGTGATGGTAAGACGTAGAGAGGATGCGTTGGAAAGGTAAGTAGTAGGTTATTTCTTGTTTTTCACTAATTTTTTTTTCTCATGTTCCTCTCCATTTCCATCCCCATCTCTACTCCACACCATCTCCATCTTCCTTTCATATTCCCATTTCATTTCATTCTCCTCATTTGCATAGTGCTACTGTGAGAGAGAGCGAGAGGGCTTTACTGTTTCTGTGTGCTTTCTTGCATGATCTTATAGGTTTCAGCATCCTCACCATCTCCAGCAAGCTTAGCAGGTAGTGAATTTCTCTACGCAAGCCTCGAGGCATCGAGCTCGAGCTATCGCAACACACCAAAAATTTGATCCTATTGAGAATCTGAGTGCATCACGACACAACGCAGCCTAAGAGCTCCCAGGATCACTAGGTCGATCAATAGAATTCGCTATATTTTGGTCTATCGCGACACACCCATATATCGTGACACACCCGTGTATCGTGACACTCCTGTCTATAGCGACACACCCGTCTATCGCGACACACCCGTGTATCGCGACACTCCCGTCTATGACGACACACCCGTGTATCACGACACTCTGAGGTATCGCAACACTCCCGTCTATCACGACACACCCATGTATCGCGACACTTCCGTCTATCGCGACACTCCTGTCTATCGTGACACACCCGTGTATCGCGACACTCCCGTCTATCGCGACACTCCCATCTATCGCGTCACATTGAGGTGTCGCGACACACCCACTTATCGCGACACATCGACCCGAACTATCGCGATACACCGGCTTTATGAATAATTTTTTGCGGTGTAATAATTTATTGAATTGGGGTAATTTTGGGCTTGATTTTTGACACCTTGGGACTACCTTAGAGCCTGAGAAGTGGGCAAAATACCTAGAAAACCATAGATGAATTTCATGAACCCTGAGAGCCTCTCTTGACCCCTATGTGCTTGAATGGTCATAACTCCACCATACGAACTCTGAATGGTCAATTCATTGTAATCCAGGGCAATATTAACTAGTGAATCTTTGCACGAACATTGTGTGCAATCAAGGCATCCAAAGCAAGCTAGCAAGGGTGAGTACCAAGCTTGGGAGAAGGCTATCTGGGCTTGTGTAGCAGTCTGAGCAACAAGTGAATTGAGGTTGGAAGTTCTCTCAACCCTTCTTCGTCAATTCCTAGCTTAGGCTAAGTACGACTTAGGTGTGGTGATTAATTAGAGTAACGTTAGGCACGAATCAAGTCCAAGAGAACTAATCAACTAAGTACAAGCATTAAGTAGATCTTAAGTGCAAAAATTCTAAGGAACAAAAGTAAACTTGAATCGATCAAATATCAAGTGCGAAATTCACTTAGGTAATCATGACGACGTGATTCCAAACAAGGGCTAACACAATATTCAACTAAAAAGAACAAAGTGATTGGTACAAATTAACCTACAAGAGATTGTACTTGGGACCAAGGGGGTAGAGAAACCAGGCATATGAACCTTGGGTCAAGAAGACACTTAAGCCGAGATAGACAAAGCCTCAGATCTTCTGAAGCTAGTGTCAATCATACTGCTAGGTCTTGGGCCCAACAGTTGAGTGATTATCCATACACTCTGAGGTCAGAAACAAGCAATTCTAAGATGTCCTATAACATGGAGAGACCAGTAGGTAGTTCCGGAGTGGCTTACCTAGAAAAGCCAGAAGGACCTTACAAGACTCAATTGGAATATATCAAGACCAATCGTCTAGGTGCTCGCATCTATGAAGACAGCCTGAGAAGATCTGTGGTCCAGATTAAAAACCTAGATCAACCCCCATGGGCTAGAACATCCGGTAGTCAAGTTCGAAAATGGAGCATATCTAGATAAAGAAGGAAGGATTTATGTGGTTACCACCCTTCCAGATAGGACAAACAAGTTCGGCAATGTGATCGCAGAGACTGACATGGGTGACATAGAGCAAGGGAACTTAGGAAGAGAGCCGAGGACTCCCCATGGCAAATCAGTCCTCCCCAGAATCATTACTCTAGAGTGGGTTCCCCAGGACAATAAGAGCATAGATTTTCTTTTAAACCGCAAGACCGACGAGGCTTTTTGGAGGTATAAGCCTGACCAGCCCAATGAGGTTGGAGCTCTCACAATCTATGAGTTTAAAGACCTTGATAGCCTAGGCAAAGTAACCTACCTAGACAATATGTCAGAGAGGATCGTCGTGGTCACCGAGCATGGCAGACATGCCTACACTTGGAAGGGTGAATTCTGTTAAACGCGGTTTTGCCGTCAGAACTCGTTTAAACTATATTTGGGTTCTTGGGAGTGGAAGGGGTCTGTTACTGAGAGGCCCTATACTTGATTTTCCCAATTAATCACTTCATATGACAGTTTATTCATCAACTCTGCTAATCAAACTTACTAACAGAAAACTCAGACTCGTTCCTTACAGACTTATTATTCTGATTCGCTCACTCACAGAGTATCGACTCATACACAGATTAAACTTCTCAGTAACCGGCATACAAGGTGAATGCTACCGTAACACAGACTTATAGTAAACAACTTACAGAACAGCGGTTCAATACTTCACTTAATGTAAACATTACCGTAACTCAATCTGTAACGCACAGATACAGATAATCAAACACAACAGAAAGACACAATATGACTCAGAGTTATGGAAACACAACACTTCGGTACTACACAGACGTATCGCCTAGACAGACAGTCTGGCGATCTGCTGGTCATCACCGAAAGTGTCTTTTCATTGCTTTATAAAAAGTTACAACTCGTCGTAGCGACTTCTCAGTTCGTGCAGAATATGAAAAGGAAAAAGGATTTACAATTGCCAATCCGACGGCTTACACTGGCACGCACGGTGGACTCAAACCCGCAGGTATAGAAAACTTTATGGCTCATCGAGTATACCCTCTAAATACATAATTCTAGATAATTTAAAAGTCCTGGCAATTTTCTTTTTTAATGAATCCAACACCTATTTTAGGACTTCGGGTTCTACAAGTTGAGCATCTGTCTGTACTGAACTTGTTGCAATGACCTGGCTCATCAAAAGTTCTGCTTGTGTCTACAGAAAAGCTTCCTGCAGATAGAAGTCGTTTGACAGAGCCGCATCCCAGTTCACCTTCATGTCTGCAATCTACTTATCAACTCTTGCTAGTCTTTCTTTTTATGCATCCAATTGGTTCTCTCTTCTTGCCAACTCTTGATTCTGAAACTGGATGGTCCTGTAATACGCATCTCTTTATCTTCTTATCCTTGGTATCTCCTTCTGTAGTTGAGCGACTAACATCATCTGGCTTTTGAGAGCAGCATTTGATTCAACTAGTTTTGAATTTGCAAACTCTAGCTGCGTATTTGTTTGCTTTAGTAAAGCTGCCATTTCCTGTCCTTTCTGTATTGCTTCATCCAATTGATCACGAGTTTCCTTTAACAGATCTCCTAAGGCTATGCGGGCATCCTCTTTATCTTTGAATAACTATTTCAAATGAATAATTTTGGCATCAGCAACACATAATAAATCAGCTTTTTCTTTGACTTCAGCCAATGCAGCATCTCGTTGACTGATTACTGTTTCCTGTTCGGCAAGTCTGGCCTGTAAATTTTTAATCTGTACTTGTAAAGCTTGATTTTCTGCTTTTACTACATCTATTTCTTCCTGGAGTGGACTAATATCTCCAGAACATCGACTTTATGCTGGAAATCATCTCTGATATTATCAGTTACTTCTTTCATTTGTGCTGGTAGTTGCTGCGATAAATGAATCAACATCTGTCCCATGGATGCAAGCTCATTAAATACAGGTAGCGAAGGAAACAAAAGAGAAGGACGTGGTTGAGATGAAGAAGTGGTGAGGAGTTGATGGGAATTGGGTGGAGAATAGTTTGGTGAAGAGGATGATGAGTCGGTTTCATCAGGTACAATGGGTGGAACAGGGACAATGGGCTTAATTGGAGGTTCGGGGGGAGGAGTGAGAAGAACACTGTTAGTTTCTAATACCTTTTCGGTGGATTGTTGCGTGGTGTTATCGAGATGGGCATCTGCAGATTCCACTGTTGTAATCAATTCTTCAAAAATTTCGGTAATAATATGTTGTACCTCTTCTTGCTTATCCTGTTTGGAGTGTTGCTGAGATTCTTCTTTAGAAGAACTGGCTCTAGAATCTGCGGTATCATCATGCTCTTTTTGCTGGTTTGGAGATGATTGAGCTGATGAATCATGATGCATCGAAGTAGTTGTGTCGTGGAAAGTTTCTTCTTCATGTCCTTCTTCTTCATTGTTGTCGGCTTCATTTCTTGTGGCCGAACCCTGTACTTGACTGTTAGATGAACTTATTCTGATGCGTTTTCGGCGGAGTAGCTGGAAGATTTCTTCGTCATCTTCTTGATCATCTTCCAGGATTTGCGCGGATTCTTCATGATACAAAACAGGACCTTTGGGTGGTGGTTGCGCTGCTTGAAGGACCGGAAACAAGAAACTTAGTATGTGGGGGAGACGAGAATGTGGCATATCTCCTTTGTTAACCTGTTTAATTACCGAAACGCATTTACGGTGAATGCGGCGGAAATAGTAAGAGGCAAAATTAACAGGCTCTCTAGCAGCCATATCTATCGCTGAGTAGAATGGGCGAGATATGCTATAAGTACGTTTCTGCACGCAGACACAATAGCGATTAACAGCAGAATGGAAAAGGTTAAGTAGATACTTGGCAGCGGGAAGCGATTGAAATTGTTTAATCATCACGCGATGTTGAGATGATAACCTCATAACTACGGTGTGCATGCATGAGCGGAATCAATAACAAAAGGTGGCGATTATTCATGGTTCTGTATCCAAACGAGGAGTTTTATGATTATGTAGCAAAATGAGGAGTTTATGGTTTTTATCCAACTAACAAGCAAAACCAAAAAAGAAAAAGAAAAGAAAAGAGAAAAAGAAAAAAAATATGCGGGCAACCACAGAACACTTCAGTGCGAATCAGACGCTTGATGATATGGCCGCAACTTTGAACCATTTATCACTTTTGGAAGAGGAATTTCGATCAAAGTAGTCAACCGAAAAGTAGCTGGCCCCACTTGTTCAGTAATCCGGTAAGGACCAAACCATCCTAACTTGAATTTGCCAGCAGAACGATTTGATTTTGCATTATAAAACAGCACAAGTAGTCCTACCGTAAAAGCTAGAGTTTTAAGATACCGATCATGTGTATATGAGCTTGCCTCAACTGCACTTCTTGAAGAGTCAGAAAACTTTCCCAGCGATGCTAATCTAATTCTCTGAGTGTGTCCAACCGAAATTGTAAAGATTCTTCAGGTAACATTTTCTAAGAGATGGCCACATGTAAGCTTGGTACTACAAGTTCCATTGGTGCAATTGCCTCCATTCCATATGCAACTTTGTAAGTAGTCCGGTATGCCCATAATACTGCAGGTAGTAACTAATCCCATCTTTCTGGTGATTCCACAGTCAATTTTCAAAGCATAGTCAACAACGTTTTGTTTGTACTCTCAGCTAAGCCATTAGCACGAAGATAATACGGTGAACTGAATTTATGCAGAATTTGAAAAGTGTGTGTGAGCACTCGCATTAAACTGTTGATAAAGTGGGTCCCTTGATCTGTGACAAGTTCCAAAGGTAATCCATATCGTGGGAATACATCCTTCATTAGACATTTTGCCACCGAAACAGCTGTGGCCGACCGTAAAGCCCAAGCTTCTTCCCATCTTGTAGCATAATCTGTGCATGTCATAATATATCTGTTGTTGCTAAGGATTGCTGGAGGTGTGATTGGTCCAATAAAGTCAAGACCCCATTTTTGAAAAGGTTCTAAAGGTAAGACAGGCTGTAGAGGGAAAAAATGGCGTTGTAAAGGCTGTCCAGATCACTGACAATTGTCACATTGCTGCATAAATTGAGATACATCTCTGTACATAGTAGGCCACTAGAGCCCACTTTGCAGAATTTTTCGGTGCGTTAAATCTGCTGCAAAATGTCCACCGGAGGGTATGGAATGTGCCAGAGCGATTACTAAGTTTACTTCATGTGGAGGAATACAACAAAGTAAATCCCCAGTGTGATCCATATAATACAACTCTCCGGCAATCAACCGGAATCTGCGACTGTAAACTGCAATTTTCGGCGCATTGCAGAGGAAGTTTGAGAAGGGAGACATCCATCAGTAAGAAAGGTTAATAACTGATCATAGTAAGTAGGTATCACAGGAGGTTGTGCAGATTCATCATTAGTCATTTCAGTAACATAAATAGCTGGTGTGGTGTCATCAACACCGATCGGAGCTTCACCGGAATCCAACCGAGAAAGAAAATCTGGTAAGGCATGTGCAGTTCCAGGTTGATGAATCACTTCGTAATCAAATTCTTGTAACAATAAAACCCAACGTGCTAAGCGGCCACCTAAATGCTGTTGCCGAACCAAATATACCAGTGCAGCATGATCTACATGAAATACGAATTTTTGGCCTAGTAAATAATGCTGGAATTTCTTTACAGAATACACTAAACCAAGACATTCTCTTTCAGTTACTGAATAATTCTTTTCAGCAGGAGCAAGCCTTCGACTTGCATAATAGACATGCCTAAACCACTTATCAGTTTGTTGCATTAAAACACTTCCAATGGCTATATCTGATATGTCTACAAAAACATGAAAGGGGCATTCCCAATCAGGAGGTTGTAGAATTGGAACCTGCATTAATAAAACTTTTAGATGATCAAATGCAGTTTGACATTCCGGTGTCCAATCAAACTGTCGAGGAGTACTAGTGATTAGCCGATTCAGGGGTATTGCCAAATGGGCAAGCCATCGTAAATGTCGACCATGCCACCTGACTTGACCCATGAATCGCATGACTTCTTTCGGTGTAGTAGGCTCAGGTGCTTCTAACATGGCTGCAATTTTGTATGGATCAACTTGTATGCCTTGTGCAGATACAATGTGGCCAAGGAGTTTACCACAAGAAACCGCAAAGACAGATTTGGTGGGGTTCAAACAGAGTCGGTATTCTTGGCATTTTTCAAAGCAACACCGTAAATGATACAGGTGTGCAACCATCTTACCGAATAAAGAGAAATAATCTAGATATACTTGCATAAAAGAAGTAAGATAGGGTGAGAAGATTTCGTGCATACATCGTTGAAAGGTACTAGGAGCATTTCTTTATGCAAACCACATGACTGTGCAACCAAAAACACCCCAATTCGTAATAAACGTTGTTTTCGGTATATCCTGCTCAACCATTCGGACCTGGTTATAACCACTATAACCGTCGAGAAATGAGTACATCTCATGTCCAGCCACTCTATCCAGCATGGTGTAAAGAAATGGAAGAGGAAATGGATCAGGTATGGTGGCTGCATTCAATTTCCGATAATCGACACATATTCGGAGCTGCTTGTTTTTCTTTGGTACAATCACGATCGGGGAGATCCACTCAGCATGCTCAATATGTACAATGAATCCTACCTTTAATAGGCGATCAAGTTCTGCTTTGACCTGTGCTGCATAGTTAGGGTTCATACGGTAGCTGGGTTGTTTAATCGGCTTTGCTTCAGGTTTGAGTACGACCCTATGTTGATAGATGCGAGGGTCCAGACCTTTCATATCACGATAATCCCATGCAAAAACATCAGAGAATTCACGAATAAGTTGGATCAAATCTGCTTGAAATACTTCAGACAATCCTTCCTTTATCTTGAGAGGTCGTGGATTTACTTTCATCTCCTAAATTATAGGTGACCAACTGATCTTCTGGAACATAGAATTGACGAGGTTTTCCTGAATTGTCAATTGGTTGTAAAAGTTGCTGTATAGTGGCTTCATCCATAACAATAGTATTTGTGATCCCCACTTCTTCGGTCACAGGCACCACCGTATAGGCTGCCGGACTCCAGTTATTTATAACAGTTTGCAGATCAACAGTTCTTAAGGAGATCAAATCAATGTTATTCTTTAAAAATTCTTCTTCTTCATCATCGGATAAACCATCTAACATGTGGACTGGTTCTGCTACATATGGTCTAGCATGTAATTCAGAGGGCTGAATATCATCCAATTTGACAACATATTTACGATTATTGTCTTTGAAAGTGAGTTCCTGTGCTGACCAATCCTGTATAACCTTAGCTTGTTTCAACCAAGGACGGCCGAAAAGAAGATTATAATCAAGACTGGACTCTGGTAATTCTAAGACAACAAAGGTCATCTTAAATGTTGTTCCCTGCAAAGTTATCGGGACATTCTGTACGAGTCCTACTGGATGAACTCGAGATTGATCTGCCATCCTAACAAAAAATTGAACAGGCTCGATTTGCATCCACCCTAACTTCTTACAAAGTGCTGCAGTGGCTATGTTTACACCAGACCCACCATCAATTAGTACTTGAGTAATTTTGTGATCTTTGTACCATACTGTAATCAAGGGGACCGAATGATCCACCGTAGAATCAGCTTCCGGTTGTACCGTTGCTGTGGCTGGAATGCAGGAAGATCCAGGACTGAGCTGTTGTTGGATTTGCTGCCGAACTCTCGGTACTAGTGCAAGTAACTATCCAAGAGGGAGAGTAATGGATGCCTTAGATAAAATTTCCCATGCCTGATCGGCTTGAATTGTACTTTTCACCGATTCTAAAGGTAATGCGCCTGTTACAGTGGTAGAATCTTGTTCCTGCGATCCTTCCTTTGGCAGCGGAACTTGGGTTACTGGAATGGGATCTGGAAACACTGTAGGCTCTTTGGTGGTCCATTGACTAGCTTTGTCATACATTCTCTGTTGTTCATGGATGCCAGGTTCAAATATTTCTGCTGCTAGTTGTAGCTGCTTACCAGATCTGGTTTGAATCACTGCGGCCTGAGTTTCTACTGGTGAAATATATACCATATTGGTCATAGGGTTCTGACGCTCTTTCTTCCTTTGATCATATTCAGCTGCATCTTTACAGAATCTGCGTATGTGGCCTAATTCACCGCAAAAATGACAGCGAGGGGGTGGCAAAGAATTACCTTCCTGTGATGTTCCTGTCTGCCATCGATTTGTATTGTAATTTGTATTTCGTTGTCCTCGATAATTTCTGTATCCTTGCTGCTGATTATTTCTCATCTAAGGTGGTACATAATGAGTGGCCGGCTGCCCTGGTTCTTGTATGATAGCATTGACAGTTTCTGATCCCTGCACTTTTGGAGAGCTCCTTCTTCACAATGGCAAAAAGTCTCTACAAAGGCAAATTCGAAATTTTGGAGAGCTCCTTCTTCACAATGGCAAAAAGTCTCTACAAAGAGTCACCAAGTGACTTATATACATGTGCCCTAAGTTTGGTCCTTTCACACAAGAGACCGGCACTTTATTCACTAAAAGACTAATTTCCTACTAATTTACATGGGTAAGCTTCTAATCTTCTGTGGGGATGCAGCTACAGGACTCCTCTAGTGCATTTACATCGGAAAATATATTACAAGAATGGTTATAATACAAAAATAAGGTGTCCAAATCGGAAAAATTTTGGGGCCCGTCTTTTTCTCTGCCTTGTGCTCTCTTTGCTCTGCAACACTCTCCCCCTCTTTGTCTTTGTCGTCCCTTGACAGGCTTTATCTTCTCATTGGCTGCTTGTTTAAGTCTTTTGAGTGCACACATCCAGTGGTGGAAGAAGCAATAAGGACCGTCAGACAATTGGTTATCTTATCCAAGGCTTGTCCTTTGCTTCTGCCTTTGGCTTGCTTTAAGAGGTCTGAATACACGCACCCAGTGGTCGGAGAAGCAATAAGGACCGTCAAAGAATTTGTTATTTTATCCGACCTATGTCCTTTGCTTCTGTTTTGCCCCTTGGTATTCCGTATATCACATATCATAAAAAATTAGTGCTTTGGACTAATGCCGATGAAATTCAAAAAAGTATATTTTGCATGCTGGAAAACCTTGATTACTGTTAGTAGCATACTGAATATTTTATTGGTCATTTTAGTTGCTAAATCTGGAACTGTAGCATATCTTACAATCCAAAATTCCATAGTTTTTACCATATATTCCTCAGTCGGTAAGTAATTGTGTGGAGGACTAGGTAACAACGGATAATTGTTGATATTTCCCTGGCACTGACCCTCCCAAAATTGCGTCCAGGCTCTTCGACGGGGTACTGGGCAAAAAGATGGGTTTACCTGAAGCACATAAGGTGATGCTTCCCACTGTACCCGCAGTGTAGGATTCTTTTCCAAAAGCTTTCCTCTCCATATAGGATCCACCTTCTCAAACTCTTCTTGGGTATACTTGAATGTATCATGTCTGAAGTGGAGATTGTAGTCCGGATCTTTATTTGTCGTAGTCTTTATATATATTGTCTCGTTTGTTCTTTCAGCAGGCCATATGGTACACAAAAAGGCTTCAAAATCTGCTCCAAGTTTTTGCTTTCTATCTTAGCTTCCTTCATTACTTGGATGATTTGATCTTCAAATTCAGCCGTAAGCTGGGACACCAGTAGTGCCCTTTCCGGTCGGCTTAATTCTGCAATTTCCCGAGTGTTATGTTCAATGTGAACCTCCTATTCCTCCCTTATCGGTGAATGATGTGAGGGGGGAGAGAGAGGACGTACCTCAGTCTCCATAGTAGCCTCTACGGATTTTGGAACTACTGGTATCCTCTCCATTGTTTTCTGCTCTATCTTCTCTTGAAGCTGTTTAATCAATGCGTCTTTCTTCTTTATTTCCTCAGTAGCCTGTGCAATGGTGTCCTTGTGTTTGAGAAGTTCTTGAGCAACGATGTCTAAATGATCGGTGTCTTCTTTACATTGTAGGAGATAACGATTTTCAGCTTTCTTCCATTTAGTTTGTAGGGCAGCTGTGTCATCCATATACCTCTTTTCCCATTCCACAATGGTGAGTTGCTCCTTTCTAAGCTGATCTTCATACTTAGCTATCTTTGTCTCCAATTCTTTGATATCTTTTTCTAGTCTTTCTTGAACCTCTATTGGCTGGTCACTAAGAAGGGCAGTCATGAGTTCTTTATTTCGATTCCTTAAGTTCTCTGCTTCCTCCATGTATACTTTGATCTGTGATTCCAGTATTTTGCTCCGGGCAGCGATTCGCGCCTTCTCAGTCTTGATAGCTTCGTATTTTGTTTGTACCTCTTGCAGTTGTGCTTTTAATCTCTCGTTTTCGGTCATTAACTCATTGCACTGCTTTTTGGCTTCTTGGGCTTCTTTCTCTTTGTTTCGGATGTGTTCTCTTTCTAAGTTCAATTCGGCCGAAAGATTTTTACTCTTTTCTTGAAGCTCATGCTTGTCCTACATTGCTTGATCATAGTCTTCATCAGCCTCAAGCATCAGTTGTTGTGTGTCTAGTGCGGTTCTGATCATATCTTGTACTACTGGCTTGAGCTGAGCTATGTCAACATTTAACCACGTCCTAGGTATGCTTGGAGCTGCGCCGGATTGCACATCTTTTCCCTGCTCCACGTGGATGGTTGCGTTGTGTGGTTGTCTAATTTGTAATTGTATGTTGTGTACTTCTTGTTCCTCCAAATCCAGAGCTTTTGTGGCACTCCCTTGAAATGTGACATCCATGGGGGAGGGTTCTGCCACAACCCTTATTGGTGTGAAGGGTTCTTCATTTTCTACTTTCTCTTTTTGAGGCTCCTCCTTCGGTATCTTTACGGACCTTCTGCAAGGTGGTGTGGCCTCCTTGATACGAATAGTGGAAGTCTCATTAAGTTTTATCACATGCGTACCTTCCTGGTCTGCTTCCTGACTTGTGGTGTTCTTATTAGGATGCGTAATGTGGTCATCCGTTTTTAGGCCTTCTGCTTCTTCATTGTAGTTAACTTCATTCAACTCTTCCCATTGTCCATCATCCTTTGACTCACTTTGAATATCCACATTTAATAGTGAGTTGTCTGGCTCTTCTTGTGCATCCGAGGATGAGCTTGAATTGTCCAGCCCTATTTCCCTGTACCGATGGACTTTGGTGAGCTTTCTTTTCGCTTCCATTTCTTGTTGGGTCTGTTGATAATGGTGGCCTTGCACCGGTAACTTGACTTGGCCTTCTGTATATTGGTGCGTCTCTTCCAGGGCCCTTAAGTCTTCCTCTGTAATCGGCCTTTGCTCTTCAATAGTTGTTTTCGGCAGTACATGTGTCCTTTTCGTGGCTGGAGTTTCCTCTTCCATTTGCTTGACTTCCCTTAGTCTCTCTGTGCCTCTCATTCTGGGTTGAGAGCTAGTTTCAGCTTCTTCTACCATCTTGACTCCTCTTTTCTTTTTAGGAACAGTGGCAACTTTCGCATACTTTGCCAGGGCCGTTGATGATGGCATTTCTTGCAGGTGCTCTCGAATGCCTAAAGCATGATAAATCAAGATAGTTAGAGCCACACTGCCATTGAGGAACTTCTTATTATTCCATTGCTTTTTTGCCTTGAATAACCTTTCTTGTATGTACGGAGTCAGATTAATTTGATTTCGAATCTGCTTGATGGCATGTGAGAGTAATTGAACGATAATCTTTTGAGGGGCCATGTACCGATGCATATTCGGGAAGCAGAAATGTTGGTGGATTAGTCTGACCCCCTCCTCTATGTCCACTCGGTTGATGTCTATAAATGTTCTGGTCTTTGCACCTCGGCTTTCTTCTTTTACCACGGTAGTCCCATCCTTTTCCCAACCAAAGGCTTCCTTAATCAAGTCATGTGTGAATTGAATGACAACCTATTCACCTACTTTATCCATCACTCGAGCCTCTGGCACCAAGGGATCATGCAGTGCTGGCTGTAAGGTATTCATGACCTGTGTGCATCTTTGAAAGTCGGGCTTTAGATTGGCAGCTCAAAATATTTATGTATGCCCGCTTTCTTCATAGTGTCTACGATAGACGAGAGTTCATGTAGTACTCAAAAATCCTGAGACATGATTAGAAATTGATGATCTGTATCCATAATTTTGATCGTTGCCAGGAAGAGGTACTCCCCAGCTGGTTGATCTTCTCGAAACCAGTGTCCCTTTGCCTTTGTGATACTCTGGAGTGGGAATTCCAACACTTCCTCTTGTATTGTTGCTTCGGAATCTTCAGAAGCCATCTGCACTTGTAAGGAAAAGTGCATTAGCTTCAAAGGAAAGTATGCAGTTGTGTAGTGCAGTGTAGTGATTATTGTCGTTCCATCACTCTGTCTCCCATGGTTCTATGAGTGAGATCTCTTACCACATCTTTTTATTTCTTATCCTGAAAGAGAACAAGCGTTAGTATAGCCGAAGCATTTATTTATGTACAATAATGTCCATTCCTAAGAGAGTTGAAGCTAAGATCTAATCTCTCTTGGAGAATGTGCACCACTAGTTTTATCGGGTACATCATGTGCTGAATGTGTGGCCTTGTAACGTGGCCCTATTATGCATACTTTAGGTGCATCTGTTGCTTCATGAGTGCAATTGGAATCTCTGTCATCTCGATGGTCCACTCTTTGTAGTCGCTTGGGTTTCCAAATCCATTTTATTGTTATGATGTTTCAATTCTTCTTTCTGCTTTTTCGCTCTTTTTGTTGTTCGTTTATATCTTGTGGTAGCTGAGCACTAGAATTGTTGCTTTTCCTGGTTTTTGTATGAGTCTGTCTATCCTTTGTCGTTCGACTGTTATGATGTAGTGTATCCTCCCACTTGCATATCTCTTGCTTGGCGGTCTGCCTGGCCTGCTTGGGGATCCATATCCGATGTTGTGCTCTCTGAGCTTCAATCAAAGGCTTGGGAAGCCATACTTGCAAGAGTCTTTTTGGGTTGGACTTCGATGAAGCTGACTTCTTCGTTTCTATTTTCTCCTTAAGAGTTGATGTTGACGTCTGCTCTTCCTTCTTCTGATCTTTACGCACCCATTGGTATTTGGTTGTTCTTTGCCGTAAGTATCTGAGTGTCGGATTCCATATTGCTTGTCCTTTGTCTGGGTGAGAAGCAGCTTGGGAGTAGGTTTCCTTAGTGTTGTGCTGCTCTTCAAGTGAATGGAGTGATTTTCCTTCTTCTTTGGAGTTTCGAGGGTTTGAACTTTCTACTTCTTCTAGCTTGGTTTCTGAAATGGTTGGACTAGAATCATGTTTGAGTAGCCTTTCTGTGCATTTCCTTGAACTCTCGATGGTGGTGGATCGGGATAAGGGTTTATCTCCTAATAGACTACCAATTTCTTTGTGCCCTATCTTGGCTGAAATATATCCTTGAGCTAGGTTGATACTGACTTCATTCTCAATGATCCAATCTTTTCCTAGGATCAAATCCTCTATTAAATCTTTGTCTCTGCACACTAATACTCTTTGTTCCATGGAAGAATTTCCTAGGTGGAGAGACACTATTGTTGTTCCAATGCATTCTAGGGTTTGACCTCCAATTCCTCTCAATTGGGCTTTGGTGGGACTCATAATCATTTGGAGATCTTTTATGACCGTATTATGTATGCAACTAAGTCTTGCTCTCGAGTCTATCAATGCATCTATCAATGTGTATTCTGTCTTGCCGATCCCTAGGTTCAGGTAAGGTTGTGACATGTACGACTTCGTCGTGTCAGAGTCACGAACTTGGTAGTTGGCCATAGGGATAGGCTCTTCTCCTTGGAGATAACGTTCATCTCGTTGTTTGATCCACTCTTTCCGTTTCTTAATGCGTTCTAGGGCTTCTTGTCGGGCCTCCTCTCTAATCCGTTCTTCCTCTTTCTTCCTATTTTGAGCACCTACTAAACGCGCTAGCATTTGATCCGTCAATGGCTCCATGAACCGTTTGACTCTGCATCCAGTTATGTAGTTAGGAAGAATATCTCCATCTAGAGTGGCTAGGTTAACCGCTCCACTAGTAGAGATTCTATTGATGATCAGAGGTCCATAGCCACATTTTTGTAACTTCTTGGCATGTTGTTTTAAGGTGTACACCAAGACTAAGTCTCCCTCTTTAAGTCCTTTGTCTTTTATATGTGCATCATAATATGCTTTTTGTCTTCTCTTAGCTGCGTAGATTCCTGCCACTGCTTGTAACCTAGTTTCATGTAACTTCTCGATTTGGTCGAGTTGTTGGGATAACTCATGTCCGTTCCATTCATACTGTTGGGCTACTCTCAAGGTTGGGATTAAAAAATCAATCGGCAAAATAGCGTTCTGCCCATACACTAAATTGAATGGGGTAGTTCCAATGGTAGTCTTATATGCTACTCGGAAGGCCCAAATTGCATGATGCAATTGTTTGTCCCAATCCGACCTCCCATTATTGACAATCTTTGTCAATACAATACATAACACCTTGTTGGAACTTTCCACTTGACCATTGGCTTGGGGATGGTATGGGGCTGATTTTTTGTGAATCACTAAAAATTCATTCATTAGGGATTCTATTACTTCGTTAAGGAAGTGCGTTCCTCGGTCACTCACAATCTCAATTGGTAATCCGAAACGAGTGAATATATTCTCAAAAAGGAATTTAGCGGTGGTTTGAGCATTGTTTTTTCTCGTAGCTTTTGCTTCTACCCATTTGGTTAAATAATTTGTGGCTACTATGATGTACTCAGCATGTGATCCTTTGGCTGGTGGGTTGATGGGTCCTATGAAGTCGATACCCCATTTGGAAAATGCCCTTGCACACACCATAGGTCTTAAGGGCATGTCATCTCTCCGAATTGGGTATTTAGCCCTTTGGCACGTTTCACAGCTTTGTACATAAGTCTCCGCATCCATATGTAGAGTTGGCCACCACAAGCCGGCGAAGAGGATCATTTTGACAGTTCTCTCAGCTGAAAAATGACCTCCCGCGGCACCTGCATGTGCCTTCTCTAATATGGGTAGATACTCTCCTCCATGCACGCATAATCGTAATAGGTTATCCTTTCCTCTCTTAAACAATTGTTTTCCCATAAGTACGTAATCCTTGCTCATTTCTTCTAGGGATCGTCTTCTAGTTAAACTTATTCCTTCCTCATGTTCTCTGTTCTTTAGAAATTTAACCAATGTTTTACTCCAATTGGGTGCTATCGTTGAAAATGGTATGGACATATGATCCTCCGGGATTGTCTCCTGGCATTCTGCACAATTGCTCACGTAGTCATGGACATCCTTGGGCATGTCAGGCCAGTACACTCCTAATCTTTTTAACTCCCGAATGGTTCCATAAGTTCCTTGGTGTGTTCTCCATTTGTTCACATGTGCTTGCTCAATTAGTTTTTTTTGTTCATCCTCCTCGACACATCTTAGCAACACTCCATTGAGTTCCTTATAGTACACACTTCCAGCAATAATGCGCAAATTTCTTGATTGAAGAATTTCCTTTTTGCTATTCGTATTGATTGAGTGTTGTGGGCCATGGGTGAGTATAGAAATTAATTTCTCTGCCCACTTTGGACATACTTCCAGATTGAACAAGTAAGTATCTGGCAGATCATCGGGTACTCCACTTGGCGGATCTCCGTGGGTCAACCTAGAAAGGTGGTCTGCTCTTACATGCATGTTTCCCTTTTTTACTACCACTTCAAAGTCAAACTCCATTAATAGTACGAACCATCTTACTAATCTTCCCGTGTTACAAGGTTTATTGACTAAGTACAGTAGGACCTGATGGTCTATGAAGAACTTAAATTTATTGGCTAACAGATAGTGTCTGAATTTCTTAACTGCATAGACCATTCCTAATCCTTCTCGCTTGGTTGTTGTATAATTCCTTTCAGCTTGATTCAGTTGTCTACTGGCATAGGCAATTGGATGATCTAGCCTTCCCTCATCAGCCGGTTGGGCTAAGATACATCCGATTGCATAATTAGAAGCATCAACATGAATATGAAAAGGCTTGCTCCAATTGGGTATTTTCAGAATTAGGGTTGTGCTAAGTCTCTTTTTTAACTCATTGAATGCTTTCTCGCACTCCTCAGTCCAAGTGAATTGAGTTAAGAGACCATACAGGGGTTTGGCTATTATGGCATACATGTGAATGAACCGACGGTAATATCCGCAATGTCCCATAAAGGCTTGTACCTCTTTCGCATTCTTTGGTCTAGGAAGCTCTAAAATGAACTTGATCTTGTCCTCATCCGTGGATATTCCATTTCTTGAGACTATGTGTCCTAAGATCCTCCCTTGTCTCACCATGAAGACACACTTTTCTGGGTTTAGGCAGACTCGATACTGACGGCATTTGTTAAATATTTTTCTCGATTTGGGAATGTGGTCTCGTCTTTGATTCGAGTATGTACATAGATCATCTACATACACTTCCATGCTCTTTTTCAGGAATTCCTTGAAAACATGGCACATCAATTGTTGGAATGTAGCGGGTGCGTTAGTGAGTCCAAAAGGCATCACTCTGAAAGCATAGACTCCCCATTCGGTCACGAATGCGGTCTTATGTTGATCCTCAGTAGCAATGGCTACTTGGTTGTATCCGGAGAATCCATCTAAGAAGCTATTCCTTTCCTGCTACCCTTTCCAATAGATGGTCTGTGATGGGTAATGGATAGCTATCGTGTATGGTGGCTGCATTGACCTTTTTCAAGTTAATGCACACCCTCAGTTTTCCATTTTTCTTAAGCACGACAACTAAAGGTGATACCCACTCGATGTGTTCTATCTCATATATGAATCCTGCAATTAGTAGCTTGTCAATTTCTTCCTTAATTTTCGCTGCATACACCTCATTATACGTATAAGCGCGTTGTTTAGATGGTTTTGCATCAGCAGTCATTGGTATTCGATGAGAACAAATATTGGGTTCTACACCCTTAAGATCCTTATCTGTCCATGCGAACACGTCTCGATATTCTTGGATCAGCTGTATGAGTTCTTCTTCCTCCTCCTCTGATACATCTTTGTCTATGTAGGTGCATCGCTCTTCTCCGTCTTCCACTGTTACTACAATTTTTTTAGTTTGTTCTTTGTTGTCGTATGCTTCTCCATCTCTAGCCTCTCGTTTAGGCATCTGAATGGCTACCTTTCTCTCTTCTACTTCATATCTTTTAAAATGTTCAGCAACTTCAAATGAATCTGGATCAGGTCCTATTTTACTCATGTCTTCTGCTTGCTTTGGTGTCATGGGAGTAGCTTCAATTGCTAAGATCTTGGTAGGTTCCTGTTTCTCTCTGTTTCGAATGGTGTCTAGGTAGCTTTCTTCGGAATCGAATTCTGGCTCCATTTCTATACTCTCATATTCCTCTTTCCATTCTTTTTGCACGATTTCCCCTTCATCTACTTCTTGAAGGACAACCATATAAAGATTTACATCATAACCTTCCTCATCTATGCACTCGTTCATTGTCAAAACTTCCTCATTCACGCACACATCTAAGGTTGCTAGAATTTCCATCCATCCATGCGGTTCAAAGGTCTCATCTGGAAAGATTTGAGGCATGTACCATGGGTCCTCAACTGGTCGGTAGTTAGGATGTCCTACCGGCCACATTTGCCTTTTACTCTCCTCCTTCCTTCTTAGCCTCTTTGCACATCCATAACTGAGCATCCTCGTGCATCCAAGATTGATCGCTCGACCCAGCACTATGCATGGATAGGTCGTCTTCCTCCTTGTGTATGGGATTCCATTGTAGTGGAGGGACATCTCGATAAGCAAATGTATGCAAGTTTATCTTGGTTGTATTTCCTTGATGTTGTAGGTACAATGAATCTCTTCCCCAGTCTTGCACTACCCGCATTTGTCTCATAAAGGGTTGCCCCAATATCATTTCGTAGTTGTTAGCTTTCTCGAACTTACAAATGGCTAATGTGTGTTCAAATTCTACTCCACAGGTGGTCAATTTGATTCTTTCCAATACTCCTAAGGGTTTCTCCACATGCCCGTCTGCTAATTGGAGCTTCATGCGTGTGGGTCGTAAGGCAGGCTTTCCGCATTTCTCCCAAATTTCCTTGGTAGCGATTCCTACCCCGGCTCCCGTGTCTAGTATTGCCTTGGTCATGTACCCATTGTAAGTGACAGGCAGACAGGTATTGCCTTCGTCACCTTCACTAAACTCTCCCACTTTATCCACTGGGATTTGTCTTGTAGATGTGTTCTCTCTTTCCTTTCCTTCCTTTTCTTGCCCTATTTCTAATTGGCTCGCTAATTGTCTCCATAATTGTGGCTTTAGTTGAAGTAGTTCTTCCACGGTCAACTTGCATTGTACTTTTGTTTTCTTGAGTTCCGTTAGATTGTGTGAACTTTTTTCTGAGTTTCCTTTCCCTTTTCCATGTATTGTGGGTGCTCGTATTATTATAGACTCCTTTTCGTATTCTTCCATGTAATTTGGTAAGGTGGAAATGCTCAGGGTTTCCTCCCTCCTCCTATCGAGTCGATACTTCCTCATAGACTTCCTCCAGGTTTGTATTTGGTTGATAAACTTCCACATCTATTTCCTCAAAAGGAGGTTTCGATACTCCATTTTTCTTCCATTGTTCTTCTCGAAGTCTATTCCATAATTCCTTCGGCCATTCTGCCTCTAAGTCCGGTATTATTGACACAAGTTCATCTTGAGTTTCCATTTGCTCATCTATGTTTTCCTTCCCTTTGAGTTCTTTACCTTTGGATTGGACACATTCTTTGTATTGATCATTTGTTACCCTTGTCTTTGGCAGAGCTGGGATAGTCTTTTCTAGGGTTGCTTGTGCTACCTCTATAAGTTTCCTACATATCGCTAGTCTTTCCTTTTCGAGCTCCCCTTGTGGGTAAAGTCTTTTGTGTTTCTCTATATTCGGCCCACTCTTAATTCTAGCGTGGTAAGCTTTCAGCCACATCTCTAACTCGTCTGGTTTTGGGTCAGCTAGAATTGATCCTGGTTTCTCTTTCTCTTAGATAAGTGGTGACACCGAGGTCTCCTCTCGGTTCCCTTGTTCTTTATGTTCCCTTTTGTTTCGGGTTTGTTTTTTACTTTTTTGACTCTCATCTTTTGCCCATTTATTTTTGAGTTTTTCCTCTTCTTTCCTTCCATTTTTGCGCTTTGGTGTTTTGGGTACTCTCGCGTGGATCCTCATAATCTTCCACTACCTGAACTTTAGGACTTACGGCTTTATTGCTCTCTTGTTCCTATTCTGGTTGTTTCCCTTTTTGTTGCCTTATCTCAGATCTAGTAATGGCTTTCAATGGCACAGTATATTCCTTATCACTTCCAGATCCTTCTATCACTTCAATTACATTGATAGGTGCAGTGTCCTGGACTTTGGTTGGATTCTTAGGGCAATCCCTAAAAAGATGTTCCTTTCCGCAATCGTTGCAATATCCTTCCCAAGTCCTAGGTGGTGGTTGATTGTAAGGTCGAGGGCACTCTCTAATAAAATGGTCTCCTCCGCACCTATAACAAGGTCCTCTTGGTACAGGTGGTCTAATGGTTGGTCTCATGGGTGGTTGCGCTTTAGGAGCGGTATACATTAGAGTTGTGACCTCTGTGCCATAGCTTGGGTCATAGTTTCCATATCCATAATAAGCCGAATCATAGGTTGGTTCGTAATCTAACATATTGGCTTCATATGGGTAGTAATCTCCTGGTGGCAGCTCATATCCAGGGTTTGCTGATTCCTCATTGATTGAAGATGATGTTGGCACTATGGCTCTCTCCAAATTCTCTTCGGGTTGGGCATACTTCACAGGTACTACCTATTGAGGTTGAGACAATTGTGGTCCTAGCATTGGTTGTGGTGGTGGATATGGTGCGTGTTCATATGGTCTTGATACTCCTGCTGGTGTTGGATAGGGCTTGTATCTGGGCATCTCTCTGCCTTGTTCTCTAGGTGGATATCCATATGGTCGATACTGTGGTGGTTGGAATGGTCGGGCTTGTCTATTGAATGGACAATTTTCAGTGGTGTGATTAGTGTACTTTTGTTCTATGTGGCAGTACAAAACATTTCTTGGTTGGTGCTGTCTGTTGTATGGGTATGTTTGATGTTCACCGTTCCCTCCTCGCACACACATGTGTGTGGGGTGATCTCCTCCACATAGGCTACATCTTCGTAGCATAGGCACTCTTTGGGTTGGGTGTTGGTAAGTTCTTTGTCCCTGGACTCCTAGTTTTTTTGCTAATAATTCTGTCAATTCCTCCATATTACTAGAGTTGGAAGTAATGGTACTTCGCGAGTCTTCTGATTTAGTGGGGTTGGGCGTGCTCTTGAGGTCCTCAGCTAGGTTATCTTCCAGGTCAATGCATTCCTAAAGACATTCACTCAGGGTTTGTAACCTCTTCACGTAAACTAAGGTTCTTAGGGTTCCATTCGGAGTCCATCCAAAAATAATGAAATCATTTTTTGCTGAGTGGGTCTCTCAGCCACTGGGTATCTATCCACATACTGATTGCATCTTCCGGCCGCTGTTTTTACTATTTCATTAGGGTTCTTCTTAAAACTATGGATTAAAGACGCAGAATTGTGTTTGATCCCTCTCTTCGTGAATTCCCAAATGAATTCTTGAAAGAATTGCTCCATGTTTCCAAATTTATTAGGGTCTAATGGCTGGAACCAAGTTAGAGCCGTTCCTGTGAGGGTGAGTCCAAAAGACTCATACTGCACAAAGAAGTCGTCTACTTGTTCTGCCCTTAGAACTTGTTTAAATTCAGCAATGTGATCGTAGGGTTCTCCCAATCCATAATAATGATTTCTTACACACTTGGCCACTTGGATAGGTCTCAGTCTTCTCATTGGTTCAGGCGGTCTCGGCATTACAGGGAAGACAGGGACTTCTGGTCTAACTGGGGGCATTCCCGGCTACCCTCCTACTGGTGGTCGTGGTCTTATGGGTGGTCGGTACTGATTACCTACCCCTGCGTGGGCCTAATTGTGTGTTTGCACTCCTGGAGTTGCAAATTGCACATGAGTACGATTTGGCACACTTCGTTGGCTGGTCTGTCCTGACGTGGTGTGTTCCGTCTCTTGTTGATTTTCAAAAGGGTTCTGCAAAGTAGTTGCCTGATCTCTCTGAGGGAATACAGGCACACCCATGTATCTCAGCCGAGCCCTGTCTAAGGCACTCACTAGCTAATATCTCCTTTGATTTTTGTCCAAGTATGTGAGTCTAGTTTCATCTTCTGGATCCTTCAGCTCATAAAATGTCATGGGGCTTTCTTCTCTCCCTGGAGCCGGTAAGTCTGTTTGAAGCAATAAGTCTGATCCATGGATCATATAGACTTCCAATAAGTAGTCATCTTGAGGTATCTAGTCTCCTCTCAAGACTGGAGTTACTTGGGATCTCCCTCTAGGGGTAGTCACTAGCTCTTCAGGGTTTGTTCTTCCGGAGTTTTCTGGTTCCACCAATTCTCCCCTTTCGTTGATCATCTCAAGAAATTCAGTCACGATGTAGATGTGACCAATTTTGTCCACGTATGCTCCTCCTTCGTACTTGACAACAGGTTGGGGCACGATTATGTCATTCATGGAAGTTACCATCCTAGCCACAGATCTATTTAAGCCATCCAGGTAGATGGGGATCTCCTGGGCATTGATAGACACATACTGCAAGGAAGTACGGTAATCTCCCTCTACAGTAGTCATGAAATTTCTACTTGGAGTTGGACCTTGCATGTCTTCTGAAGCCATGGGTATTTCCTCCTCTGAGTCACTAGAGGTATCTGAATAGGCAGAGTGGTGACTAACCTGGACAACACTTCCCACAGAAGATATGACACTTCTTTGGCTACTTAGCACTCTCCCTGACCTCAAGTTCATTCACCCTTCTAAGACTCTCTAAGTCTCAGAGACTCTCCTTGAGTGGCTCTTCCAATGCCTCAAGTTACCTGACAAAATGCTTCAACCACTCTGGTCGATACCACTTCCAAGCGATATTGCACTGGGCGATACCTAGCTGGCCACGATACGATACTTGGAATCTACACGATATGATACTTGCTGTAGCAGGCGATACGATACTGAACTATTGCCACGATACGATACCAACAATCCTCGCGATACGATACCTGAGCACCGAGACGATACGATACTGATTTTGGTCACGATACGATACCACCTCTTTTACACGATACGATACTGGAAGCCCTGCGATACGATACCAGATTGCTCAAGTGATACGATACTAGAACATACGCCGATATGATATCAACTTGGTATCGCGATACGACTCCAGACAATGAGACGATACGATAGCAAGACAAGTGGCGATACGATACCACCAACTTGTACGATACGATACTAGTTATGGTATCGCGATACTACACTAGGAAGTGGGCGATATGATACTTCTGGGATTAACGATACGATACCACGATCAGGGATGATATGATACGAAGGTCCTCGCAATACGATACCTGAGAACCGAGATGATACGATACTGAAGATGGTATCACGATATGAATCAGGCGAGTGGACGATACGATACCACAGTAGGTAACGATACGATACTACTGGGTAAAGTGAGATCGCGATACCAACTTGGCGACACGATACCAAATTGGTATCGCGATACCAAGACTGGTACCCAACAATATGATACCTTGGCGAGTATCGCGATACAAGGGAATTTTGGTATCACGATACCAAAACTCAACCGATCGCGATACTCAAGCCAAAATGTCTCACAAGTCAAAAAATTTAGCACCCCCTTGCTCTTCTCACACACCTCTTCACTCCTAACCCACTGTCCCTCTCACTGAAGCTCAAAAATCAACTGTCTTCTTCCCCACGATACCTTGCATGCATTTAATCACGTGTTTGTGCACTTTTAGTGTGTTTTCGTTCAAAATACTTTGTGGAATCTTACCTTAGTACTGTCTAGCTTGCACCTTGAGCTCAAGTTCTAGTTTTAAAGGCCTGAATAGCACGATACTTCCCACGCGATACCGGTCGTTGCTCGCAGGCGATACCAGAACACTGTGAAGTGTCAAATGAGTCAATTTTTTTGGTTTTTATACTTTTTGTGATAGAAACTGAACATTACTAATTTTGGGCAAATTTTTTGGGCTTTTTTAGTGGTCTTGACGTATTCCTACTTCACCTCTCTTCACTTCTCCTCTCCTTCTAACCTAATCCTAACTCCTCCTTATCTCCCTTCCTACTAACCCTAAACCTAAAAACTGTTACCGTTAGTGTCCATGTGAAAGGCCAAATGGCCACCGGACACTTCTTTGTATATGTTCTTTAATAAAACATATAGTGGCCTGGTCAGTCACAGACTTTCTCCAAGGCTTACGACTAAGGCGGCGACCAAGGCATAGACCTTGGCATACCTTGTCATCCGAGTCACCAAAGTCACCGTTGGGGCCGTTTGCTGCGCGCGAAGGAGGACCTCAACGATCAAGGAATATAGAGGTTCCCGGTACTTCTCGGGAGGTCACCCATCCCAGTATTGTTCCCCTTAGAGCTCGCTTAACCGTGGCAATCTCTTGCCACTAAGCTACACTCTTGTGGTGTTTGAAGAAGGGGAAAGACTAAGGTTGACATTACCTTGAACAAGTTTTGGTCCCTCAAAGCTTCATTTTTGCTTTCAAAGCCTATTTCTGAAGCAATTTTGGGGTGTTTTTTGGAGCCATTTTGGAGTACTTTCGCACATAGTTCTCTTCGCACAGGTCCAAGAACATTAGGAAGAGTGTTCCTTGTACTTCTCAGACAATAAATATCAACCTTTGGGGCTGTATTTTCAGCCACACTCGTAAAACTACAGGTTTCTCGAGGGGTTTTCAGTTTTGGTGGGAGTAGTCGCTACAAATTCATGCAGGTTTTTAAAGCCTAAAACATTAGAGTTGACAAACACTTGCAGGTGTTATTGACTAGTTTTTGGTAGTGTCATTTTATTGCATATATTGAGCACATACACACCATGTACGCTTCTGTGGATACCGCTTATGTATGTCCATGTGGTCATTGATATAGCGGTTACGTTCTTTGCATAAAGCCTTTATGTTTGATAAAGAAGTCGTGGTGAGGTTTTCTTAACTGGGAGACACCCAGATGTCGGGGTCTCTTCGGTGATGCAGGTGGAAGACTTACCCAGCCTCGCCATAGGAGATGTATGATAGTTGTTCATAGGTGCTCGATAAGCCTAGTTGGCTTCTATTGGGTAACTGATTATATGCAGTGGAGTCAGTGATTCACTATGCAGGTAGACATGTCAGTACTTGCAGTTTTATGATACTTTGACACTGGTCATATGCTAATTTTTCAAAGGATACTCTGGCAAAATTTTTCCAGATTTCTAGTTTAGTCAACTATACAGTGGTCGATTTACTCCTTGATACACTTATTTGTTGGTGTTTGGACTCTTTTAGCTCCATTATCATTCTATTCAATTCTCTATGATCATGGCATCAGAGGTCTCAGGCACATCCGGTGGATCAAGGTCTAGTGCTAGTGTTCCGAGGAGGAGCTATAACTTGCAGGGCAAAGACCATTTTGAGATCCAAAAATTTGATGGCACAAACTTTGCTCTATGGAAGAATCAGATTAAAGATGTGCTGATTCAAAGGAGGCAATGGAAGCCAATAAATGGGATTTCAAAGAAGCCTGATGACATGGATGAAAATGATTGGGATGAGTTAGATGAAATGGCCAGGTCTACCATTCACTTGCACTTGGCAGATAATGTTTACTTTACAATATTAGACTGTGAAAGTGCAGAGGAGCTTTGGAAGAAGTGATGCAATACATATGAAAAAGAGACGGCATCAAATAAAGTGTATCTGATGAGAAAATTATATGACCTTCGTATAAAGGACACAGATAGTGTTGCTGCTCATCTAAATGAGTTTGATGCTATATTCTCCCAATTACAGGCTCAGAAAATGGATATGGATAATGAAATGAAAGCAATATTGCTGTTATGCACCCTGCCATCATCATGGGATACGTTTTGCACAGCTATTAGCAACAGTGCACCTAGTGGTAAACTCGTCTATGATGACATATGTGGAGCACTCTTGAGTGAGGAGATTCGTAGAAAATCTATGGTTGGCACTCAGAGTGGAGATGCATATAATGTTCGTGATTCTTACCAAGGAAAGGATCAACAACGTGGCAGGAGCAAGAACAAGGAAAAGAATGTTCAACGGAATAAGAGTAGAAGTAAATCAAGGAAGAGGGATATCGAATGCCATTATTGTCATAAGAAAGGACACATGAAGAAAGACTGTTATGCATTAAAGAATGCTAAAGGTAAAGGACAGAATGTTGATGGGCATGTTAAACAGTTACCTGCACCATCTACTTCGACTGTGAAGATTGAAGAAATTAATGCTATTTCTAATGATGCTGATGTGTTGACACTTGATAGTGCTGTGCCATCTGAGGCACTTATAGCTGATTCTCTTTCCCACACCTGGCTGCTAGATTCTGGTGCTTCTTTCCATGTGACACCACATAGAGAATGGTTCTCTAATTATGCAGCAAAGTCTCTTGGTACCGTGAGACTTGGTGACTCTTACCAGTGTGATGTTGTGGGGATTGGAGATGTGGTTGTGCAGTTCATTGATGGTTCAAAATTTACTATGCATAATGTACGCCATGTACCTCAGTTATCACGCAGTTTGATGTCAGTTGGTCAACTTGATGACCTTGGTTACAAGGTGGTCTTCTATGCTCAGTCCTTTCGTATATCAAAGGGCAATATGGTTATTGCAAAAGGAAGCAAAGTTGGCTCACTTTATCCTTTATTTGTATCACAAAAAGAACACTTGTTAGCTGTTACTGAACAGCCTATGGCTTGTATTTGGCATGGTCGTTTGGGCCATATATCTCGTAGTGGAATGGAAAATCTTTCTCGTTCTGGCTACTTACCTGTGTTATCTTTCTCTGATTTTTCATTTTGTGAGCATTGTCAATATGGAAAGCAAACCAGAAATGTGCATAGAACGCACATTGACTCTTCAATTCAGCCTTTAGATCTCGTTCATACAGATGTGTGTGGTCCTATGCCCACTAGGTCCTTAGGTGGTTCTCTTTACTTTGTCACTTTCATAGATGATGCTACTAGAAAAGTTTGGGTATATCCTATGATGTATTCCCTACTTTCAAAAATTGGCTTGCTTCAGTTGAGACTGAAAAAGGAACTAAGCTTAAGGCTTTACGTTCAGATAATGGGGGTGAGTATACCTCACATGAATTCAGCCTTTTCTGTCAGTTTAGAGGGATTCGTAGAGAGTATACAACTCCTTATACCCCAGTACAGAATGGTGTAGCTGAGAGGATGACTAGAACTATTCAAGATAGAGTAGTCTCTATGTTGCATCATGCAAACCTCTCACAAGGTTTTTGGGCAGAAGCAGTATTGACTGCAGTTCATGTGATTAAACCTTTCACCTAGTACTGCCAAAGGTCTGAAAGTGGCAAAAGAGTTATGGACAGGGAAACCACCATATTATGATCATCTTCGAGTTTTTGGGTGTGAAGCATATGTTCATATACCCAAGAATCTTAGACAAAAGTTGGACCATAAGTCAAAGAAATGCATTTTTCTTGGATATGGTCGAGAAGGACAATTTGGATATCGCTTATGGGATCCTGAAACACGGTCAGTGATCAGAAGTAGTGATGTCATTTTTAATGAGTCTAAGATGCATAAACAACCCATTAAGGAGGTTGAAGTGAGAAGAGTGGTGTTTGAGGATACTAGTCCTCCGGTTAGCATGCATAAAAATGCTGCACATAGGGATGTTCAAGAGAATGTCCATTCAGATCAGTCTACACATGTTCTTGTTCAGCAACCATTGAGACGTTCTGCACGTGTCTCATATCCACATGATAGATATGTTCCAGGTTTAGATTTTGTTATGCTAACAGAGGCCGGTGAGCCTTCTTGCTACAAAGAGGCTATGCAGACAGAGGATCATGTCAAGTGGGAGCGTGCCATGAAGAGTGAGTTGGATTCTATTCACAAGAATGGTACTTGGGACTTAGTACCTTTGCCAAAGGGCAGAAAAGCTTTACCATGTAAATGGGTATATAAGCTGAAATTCACATCAGATAGTGCTTCTCCAAAATATAAAGCACGACTTGTTGCAAAGGGTTTTAAGCAACAACATGGTGTTGATTTTGAGGAAATCTTCTCTCCAGTGGTCAAGATGACTACTTTGCGCATGTTGCTTGGATTCGTTGCAATGGAGGACTTAGAGCTAGTCCAAATGGATGTGAAAACAGCTTTCTTGCATGGAGACCTTACAGATGAGATCTATATGGAACAACCAGAGGGTTATGTAGTTCCTGGCAAGGGAAGTCTAGTTTGTAAGATCAAGAAGAGCTTGTATGGACTTAAACAGTCTCCTAGACAATGGTACCAAAAGTTTGATGCTTTTATGAAGTCCCAAGGCTATTCTCGGAGCAATGAGGATCATTGTCTCTACACAAAGAGATGTTCTGATGGCAGCTTGATATGCTTGATACTTTACGTCGATGATATGTTGATTGCTGGGAAGTCCTCTTATGATTTGTCACTTCTCAAAAAGAAGTTGAGTCAGACATTTGATATGAAGGATTTGGGGGATGCCAAACATATTCTTGGCATGCGCATTACTCGTGATAGGAGTAAAAGATGCATATCCTTGTCTCAAAGTGAGTACATATCCAAAGTACTTCACCGATTCAATATGCAGGGTGGAAAGGCATTGAATACACCTTTACCCACATATGTGAAATTGAGCAAGGATGACTTCCCCAAATCAGATGAGGAAAAGGAATTCATGACCAAAATTCCCTATCAGTCTACTGTTGGTAGTCTCATGTATGCTATGGTGGCTACGAGACCAGACATTGCATTTGCAGTGGGAGTTGTGAGCAGATATATGTCTCATCCTGGCAAGAAACATTGGGAAGCAGTCAAAATGATTTTGAGGTATCTGAATGGCACTAAGGACAAGTGTCTATGCTTAGGTAGAGGGAAAGCATCCATTATTGGTTACACAGATTCTGACTATGCTGGTTGTGTAGACAATCGTAAGTCTACATCAGGGTACATTTTTCATTTTGCTGGAGGTGCTATCTCTTGGAGATCTCGTCTTCAAGAATGTACAGTTGTTTCCACCATAGAAGCAGAGTATGTTGCAACAAGTGAGGCATGTAAGGAAGCATTGTGGCTTTCTCGTCTTGCTTGTGATATGGGTTTACCTCAGCATGTACCTCACTTGCTCAGTGATAGTCAGAGTGCCATTGCTTTGGCTAAGAATCTGGTCTATCATGCAAAGACCAAGCACATTGAGGTGAGGTATCACTTCATTAGAGATTGCTTAGCCACTGAGAGCATTATTCTTGAGAAGGTTCACACTCGAGATAATGTTGCAGATGCTTTGACTAAAGCTCTACCACAAGATAGCTTTCGACACTGTTGTCACTTGATGGGGGTTACTTGATTCTTGATCTTACGCAGTCACTTGTATACTGTGTAACATGCCCGTCAGGTGGGAGGTATAGTTTGTATACTTACACTCAGGTATTCTTTATCATTCTTTATTTTTTCTCCCATAGTTACTCTGGCCATATTGGCCTTTAGTGGGAGATTGTTACTGTTAGTGTCCATGTGAAAGGCCAAATGGCCACCAGACACTTCTTTGTATATGTTCTTTAATAAAACATATAGTGGCCTGGTTAGTCACAGATGGTAAGTTCGACCACATTTGTAAGACCTAAGAATTCTGTCTTCGTGCTTCCAGTGTACTGTGTTTTCTACGTATTCTACAACCTCTGTGTGGAGTACTGTGCGCGGCCTCAGGAGCTCGGTTTTCTACTTCGAGCATATCGTCGGGGAGCTCTCGAGAAGGAGAGCGCACTGTGGTGCATGACCATTAAAACACTTCAAAAACTCATTACACACACCTTGGGGATGTGAAGTAACAAGTGCTGAAGTGATTGACTACTTGCCACGGAACGAGTTCACTTCTACAAGTACGATTCCATCACACTCGATTTATAACAATCACGAAGGCACCTTGGCTGAGTGCTCCTCGGCAACGGCGCCAAAAACGTGTGTACTTGAGTCAAGAAGACTCAAGGACTCGTGCCAATGAGACTGTACCTCTATTGCAACTCAAGTGTGGGAAATTAACACACATTTAAATGTCAATCCGATCAAAGGACCTAACCAAGTGTATGAGGACACGTGCACACATGATGGAACATGAAGTGGTTCAGCTGCTATGAATGAGAAAAGACTAATCCACCTCTCAAGCTCACTGAGAAACTGAAAGTGTCTACTGCGATACCTCTTACAACAGTTTTCAGAAAATCAAGGATTTCTCCCAGCTCCGAACTCTGAATATAGTCAATAGGGTACTCGTGTCGAAGCTCTCGACAAGCCGCATCTATTGGAAGTGCTTTCACTCAATTTTGACAACTTTTCTTTAAGTTATGACCCAAATAGTGAATGGTAGGAAGCACCCACACTCATGCACAACTCCTACAAGCTCACACACACACTACAATAGCTCAAAAACAGCGGGGAGGGGTAGACAACAATCCTACACACACATTCCAAGCATTACACACACATACAAGATCAAAGAGAAGATGGAAATCTGCAAGAAAGAGACAATAGACCGGGACTTTATTCACTCAAAGACTAATTTCCTACTAATTTACATGGGTAAGCTTCTAATCTTCTGTGGGGATGCAGCTAGAGGACTCCTCTAGTGCATTTACATCGGAAAATATATTACAAGAATGGTTATAATACAAAAATAAGGTGTCCAAATCGGGAAAATTTTGGGGCCCGTCTTTTTCTCTGCCTTGTGCTCTCTTTGCTCTGCAACAACTGGTGTCCGGAATGAAGATTCACCGGGAAGTATCACACTATCACCGGAAAATTGTAAATTTTTTGCAACCAAGACCGAACTACCACCGAAATTAGTGGAACTTTCTCCAATCCAGGGTATTCTTTCACCTTCAATGACCTCTCTAGATAATACACCTCTATCCGTAGAGAGATTTGAATCTTGACCAGACGGTGTCAGATCAACTACACATTGCGTTCCTGTGGACTCCAAAGTTACTGTCTCTTCTGTAGATTGCACCGAGATTTCATCGGAATTGACCGAAATTGCAGTATGTTCCACCGGAACGCTACCGGAATCACTACTAATATGCCTCGCTTCTTTGACAACCAGACCTAACCGATCTACGCTTCTTCCTCCTGGGGGTGTCCTTCGCAAATTTGGTACCACCCAAGGCTGTATGTACTTCAGATATGACTCGCCGGATCGAGTAACCGGCATATAGCACCTTTGCTACACTTGCGTACTACTCTATCTTACTGTCAATTCACAATCTATGGTTACCTTCCCAAATTCACTGAGCAACGCTCTGTTGCCACTTTCCGATAATCACTTTGCAACAATCGATTGCCACTTTCCCACAGACGGCGCCAGTGTTAAATGCGCGTTTGCCGTCAGAACGCGTTTAAACTATATTCGGGTTCTTGGGAGTGGAAGGGGTCTGTTACTCAGAGGCCCTATACTTGATTTTCCCAATTAATCACTTCACATGATAGTTTATTCATCAACTCTGCTAATCAAACTTACTAGCAGAAAACTCAGACTCGTTCCTTACAGACTTATTATTCTGATTCGCTCACTCACAGAGTATCGACTCATACACAGATTAAACTTCTCAGTAACCGGCGTACAAGGTGAATGCTACCGTAACACAGACTTACAGTAAACAACTTACAAAACAGCGGTTCAATACTTCACTTAATGTAAACATTACCATAACTCAATCTGTAACGCACAGATACAGATAATCAAACACAACAGAAAGACACAATATGACTCAGAGTTATGAAAACACAACACTTCGGTACTACACAAACGTATCGCCCAGACAGACAGTCTTGGCGATCTGCTGGTCGTCACCGAAAGTGTCTTTTCATTGCTTTATAAAAAGGTTACAACTCGTCGCAGCGACTTCTCAGTTCGTGCAGAATATGAAAAGGAAAAAGGATTTACAATTGCCAATCCGGCGGCTTACAATTCATTTTTCCCCAATCAAGATCTAATGTCTCCTACAGCCACCAAGGAGCTGGGACCTTCCAAGCTCATGGAGCTCAAAGGGATAGAAGTAGAGACAGGCCAGAAGTAAGTTTTGCCAACCCCCTGGGAAGAGAAAGGATGAGAACAGAAACGGATAGAGAAGAAACTGAGAGACCTAGAGCCCCAAGAAACCCAAGAAATGCTAATGATTTCCCTTTTCCAAGGCCGAGAGAACACACTACGACCCTGAGGCCAACCCAGTTGGTGAAGTCAATGAAGAATTACTTTGATGGCAGTGGAGACCCTTACGACCATGTGGTAGAATTTAGGCAAGTCTTGAGAGCTGAACAAGTCGAGAATCTATTCACACAGTACAATGCTTTTGATCTAACCCTTCGAAACACAGCCCTCATATGGTTCCAACCACTACAAGAGAGGCAATTTAGGAGCATAGACCAACTTTTGGAAGCTTTTGTCACTAAGTTTTCTAAAAGTGGTATATGGCATAATACTTCCTCACTGATTCATAGCTTCAAGCAAACTCCTCAAGAGACGGTTAGACTGGTAGGAAGACGGTTTAGGCAATACCTGTAGAGGTGTCCTGTGCCTGAGTTACCCACACCAGCCAAACAGGTGGCTTTGTTCTTAGATGAATTGCTAAGCAGCAAGCTAAGATCATATGTGTATTTGAAGGACCCCAAAACCATAGAAGAATGTGTACGCATGTGCATAGACATTGATGATAATCTAGGAGAGGAGCTGGAGCTCTCAAAAATCTACAAGGATTCAGATTGCTCTAGCAACCTCACTTCCGGTCAATCCACCTCTATTGAGGAACTAGCAGAGAAGGTAGCTCAAAAACTAGGTGTCTCTTGCAAACAAATTCCAAGATTTGCTCCAAGGAAACAATGCTATACCTATGGAGGAGACCATATGGCTAGTGTATGTCCCATTATGGCCCAACCCCAAGTGAATCCTAGTAACCTGTACTGCACCATAGAGCAAAGGTAGACCAACCACACCGCACAAGGCTGCCCATATAACAAACAAATTGTCAGGCAAAATTACCCTCAGCCATATCCACAACAGGGCAGATTCCAGACCCAATACCCACCACATCAGTATGATAGGCCCCAGCAACCCTACCAACCACCCTATCAAGGGCAGCAAAGACCTCAACTAGTCCTAGCGCAGCAACCCCCTACCCCAACGAATGTGATTCCAGTGAAATATGCATCTACAGAAGAAAATCTGAACAGATCCATAGTCCTAGTAACACCACTGCTATCAGAAAGTGACCCGAGTGATCATAGTTTTGATTCTACACATATTGATAGCCCACAGGCTTACCACATGTAGTCACTCAAGCATAATGAGTCATACTATTATGAAGAACCCAGTGAATCTAGTTGGGAGCCTGATTATGCGAATGTCATGTATGCAAATCCCAACTCTAGACCTCAGCCTAGGCAGATAAAACCTCCATTTCCTAGAGGGCCATGCTTTCGATGTCAGGGAGATCACCTCATTCGTGATTGCCCTCTAGCTGCATCTACACAAACCGAATCTGTGACCATCCAAGGCTTTTGCCCAGATTGTGGAAGGGAGCATTTGTTACGAGAGTGTCCCAAGAACCCCATCAACATGCCAAAAATTGCCCCTATCAATGTTATTGGGTTAGTAGTAGACTCTGTAGGAAGTGTAACTTCCACAGCCCCAATGCATGTGGTCACTAGAGCTCAAGCTTTGCAACACCAAAGTTTAGGTCAGGAAAAAGGTTCTGAGGTTAGCGAGATGGAGAGCATAACCAAGAAAAGGACAAGAGCTTGGAGAGATAGCTGGGAGAGAATGAAGAGGCAATGGTCGAAGAAAATGAGCGAACTTGAGGAAAGCTTGAGAGAAACAAAAGCAAAGATAATCGAACTCACATCTCAAACTCACTCTCACACTACCCTACCACCACCAATTCCATCTCCCTCCAACCCATCACCCTCCAATTCCCAACCTTCTAATCCACCACACGTAACCCACCCACTAACCAGAGTAGGATCAGTCCTAGCTGATCCCACTCCTGAGGATCTAGATGATGCTTAAAGCATATCAGACCAGAATCCAGGAAGGGCCAAACGTGACAAATCATGACAAATGTTACCCTAGAGCCGATCTAGAGATAGAGAGAACAAAACTTTGTGCTAAAATGGTAGAATTGGCGCAAACTATGTTTGAAGCCGGTCGCTTGTTCAATGGCTCTAGCTCCATTAGAACACCATTGCATTTTGATGGTCTATTAGATAGATTGGAGAGGTTACTTGCAAAGTCTGGAAAAGGAGCCACCTCCTAGGCTAAGGAGAGGGCAAGTGATCGATTAAGCATTCCTCCCTAGGAAGCTTATGTGCCTAACTCCACTGAACAAGACACCTCTTCTTCTATGAATCGGTACTCACCAGAATTCCTGCGAGAGATTCAAGAAGAGAAATGGGCTAAAGAAAGTGAAGACCCTCCTCCGATTGAACTTGTGGATGACGTGCACGATTAATTCCCACAGGACATTCCTTCCATTTATGGAAAGCAGGAGAGTGCCCAATCTCATGAGAGATTAGACTTTGAGTCTAATTCCTTGCAGGAACTACCCCATTTCACAGGCCCATGGGAAGTTAAGTCGACTTGCATGAGAGCACCCATGGTTATGATAAGAAACAAAGACTCTATCATACCTAGGTATACAGAGGTAGTAAGGAATACTAAAGTGTAGTGCAACCTCACTTTAGAAGAGTTACTCAAGGTTAAGCTGGAATTGTGGAAACATGTAGCCAACCAAGTGCCAGATGTAGCTAAACCTCATTCCCAGGTAGGATCTCATAGAACAGTGCTCGAAATACCATTGGATAAGATAGGAGACATGAGCGAAGGAGAAGAACGAAATACCTATCTTCTCGTTACCCATCAGGGGTACACAACCAAGGCAATTTTGGACTCAGGTGCAGGAGTGGCAATTGCTACCACTTCCCTATGGAAGCATTGGGGCAAGCCAGCACTTAGGCCAACAAGAATGAAATTGCAGATGGCCGATGGTCACATAGAGAGACCCTTTGAATTGCTAGAATGAATAACTCTCACTACATGTGGTGTTGAGTTCGAGCATACTTTTGCTATATGCTTGTAACACCTAGGTGTTACAACCAAAGTCAATCTCAAGGATTACTCTCATAGAGACGTACCGCCTATTCAATGGAATCCCATCCATAGAGCTAAGGATGACACGGAGTCAGTGCATTCCATAGGATCACGATCCTCATGGATGCATGAAGACACCCACTTATGGATGTGCAAAGTAGCCGTAGAAGAAGAGAAAAGAGAAAAAGCAAGAGAGGTAGGTGCGAAGGAAACTCAGAGATCAATTCGAGACCCAGCCTATGCACCCATAGTATCTCCTGATGAAGAATTTGAACCTCATGGTTGGGCAGAGATTTTAGCAACCATGGATGTAGCCATCAATGAAGAACAATGGATGCCCCACTGTGATGAGGATGGCTATGACATCTCAGTCTTCACGATAGAGCCAATCATGTATGACACAGTGATAGAAGAATGCGAACCTAGCAGTGATGCATTTGAGGATGCAAGTGACTCTGATCTAGAGTCAATCATTATGGACCCACCTTTTGCATCAGATGAGGAATATTTCCATGAGGTAGAGGCTCACCCTTAGAGACACGAGGAAGGTATGAATGAGGTGAGATTAACCACACAAGTGACCACCTGACATGACCTGATGAAAGAAGAAGAGCAAGAGCTGATAGCTTTGCTAAGAGAATACAGAGATGTATTCGCTTGGAGTTACAAGGACTTGAAAGGTGTAGATCCTGACAACTATGCTGCCAAGATCAAAGAATGACACATACAATGACAACTATGCTGCCAAGATCAAAGAAGAGATAGATTGCTTGGTTGAAACTAGATTTATCTATGAAATCGAGCACACTGAATGGGTATCCCCCATTGTAGTGGTGCCCAAAAAGAATGGAAAATTACGTGTATGCATTAACTTGAAGAAGGTTAACACAGCCACTATCAAGGGTAGTTATCCACTTCCTATCACTGAGCATCTATTAGAAAGGGTAGCAGGCAAGGAAGTGTAAAGCTTCCTGGATGGGTTCTCTGGTTACAATCAAGTGGCCATTGCACTAGAAGATCAGCATAAGACGGCTTTTGTCACCAAGTGGGGCATATTTGCTTTTCGGGTAATGCCATTTGGGCTTACCAATGCGCCTGCAACCTTCCAGAGGCTGATGTGCCATGTGTTTAAAGAGTTCCTCAGGAAGAATTTGGAAGTCTATGTTGATGACCTCTGTGCTCATTCCAACATTAGACAGACACATATACCTAAACTCAGGCAAATCTTTGATAAATGTAGAGAATATCAAGTTTGTCTGAACCTAGAAAAGTGTGTTTTCATGGTCAACCAAGGCAAGATTCTAGGACACATAGTGTCAAAGAATGGCATATCCACAGATGAGGAGAAAGTGAGAGCTATTGTTGAGCTACCTAGACCAAAGAATGTCAAGGAAGTACAAGCTTTCATGGGGCATTGTGGTTATTACCAACATTTTATACACATGTATGCCATCATTGCAAAGCCTCTGTACGGACTTTTGACTAACTTCGAGTGGACTGAAGAATGTGAGAATTCTTTTAACGAGCTCAAGAGAAGATTTTGTTCAGCACCAATCTTGAATACACCTGATTGGAGCAAGCCATTCCATGTCCATGTAGATGCATCCAATTATGCTATTGGATGTGTGCTTGCACAACCTACTAGTGAAGGTAATATGGATCTTCCAATTGCCTATGCTAGTAGACAGTTGAATGCAGCTGAGCAAAACTATACAACCACTGAACGAGAAGGATTAGGCATGGTATACGCAGTTAAAAGGTTTAGACATTATTTGCCTGCAAATAAGTTTAATTTTTTTTACTGATCATCAAGCACTATTGTATTCGGTAAACAAGCCATGCAACACAGGCAGATTAGTAAGATGGTTTCTCTTATTAATGGAATATGATTTTGAGGTTGTAGTGAGGAAAGGCAAAACTCATTTGAGAGCAGACCATCTCTCTAGGCTCACATCCGGAGAAGCCCCACAAGGAGTATCAGATGATCTTCCTGATGCTTAATTGTTTAATTTGGAAGTTGTACCACAGTGGGCTAAGAAATTAGTGCTAGTATTGACATACGGGCCTAACCACCCAGTAATAAACACTCAAGATAGAGAGGTAGTAAAAGCCCAAAAGTACCATATCATGGCAGGAAGTATGTACAAGCATACAGATCAAGGGATATTAGCTTGTTGTGTGGAAGAGGATGAGTACGCGAAGTGGTTGCAATTAGCACATGTGGGTGCATTAGAGCAACACTACTCAAGGCAAAGAACCTTACAAACATTGAGGAGACTTGGAGAGCACTGGCCAACTATGGAAGCGGATGTCCATAAGATATGAAAGGAATGCCCAATCTGCTGCACTAAACCACCAGTGGAACATGCCACTCTTTATCAAGTGTCTTTAGTGCCAGATTGGAGCGAACCCTCAGTAGCCTTTTTGAGGACGAGAACCTTTCCCCAAGATATGACATTGGCTCGACAAAGGAGCTTAGAACAAGAAGCTTTAGATTATACTCTCATTGGAGATAATCTATATAGAAGAGGAAAAGATGGGTATCTTAGATTATGTGCCCACGAGAGTGAGTATCTCAAGATCTTGGAGACTGCTCACCAAGGTGTAGAAGGAGGACACTTTGGACCAGATAGGGTGATCAAGGCAACACTATTTGCAGGTCTTTGGTGGCCCACACTTCATATGGATGCACATACCTATGTGAAGAGGTGTGATGTTTGTCAGCGAACTCAATACCTATACGTAAAGATGAGATTTCATTGATACCTATGATAGGTGGACGCGCTTTCTCTAAGTGGGGAATAGACTTTGTCGATCCTTTTAATCCCCCAGCTAAGGTTTCCATGCTGAATACATTATTGTGGCCACTGATTATCTAACCAAATGGGTAGAGGTAAAAGCAACAACAAAGAATGATGCTCAGACCACTGCTAAGTTCTTATTTGAGAATGTGTTCACCAGATACGGGCTGCCAATAGAGCTAGTAAGTGATAGAGGCACGCACTTCTTGAATGAAGTCATAGAAAAGCTTCTCCATGAATTCTTGGTGACATATAAGAAGTCTGCCCCCTATCATCCACAAGCTAATGGACAGGCTGAGAGCACAAATAAGATTCTATGCAATGTATTGACAAAATTGGTTAATAATAAACGTTCTGATTAGGACAAACAGCTACACCATGTTGTTTGGGCATACAGAGTTGCCTATAAAATGGTACTCCAAGCCACACCCTTTCAGATGATGTTTGGCCAAAATGCAGTCCTACCATTGGACTTTTTGATATCTACATTGAAAGTAGCACAAGAGCATGATTGGACATGCCATGAGCTCTCCTCTAGAATCTTCGATCTTGAACGATTAGGTGAAACACAATTGAGAGCTGCAGCAGGAATTTATGCAGCCAAGAAGAGACAAAAAGAATATTTTGATGTGCACGTGAAGAATAAGGGCTTGAAAGCAGGAGAACTAGTCCTGGTCTACACCTTGAAGCAATATGCACAGAAATTAGAGAAGAGAGGCTATGGACCAATGATTATTAATAGGATCTCCACAAGTGGCACATTACAACTAGCCACTCTAGAAGGTGACATCCTACCAAGTTACATAAGCGGATGCAGAGTCAAGTTATATCAAGAACCGTTAACGGAAGAGATGCTAAATCGCCTCAATACTCCAAAGAAACGTAAGGAAGAGGAAAAGTGAATTCCAGAAGAAGCACAGGCAGAAGCTTTAGAACACATTCGACGAATGAAATTGAGGAGACAAGGTAGAGATCAGCCCATGCCTGACACTCATGAAGCTCTAGGTCATCACATAGCCATGTGCGAGGCTTCAGGTGAACGGTCCCATAGGATAGTTGATCGAGGACCTTTTGTGACCCTAGAAGTAGGACAAGGAGAGAGTGCAAGGACCGGGAGAGCTTTAGTTAACTCAGGTGCGGCCACTAGTGCAGTTCGACGTTCTTACTACCAAGAATTGCAATTGAAAGTAAAACCCATAGAGGCATATCTGATAGGGTTGGGAAGTGTTGAAACCCCTTGCATGGGAAAGGTGGAACTTCCCCTCTACATTCAAGAGGTCCTAATGGCAGTAAAAGTGCTAGTATGTGAAGACGAGGATCTTACCGAACCTCTTGTCTTGGGCCAAGACTGGATCTATGATCATGCAGTCAACCTCAACCTAAGAAGTGGACTTCTTCACGCTTGGGTAGGCCAAAAACACCTCATGATTGAATTAGAAAATCAAGCACTCAGGCCATTAGAGAAGGCACCAATTCCTGGTCCCTCTAGGAACGCACATGAAGATAAGGATGCTATTCTTGTCCAAAGTTCTATGGTGCAGAAGATTAATCACTCTAGACAAAGGTATATAATTCAATGAGGAGTCCACTTCTTTTCCAAAGAGGATTTGAGGACAGAACGCCGGGCAACACACTACACCGAGGAGGCCAATAATCAAGAGGTGTGAGCACCAACCTGTGCACTATGAAGTACCTCGTGGCATGAAGCAGATCTGGATATGCAAGGGTAGAAAACCCACGGCTCTAGAGACAGATTCTCAGAGAAACCAACAAACCACACCGTCAAGGAGTACAATGAAGGAGCCTCCTAGGCAACACTCTAGACATACCATTTCTACTTGGGTTACTAAGTGATCAATGAAGGCTATCCCCAAAGGGTAAAAGGTCACTCTCATTGGTTCAATGAGATGCCAGGAGATTTAGGTGATGCAGACCACATCTGGGAGTCTAAGTTGGAATTTGGAGGAGTATGGTGGACATTTCAATTCTTCTCAAGAGAGTCTGAAGCACTACAGAATGTAGCACCTCTTCAAGATATTTGGCAGAAAGTGGGATTGAAGGACTACTTTAGCGCATCCCTACCTAAACCAGATTTCCTTAGATGTTACTACTTGATTGCAACTCTTAAGGCGACAAGAGATCGAGATCACTCAAACACATTCCTTTTGCCCTCTCTATCAACCCGTGAGGAGATGAAAAAGTTCGAGCTGAACATAACTTTAATCAAGGAGGCCCTCCAGATGTACGACACCCATGTACCCTCCAAACGAGAACCTTTGATACCGGAATCTATAAACAATAGTAAACTCAAGAAGTTGAAAGAGATGTGTGCCCTCACCCCAAACATTGCCATACTGTTGCACATGTCCCTTTAGCACTTTGCATGTCCAGATCAAGACAGATTCATACAGCCTCATAAAAAGATTTGGTATAGGCTATACCTAGCGGAGATAGGCAGTCTACCTATTAAAATACCAGTGTGGATCCTCGACCAATTATATAAAGCAGGCAAACGAGGATTAAGGAAGCCTTCATTGAATGGTTGTTGTGCCATTACCAGAATCATTTATAGATGCCTAGCCTATGATGTGTTGATCACATGGGCACTTACTTACTCACAGTTGCAGTTCTTCCAAGGATGGAAACCAGGAGTTCAACCAACTAAACGGATGCATGGATCTCTTTCTCAAGTCCCAATTCCTCGCGAGTCCACCACAGAAATCTCCCTTAGAGAAGAAGAACAGGTGGCCCCATTCACTATCCATCTCCAACGAGCACAATGAGAGGGCATGGTACAACCCACTCCGTCAGCCCCTCCATTACCCACGAATGCTGAGTTTGCCTCCATGGCTGCATTGGCGGAAGATAACTCCTTTGACTTTGAGACCTTCTTGCAAACAACGCAACTATCTGATGGTGAGTTCTTTTCAGACATTGAAGGTCCCGGATCATCATCCCATAGAGGTTGCCCACATCGCGAAGAGCGAAGAGTACATTGGGAGGATGAGGCACAACACACTCACGTTGAAGGCACACATGAACAAGAGGAGGTGCAGGGGCATGCATCAGAGGAGAGTGAGGAGGAAGCCCCCGCATACACTGCACAAATCAAACGGCTATAAAAAACCATCAAACAAGTACGAAAAAGGCATAGGTTGTCAGAAGAGGCAAGCAGAGCAATGGTGAACCAGATGCTACAAGCGGAGGATGTGGACCCTCATTCTATAGAATCATTGAATCTTTTGGCAGACACCTGTGGAATTGTGGAAGCCATCCGGACTATGATACATCGTACCCCCCTCAATACGACCAACGAAGGCTCGATACATGACCGCAAAAGAGAAAGATGATTCAGATGGAAGTCTCTACCTCACTCCCTACCACAGCTCAAGAAGACGTTCACATGACCAGCCCCATGAACACTGATGCACCCGACAAAAGCACACAAATACCATCTCCACCATCACCTCCCATCCAGCCCACCAAAACCCCCACCACTAGCATTCCTGAACAACCTCTATTCACACTTAGTGAACCTATATCACACACCACCCTTTCTCCATCCTTCCCTTTACCTACATCCACCATTTCTAGCCAATTTTCCGAACCTCAGATAGGTCATCCTGCCCCCCATCAAACCATTATAGGTTACCCTTCTTATCTACTTGCTCTAGGACATCCATAGGTCGATACCCAAACATTGACACACCCATTTTCCCTCACTACTACATTCCCTCTTTTCCAACCCCAACCCTCAATGCCCCCCTCAACATCCTTAGACCCAACACAAACCACCCTTCCCCAATTTTGGGCAAACCTTGTAATTATGATGCAACAACTTGAGGATTATAATAGAAATCCCCTCTCCTGCCCAACCTCTCCCACCTTCACGCCCACCATGAACACGCCACCCACCATTCGAGTATTCATGATTCACATCTCACACACAATCATGTCTGACCCCATGGACATTTCACCCTCCATAGAACAACCCACCATCACTTTTGTTTCGCCATCACCACATCTCACTTCACTCACATCACCACTTACAACCACCTTACACACAACATCCACCTTTCCCTTCCCCATTTCCCGTCCCCTTGCATCTTTCAACACTACCTCTACAACCACTTCATTTAGTCATGCACTGAACACCATGTTCGAAGCAGCGACCCAGCTTAAACAGGAATATAGATTAGTGGAAGAGCAGAATAAAGAGCTTTGTAATATGTCAACCCACCTCCAAGCGCGTGTCAATGCTCTAGAGTTGAGTAATAGTGAATTGCAACAAAAGTATACCTCACTCCAGCAATCTTATGTGGAGCTGGAGACCAAATGTACAGAGACATGTAAAGTGACCAAAGAGCAACTCAAAGATCAACTAGCTCGCAACGCTAGATTACAAAGAAACATGGCATTACTTCGCCGACACTTAGTAGCTGCTCAAGAAAAGAATAGAAGGCTACAGCAACAAAATCAAGAAAATTTAGAAGCGGCCATCGAAAACACACCAAGGGCACGCATAGATCCGGCTTAATTCCGGGTTCTCCCCTCAGAAAATGTTGAGCAAATATTAATTATGCAAATCTCTTGGAAGTGCACGACCGACTGGCAGCCAGGTAAAGGAGCTCCAAAGAAAAGCACTACCCACACACCATACAACAGAAACCCGAGAAATGGTGAGCATCTGCACTATTGGTGTAATTCACAAGCCTACACATTTGGCTTGAGAGATACATTGAAGTTCATACACATGAATAAGCAAGGAACAAAGGCTAGTGGTTAATTACCACTTTACTCTTTGTAAAAGTCAGATTTGACATGGAATATTTGTAAACACCTACCCAAAGGGATTCGTGGAAAAAGGTTAGCTTTGATTGAAGGAATATCTCCTAGGATTTAGGGGCTTGATCATAGGGAGCCAAAAATGTGAATTTGAATTCAAATGTTTACTCACTCACTATAAAAGTGATCATGAAAAAGTCGCGGGTAAGACTCATCATTCCCGAGCTCCTTACTGTCAATTCTGAGTGTGTGTGAGGCATACACTCTAGCCCACACCTATCTACACCATTAGGCAATGATCTTCATGCCAATGGGTTTGTATACAACTGTTCATTAATACATATATCTTCATTGTTCATTTCTGAGTTCTCTGTCATAGTACTTGAAAGTCTGTCAATTGTGGAGAGCATATCTCAGTCACTTCTTCACCAAATTCAAAGATCTAAAGCTCGACGGAACCAAATCGAAGTTGTCTACATGCTATCAAAATTTCAAGAGATTCTATTCAGCTATTTCAGAGAAAAGCTGGTCGAGGTGATCACTGGTCATTGTTACAGTCCTAAAAAATCGGGGGTAAAGGTTTACTTGCTAAGTTGATTTCTCTGAGCATAGTTAATCTTTTTACACCATTCCACTTGGAATAGTTAGCTTGCTAAGCTAATTAGATACTGCTAAAAGGAATGTTTTGAATTCCTACTGTGCTGGTCATACTGAGCAAAAGATCCAGCAGGTGTCAAGACATAAATAGAAGGTTTTCTTGAGATTTTGAGTTTCAAAGTTATCTGTTTTGGCTTAATCATCACAGACATCATTTCCAAAGTACATAGGCCATTTTATGGTGTCATTGGAAAGCTAAGGAGGTTCTGTTATCAACTCTAAAGTACAAAAGGGCTAGTACAAAGCAGGATTTGGCAGTACCTACTCAATCTCTTGGAGTGTCCATCCATCTTTCCCAACAGTGGTATTAGAGCAAACTAAGGTAAAATGGGAGATGGTTTTCCTTCATTTATTGATAAATTGGATAGGAACAACTATCAGGCATGGTCTCTAAGGATGAAGACATACTTACAAGGAAGGAGTCTCTAAGGATACATCTCAGGAGATGAGGAATTGCCCTCATTCAAAACAAGAGGATTGCCAACAAAGGAGGAACATGAAAAGCTCAACACATGGTGTGCTAAGGATGAATTAGCAAGGTCTTATTTACTCAACGCCATCTCTGATTTTCTTTTGCGACATATTAGAAATTGTAAGACATCCCAAGAGACTTGGGAGACCTTGTCATCTTATTTCTTATCCAACACAAGGCTAGAAAAAATCAGTTGTGGATTGAATTAACCACATTAAGGAAGCAACCTAAGCAAGTTGTTTCAGAGTTTGTGACCAAGATTAAAGATGTAGCAGATCAGTTAGCAAGCATAGGAGAAGAGATTGAAAAAGAGCAAATTGTAAGGCAAGTGACCAATGGGATCAAAGCTGATGACAAATGGGAAAGCTTCACCACTGCCATGGACCTTTACATGGATATGCAGATTCTAGACCTTACCACTCTCATGGGACAACTATTCACTCATGAAGCCAAGCTCAACAAGAATGGAGACACATCTAAAGGTAATAGCTCTTCTGCCCTATACACTGATAAAGGAAAAGCTAAAGATAAAGGCAAGAACAAGAAAGGAGAGATGAAGGCACTACCTCCCAAGCAAACTATGCAGGGAGAGGTAGATCATCAAGAGGAAGGGGCAGAGGAGGTAAGCAAGGTAGGGGGAGATCCTATAACTCCTCACCATGTAACATTTGTGGTTTATCAAATCCTACTACAGATGAGTGTTTCAGGAACTACAAAAATCAGAGAGGAAGAGGATACCAAAGAGGTGGATACTAAAAAGAACAAAGTGATTGGTACAAATTAACCTACAAGAGATTGTACTTGGGACCAAGGGGGTAGAGAAACCAGGCATATGAACCTTAGGTCAAGAAGACACTTAAGCCGAGATAGACAAAGCCTCGGATCTTCTGAAGCTAGTGTCAATCATACTGCTAGGTCTTGGGCCGAACAGTTGAGTGATTATCCATACACTCCGAGGTCAGAAACAAGTGATTTTGAGATGTCCTATAACATGGAGAGACCAGTAGGTAGTTCCGGAGTGGCGTACCTAGAAAAGCCAGAAGGACCTTACAAGACTGAATTGGAATATATCAGGACCAATCGTCTAGGTGCTCACATCTATGAAGACAGCCTGACAAGATTTGTGGTCCAGATTAAAAACCTAGATCAACCCCATGGGCTAGAACATCTGGTAGTCAAGTTCAAAAATGGAGCATATCTAGATAAAGAAGGAAGGATTTATGTGGTTACCACCCTTCCAGATAGGACAAACGAGAAGAAAATGAGCGAACTTGAGGAAAGCTTGAGAGAAACAAAAGAAAAGTTAATCAAACTCACATCTCAAACTCACTCTCACACTACCCTACCACCACCATTTCCATCTCCCTCCAACCGGTCACCCTCCAATTCCCAACCTTCTAATCCACCATACGTAACCCACCCACTACCTAGAGTAGGATTAGTCCTAGCCGATCCCACTCCTGAGGATCTAGACATTATGCTCAAAGCATATCAGGATAGAATCCAGGAAGGGCCAAACGTGACAAATCATGACAAATGTTACCCTAGAGCCGATCTAGAGATAGAGAGAACAAAACTTTGTGCTAAAATGGTAGAATTGACGCAAGCTATGTTTGAAGCCAGTCGCTTGTTCAATGGCTCTAGCTCCACTAGAACACCATTGCATTTTGATGGTCTATTAGATAGATTGGAGAGGTTACTTGCAAAGTCTGGAAAAGGAGCCACCTCCTAGGCTAAGGAGAGGGCAAGTGATCGATTAAGCATTCCTCCCATGGAAGCTTATGTGCCTAACTCCACTGAACGAGACACATCTTCTTCTATGAATCGGTACTCACGAGAATTCCTGCAAGAGATTCAAGAAGAGAAATGGGCTAAAGAAAGTGAAGACCCTCCTCTGATTGAACTTGTGGATGACGTGCACGATCAATTCCCAGAGGACATTCCTTCCATTTATGGAGAGCAGGACAGTGCTCGATCTCATGAGAGATTAGACTTTGCGTCTAATTCCTTGCAGGAACTACCCCATTTCACAGGCCCATGGGAAGTTAAGTCAACTTGCATGAGAGCACCCATGGTTATGATAAGAAACAAAGACTCTATCATACCTAGGTATACAGAGGTAGTAAGGAATACTGAAGTGCAGTGCAACCTCACTTTAGAATAGTTACTCAAGGTTAAGCCGGAATTGTGGAAACATGTAGCCAACCAAGTGCCAGACGTAGCTAAACCTCATTCCCAGGTAGGATCTCATAGAACAGTGCTCGAAATACTATTGGATAAGATAGGAGACATGAGCGAAGGAGAAGAAGGAAATACCTATCTTCCCGTTACCCATCAGGGGTACACAACCAAGGCCATTTTGGACTCAGGTGCAGGAGTGGCAATTGCTACCACTTCCCTATGGAAGCATTGGGGCAAGCCAGCACTCAGGCCAACGAGAATGAAATTGCAGATGGCCGATGGTCACATAGAGAGACCCTTAGGATTGCTAGAAGGAATAACTCTCACTACATGTGGTGTTGATTTCGAGCATACTTTTGCTATATGCTTGCAACACCTAGGTGTTACAACCAAAGTCAATCTCAAGGATTACTCTCATAGAGATGTACCGCATATTCAATGGAATCCCATCCATAGAGCTAAGGATGACACAGAGTCAGTGCATTCCATAGGAACAGGATCCTCATGGATGCATGAAGAAACCCACTTATGGATGTGCAAAGTAGCCGTAGAAGAAGAGAAAAGAGAAAAAGCAAGAGAGGTAGGTGCGAAGGAAACTCAGAGATCAATTCAAGACACAGCCTATGCACCCATAGTATCTCCTAATGAAGAATTTGAACCTCATGGTTGGGCAGAGATTTTAGCAACCATGGATGTAGCCATCAATGAAGAGCAATGGACAACCCACTGTGATGAGGATGGCTATGACATTTCAGTCTCCACGACAGAGCCAATCATGTATGACACAGTGATAGAAGAATGTGAACCTAGCACTAATGCATTTGAGGATGCAAGTGACTCTGATCTAGAGTCAATCATTATGGACCCACCATTTGCATCAGATGAGGAATATTTCCACGAGGTAGAAGCTTACCGTCAGAGACACGAGGAAGGTATGAATGAGGTGAGATTAACCACACAAGTGACCACCCGACATGACCTGATGAAAGAAGAAGAGCAAGAGTTGATAGCTTTGCTAAGAGAATACAGAGATGTATTCGCTTGGAGTTACTGATTATCTAACCAAATGGGTAGAGGTAAAAGCGACAACAAAGAATGATGCTCAGACCAGTGCTAAGTTCTTATTTGAGAATGTGTTCACCAGATACGGGCTGCCAATAGAGCTAGTAAGTGATAGAGGCACACACTTCTTGAATGAAGTCATAGAAAACCTTCTCCATGAATTCTTGGTGACACATAAGAAGTCTGCCCCCTATCATCCACAAGCTAATGGACAGGCTGAGAGCACAAATAAGATTCTATGCAATGTATTGACAAAATTGGTTAATAATAAATGTTCTGATTAGGACAAACAACTACACCATGTTGTTTGGGCATACAGAGTTGCCTATAAAATGGTACTCCACGCCACACCCTTTCAGATGGTGTTTGGCCAAAATGCAGTCCTACCATTGGACTTTTTGATATCTACATTGAAAGTAGCACAAGAGCATGATTGGACAGGCCATGAGCTCTCCTCTAGAATATTCGATCTTGAACGATTAGGTGAAACACAATTGAGAGCTGCAATGAGAATTTATGCAGCCAAGAAGAGATAGAAAGCATATTTTGATGCACACGTGAAGAATAAGGGCTTGAAAGCAGGAGACCTCGTCCTCGTCTACACCTTGAAGCAACATGCACGGAAATTAGAGAAGCGAGGCTATGGACCAATGATTCTTAATAGGATCTCCACAAGTGGTGCATTACAACTAGCCACTCTAGAAGATGACATCCTACCAAGTTACATAGGCAGATGCAGAGACAAGTTATATCAAGAACCCTTAACGGAAGAGATGCTAAATCGACTCAATACTGCAAAGAAACGTAAGGAAGAGGAAAAGCGAATTCAAGAAGAAGCATAGGCAGAAGCTTTAGAACACATCCGACGAATGAAATTGAGGAGAGAAGGTAGAGATCAACCCATGCCTAACACTCATGAAGCTCTAGGTCATCACATAGCCATGTGCGAGGCTTCAGGTGAACGGTCCCATAGGATAGTTGATCGAGGACCTTTTGTGACCCTAGAAGTAGGACAAGGAGAGAGTGCAAGGACCGGGAGAGCTTTAGTTAACTCAAGTGCGGCCACTGGTGCAGTTTGACTTTCTTACTACCAAGAATTGCAATTGAAAGTAAAACCCATAGAGGCATATCTAATAGGGTTGGGAGGTGTTGAAACCCCTTGCATGGTAAAGGTGGAACTTCCCCTCTACATTCAAGAGGTCCTAATCGCAGTAAAAGTGCTAGTATGTGAAGACGAGGATCTTACCGAACCTCTTGTCTTGGGCCAAGACTGGATCTATGATCATGCAGTCAACCTCAACCTAAGAAGTGGACTTCTTCAGGCTTGGGTAGGCCAAAAACACCTCATGATTGAATTAGAAAATCAAGGACTCAGGCCATTAGAGAAGGCACCAATTCCTGGTCCCTCCAGGAATGCACATGAAGATAACGATGCTATTCTTGTCCAAAGTTCTATGGTGCAGAAGATTAATCACTCTAGACGAAGGTACAGAATTCAATGAGGAGTCCACTTCTTTTCCAAAGAGGATTCGAGGACAGAAAGCGGGGCAACACACTACACCAAGGAGGCCAATAATCAAGAGGCATGAGCACCAACCTATGCACTATGAAGTACCTCGTGGCATGAAGCAGATCTGGATACACAAGGGTAGAAAACTCACGGCTCTAGAGATAGATTCTCAGAGAAACCAACAAACCACACCGTCAAGGAGTACAATGAAGGAGCCCCCTAGGCAACACTCTAGACATACCATTTCTATTTGGGTTACTAAGTGATCAATGAAGGCTATCCCCAATGCTTGACAAATATGGGTGCCCAAGACTTGCTTACAAGATCAAATATCTTCACCTCCATTCACAAGAATGAATCAACACTCACACACACTCTTGGCAAACATCTCAGGGCAGATGCCTACACCCCACACCAATACACCTTCGGGTAAACCTAGGAATATCGGGAAATGGGTACCCAAAAGGTCCCAACTCCAACACCATCCAGCCCAAAAACCTTTACATATCTTCACCACTAAAAGCTACGATGCCACAATCAAAGTTTGGAGACTTAAGCCCCGCATCAAACCCGCTGACCCAATTTTGTAAATACGTCTACTCTGATGTAGGTGCATTCTGAGTACATTGCATTTCCAAAGTATGCATCTAGGATACACTAACCACTAACCAACATTCACACCCATCACAAACACTTCACCACTAACCCCTAACCACTTGGAATGTCATATAAGTATTGTGGAGGGAACACCATTACATCTTGTTTCCTATGCAACACTAATGTGCATCTCTTCTTCTAGGAGATTAGCACCATCAACTACAAATAGTCCCATGGCAAAAGCAGCAGGGACGAGCTCCCAGGCCGGCACTAGTTCTCAAGTCAATTGGGAGACCATGCCCGTGGAAGCCCCACTGACAGCTAGACCTAAAGAATATCTGAATGTGAGACGAATTCCCATCTTGGATCCACCAAGTGGCTTAACAGAAAGGGTAAAAGGTCACTCTCATTGGTTCAATGAGATGCCAGGAGATTTAGGTGATGCAGACCACATCTGGGAGTCTAAGTTGGAATTTGGAGGAGTATGGTGGACATTTCAATTCTTCTCAAGAGAGTTTGAAGCACTACAGAACGTAGCACCTCTTCAACATATTTGGCAGAAAGTGGGATTGAAGGACTACTTTAGCGCATCCCTGCCTAAACCAGATTTCCTTAGATGTTACTACTTGATTGCAACTCTTAAGGCAACAGGAGATCGAGATCAGTCAGACACATTCCTTTTGCCCTCTCTATCAACCCCTGAGGAGATGAAAAAGTTTGAGCTGAACATAACTTTAATCAAGGAGGCCCTCCAGATGTACGGCACCCATGTAGCCTCTGATCGAGACCCTTTGATACCGGAATCTATGAAGAACAGTAAACTCAAGAAGTTGAAAGAGATGTGTGCCCTCACCCCAAACATTGCCATACCGTTGCACATGTCCCTTCATCGCTTTGCATTTTCGGCTCAAGACCGATTCACACAGCCTCATAAAAAGATTTGGTACGGGCTATACCTAGCGGAGATAGGCAGTCTACCTATTAAAATGCTAGTGTGGATCCTCGACGAATTATATAAAGCAGGCAAACGAGGATTAAGGAAGCCTTCATTGAATGGTTGTTATGCCATTACCAGAATCATTTACAGATGCCTAGCCTATGATGTGCCGATCACATGGGCACTTACTTACTCACATCTGCACTTCTTCCAAGGATGGAAACCAGGAGTTCAACAAACTAAATGGATGCATGGATCTCTTTCTTAAGTCCCAATTCCTCGTGAATCCACCACAAAAATCTCCCTTAGAGAAGAAGAACACGTGGCCCCATTCACTATCCATCTCCAACGAGCACAATCAGAGGGCATGGTACAACCCACTCCGTAAGCCCCTCCATTACCCACGAATGCTGAGTTTGCCTCCATGGCTGCATTGATGGAAGATACCTCCTTTGACTTTGAGACCTTCTTGCAAACAACGCAACTAGTTGATGGTGAGTTCTTTTCAGACACTCAAGGTCCCGGATCATCAGGCCATAGAGGACGCCCACATCACAAAGAACAAAGAGTACATTGGGAGGATGAGGCACAACACACTCACGTTGAAGGCACACATGAACAAGAGGAGGTGCAGGGGCATGCGTCAGAGGAGAGTGAGGAGGAAGCCCCCACATACAGTGCACAAATCAAACGGCTATACAAAACCATCAAACAAGTACGAAAAAGGCATAGGTTGTCAGAAGAGGCAAGCAGAGCAATGCTGAACCAGATGCTACAAGCGGAGGATGTGGACCCTCATTCTATAGAATCATTGAATCTTTTGGCAGACACATGTGGAATTGTGGAAGCTTTGCGGACCATGATACATCGTATCCCCCTCAATATGACCAACGAAGGCTCGATACATGACCGCGAAAGGGAAAGATGATTCAGATGGAACTCTCTACCTCACTCCCTACCACAGCTCAAGAAGACATTCACATGACCAACCCCATGAACACTGATGCACCCGACAAAAGCACACAAATACCATCTCCACCATCGCCTCCCGTCCAGCCCACCAAAACCCCCACCACTAGCATTCCTGAACAACCTCTATTCACACTTAGTGAACCTATATCACACACCACCCTTTCTCCATCCTTCCCTTTACCTACATCCACCATTTCTAGCCAATCTTGTGAACCTCAGATAGGTCATCCCGCCCCCCATCAAACCATTATAGGTCACCCTTCTTATCTACTTGCTCTAGGACATCCACAGGTCTCTAGCCAAAAATTGACACACCCATTTTCCCTCACTACTACATTCCCTCTTTTCCAACCCCAACCCTCAATGCCCCCCTCAACCTCCTTAGACCCAACACAAACCACCCTTCCCCAATTTTGGGCAAACCTTGTAAATATGATGCAACAACTTGATGATTATAATAGAAATCCCCTCTCCCACCCCACCTCTCCCACCTTCACGCCTACCATGAAAACGCCACCCACCATTCGAGTATTCATGATTCACATCTCACACACAATCACGTCTAACCCCATGGACATTTCACCCTCCATAGAACCACCCACCGTCACTTTTGTTTCCCCATCACCACGTCTCACTTCACTCACATCACCACTTACAACCACCTTATGCACAACATCCACCTTTCCCTTCCCCATTTCCCATCCCCTTGCATCTTCCAACACTACCTCTGCAACCACTTCATTTAGTCATGCATTGAACACCATGTTCGAAGCAGCGACCCAGCTTAAACAAGAATATAGATTATTGGAGGAGCACAATAAAGAGCTTTGTAATCTGTCAACCCACCTCCAAGCACGTGTCAATGCTTTAGAGTTGAGTAATAGTGAATTGCAACAAAACTATACCTCACTCCAGCAATCCTATGTGGAGCTGGAGACCAAATGTAGAGAGACATGTAAAGTGACCGAAGAGAAACTCAAAGATCAACTAGCTCGCAACGCTAGATTACAAAGAAACATGGCATTACTTCGTTGACACTTAGTAGCTGCTCAACAAGAGAATAGAAGGCTATAACAACAAAATCAAGAAAATTTAGAAGTGGCCATCGAAAACACACCTGGGGTACCCATAGATCCGGCTGAATTCCAGGCTCTCCCCTTAGAAAATATTGAGCAAATATTAATTATGCAAATCTCTTGGAAGCGCACGACCGACTGGCAGCCAGGTAAAGGAGCTCCAAAGAAAAACACTACCCACACACCATATAACAGAAACCCGAGAAATGGTGAGCATCTTCATTGTTGGTGTAATTCACAAGCCTACACATTTGGCTTGAGAGATACATTGAAGTTCATACACATGAATAAGCAAGGAATAAAGGCTAGTGGTTAATTACCACTTTACTCTTTGTAAAAGTCAGATTTGACATGGAATATTTGTAAACACCTACCCAAAGGGATTCGTGGAAAAAGGTTAGCTTTGATTGAAGGAATATCTCCTAGGATTTAGGGGCTTGATCATAGGGAGCCAAAAATTTGAATTCGAATTCAAATGTTTACTCACTCACTATAAAAGTGATCATGAAAAAGTCGCGGTTAAGACTCATCATTCCCGAGTTCATTACTGTCAATTCTGAGTGTGTGTGAGGCATACACTCTAGCCCACACCTATCTACACCATTAGGCAATGATCTTCATGCCAATGGGTTTGTATACAACTATTCATTAATACATATATCTTCATTGTTCATTTCCGAGTTCTCTATCATAGTACTTGAAAGTCTGTCAATTGTGGAGAGCATATCTCAGTCATTTCTTCACCAAATTCAAAGATCTAAAGCTCGTTGGAACCAACTCAAAGTTTTCTACATGCTATCAAAATTTGAAGAGATTCTATTCAGCCATTTCAGAGAAAAGCTGGTCGAGGTGATCACCGGTCATTGTCTGCTACAGTCCTAAAAAATCAGGGGTAAAGGTTTACTTGCTAAGTTGATTTCTCTGAGCATAGTTAATCTTTTAACATCATTCCACTTGGAATAGTTAGCTTGCTAAGCTAATTAGATACCGCTAAAAGGAATTTTTTCAATTTTTACTGGGCTGGTCATACTAAGCAAAAGATCGAGCAGGTGTCAAGACATAAATAGAAGGTTTTCTTGAGATTTTGAGTTTCAAAGTTATCTATTTTGGCTTAATCATTACACACATCCTTTCCAAAGTACATAGGCCATTTTATGGTGTCATTGGAAAGCTAAGGAGGTCCACTTATCAACTCTGAAGTACAAAAGGGCTGGTACAAAGCATGATTTGGAAGTACCTACTCAATCTCTTGGAGTGTCCATCCATCTTTCCCAACAGTGGTATTAGAGCAAACTAAGGTAAAATGGGAGATGGTTTTCCTTCATTTATTGATAAATTGGATAGGAACAACTATCAAGCATGGTCTCTAAGGATGAAGACATACTTACAAGGAAGGAGTCTCTATGGATACATCTCAGGAGATGAGGAATCGCCCTCATTGAAAACAAGAGGATTGCCAACAAAGGAGGAACATGAAAAGCTCAACACATGGTGTGTTAAGGATGAATTAGCAAGGTCTTATTTACTCAACTCCATCTCTGATTTTCTTTTGCGACATATTAGAAACTGTAAGACATCCCAAGAGACTTCAGAGACCTTGTCATCTTATTTCTCATCCAACACAAGGCTAGAAAAAATCAGTTGTGGATTGAATTAACCACATTAAGGAAGCAACCTAAGCAAGTTGTTTCAGAGTTTGTGACCAAGATTAAAGATGTAGCAGATCAGTTAGCAAGCATAGGAGAAGAGATTGAAGAAGAGCAGATTGTAAGGCAAGTGATCAATGGGATCAAAGCTGATGACAAATGGGAAAGCTTCACCACTGCCATGGACCTTTACATGGATATGCAGATTCCAGACCTTACCACTCTCATGGGAAAACTATTCACTCATGAAGACAAGCTCAACAAGAATGGAGACACATCCAAAGGTAATAGCTCTTCTGCCCTATACATTGATAAAGGAAAAGCTAAAGATAAAGGCAAGAACAAGAAAGGAGAAGATGAAGGCACTACCTCCCAAGCAAACTATGCAGGGAGAGGTAGATCATCAAGAGGAAGGGGCAGAGGAGGTAAGCAAGGTAGGGGGAGATCCTATAACTCCTCACCATGTAACATTTGTGGTTTATCAAATCATACTACAAATGAGTGTTTTAGGAACTACAAAAATCAGAGAAGAAGAGGATACCAAAGAGGTGGATACTCACAGTCAAGAGGTAGATTCAACCATCACCAAGGCTACAACAACAACAACTACAATGGAAACTACCAAGGAGGATTCAAATCCAGAAAGGACTACAACAACTATACAGAAGAGCAAGATGATTCTCTTCTAATCATGAACATGACTTCAAAACCAGGTACAAATGATGACCACCTATTCTACATTGACTCAGGCTGCTCAAATCATGTGGCTGGCAATGTAGCACTACTCTCTGATCTTGTGGAACCAAAAGGTAAGTATCAAGTACAAACAGGTGATGAAACCAAGCACTCAGTAGTTAAAGTTGGAAATGTTAAGACTTGTGATGGAAATCAGAACTTGTTGAGTAGGGTACTCTATGTACCAACCATTACCAAAAATCTGATGAGTGTTGGACAGATTGTGGAGAAAGGTTTGCAGGTTAGATTCAATCAATTTGGAGCATTTGTGGAGGATCCTAAGCAGGGGTTCAAGAGGATTGCTAAAGGAGAAAAATCAGGTAGACTTTTCACTTTTGAGCTAGAAGACACAAAGAATATTGCACTATACAGTTATAAAGACCAAACACTTTTAGAGCTTGAGATTTGGCACAAAAGATTAGGGCATGTAGGAGAAAGAACCTTGAAGCAGATATGCAAGGATCAATGTGTTATTGGAATACCCAATGTTTCCAAACAACACATGATATATAAATGTAGTGCTTGTCAATTTGGGAAGTCTCACAGGTTACCCTTCTGAAGGAAAGGCTACATGCATGAGGACTACCTAGAACTTGTACACACAGATGTATGGGGACCAAGCAAAGACCCCTCAATCTCAGGATCAAGGTACTATGTATATTTTATTGATGATTATAGGGGATGGACTATATTGTACTTCATGAAGCACAAGGGTGAAGTATTTAATTGCTTTAAAAAATATCTTGCACTAGTTGAGAATCAGACAGGAAAGAACTTGAAGAGACTAAAGTCAGATGGAGGAGGTGAGTACTTCTCCAATGAGTTTGAAGACTTCTTGCAGGACAGAGGCATCAAAAGAGAAACCACCACAAGTTATACTCTTGAACAGAATGGAGTAGCTGAGAGAAGAAATCTATGGGCAAAGAGTGTTTCTACTGCCACTTACCTCATAAACAGGTTACCATCTAAGTCCCTTGATGGGATGACACCCGATGAAGCATGGCATGGTAAAAGACCCTCACTTGACCATTGTAGGATATTTGGATGTGTAGCATATGTACACATTCCTATCTTTATTGGATATGATCTAAATCAAAAAGGGTACAAGTTTTACAACCCTTCCAATAAGGGATTCATGGTTAGTAGAGATGTTGTCTTTGATGAAAATGATTCTTGGTATGAGAATGAATGCAGGAAGCTCAAATTACCCTATGACTTGGAAGAGGAGTTTCCAAGTCTTGCTAAGGAGGAACCTACTCAGAATGAAGACTCAAATTCAGATGATGAAGACATTATCAACCTTGAAGAGTTCAAGGCATGGAAGTCCAAAGGCAAAGTCAAAATGAAGAAGCTTGAAGACGTACCTGAATCTTCAAATCAGTGAATTAGAAGATCACAAAGAGAGAGCAAAAAACCTATCAGATATGGGTATGATACATCTCTTGTTACTAAACACTCTGTTTATCTTGCCAAAGATTTGTCAATTGGAGAACCATGATCATATGAAGAAGCCATAACCAAGATAGAATGGAAAGAAGCTACGGATGAGGAGATTGAAGCACTCAAGGAAAGTGACACATGGGAGCTAGTACCAAAGAAGGAATCCATGAAGGTAATAGGATCCAGATGGATCTATAAACTTAAAAGAAATTCTTATGGGTCAATTAACAGGTACAAAGCCAGATTGGTAGCCAAGGGTTTTGCACAAACCCAAGGCATTGACTATGAAGAGACATTCTCTCCTGTTGCCAAGATGCCAATTATCAGAGTGTTGGTGAGTGTAGCTGCATCAAAAAATTGGAACACGTACCTATTGGATGTAAAAAATGCTTTCTTGAATGGATGGATTTCAGAGGAGGTATATATGTCACAACCTCCTGGTTATGAGGACCCTAACAAGGTATCATATGTGTGCAAATTGAATAAAGCTTTATATGGATTAAAGCAGGCACCTAGGGCATGGAATCACAGATTGACCACCTATCTTCAAGACCAAGGTTTTGTCATGAGCAAGGTAGATACCTCTCTATTCATTAAGAGAAGTAATTCAGAGGTAATATACCTATGTGTTTATGTTGATGACATCATACTTACAGGTAATGATGTGAATGGAATCAGGCAAATCAAGATCTAGATGATGAAGGAGTTCAAGATCAATGATCTTGGTCTACTAAAGTATTTTCTTGGGCTTGAGTTAGTCTATACTAACTCTGGAATATACATTACTCAGAAAAAATACATACAGGATATGTTGAAGAAGTTTCACTTGCAGGATGCCAAAGTAGCAAGTACTGCAATGGAGGTAAACCTAAAACTAAGTGCCCATGAAGGTGATGAAATTAATGACATTACAGGTTATCAAAGCATGGTGGGTAGCTTGAACTATGCTACCTTAACAAGGATAGACATTGCATATGGAGTTAGTGTGCTAAGTCAGTTTATGCACAAGCCAAGGATACCTCACTTAGAAGCTGCTAAGAGAATATTAAAGTATCTCAAGGGTACACAAAATCATGGTTTGTATTTTCCTTACACTTCAGATATTGATATCAAGATCTATTCAGATGCAGATTGGGCAGGATGCAAGGATGATAGGAGGAGCACTTCAGGATACATTTCATTCGCAGGTGATAAGCCAATATCATGGTCTTCAAAGAAGCAACCTACTGTTGCTTTGTCTTCTACAGAAGCAGAGCATAGAAGACTGGCTAATGCCACACAAGAAGCCATATGGATCAAGCTATTGTATACAGAATTGGGTTTATATAATAGGTCACCAATAATCTTTGGAGAGAATACAAGCTCACTTCACCTTGCAGCTAATCCTATCTATCATGCTAGGACCAAACATATAGAGGTACATTACCATTATGTGAGAGAGAAGTTATGAAACAAGGACATTCAACTAACCTATGTATCAACCAACATGCAATGTGCAGATTTGTTGACTAAAGCTTTGGATGGAACCAAACTTTACAGGTTCAAAGCAATGATTGGATTGCAGGATATACATGAGGACTGAAGATGAAGACCAAGCCAAAATGTTTGGCTTGAGGGGGAGCTGTTGGTGTAATTCACAAGCCTACACATTTGACTTGAGAGATACATTGAAGTTCATACACATGAATAAGCATACGAACAAAGGCTAGTGGTCAATTACCACTTTACTCTTTGTAAAAGTCAGATTTGACATGGAATATTTGTAAACACCTACCCAAAGGGATTTGTGGAAAAAGTTTAGCTTTGATTGAAGGAATATCTCCTGGGATTTAGGGGCTTGATCATAGGGAGCCAAAAGTTTGAATTTGAATTCCAATGTTTACTCACTCACTATATAAAAGTGATCATGAAAAAGTCGCGGGTAAGACTCATCATTCCCGAGCTCATTACTGTCAATTCTGAGTGTGTGTGAGACCTACGCTCTAGCCCACGCCTATCTACACCATTAGGAAATGATCTTCATGCCAATGGGTTTGTATACAAGTGTTCATTAATACATATATCTTCATTGTTCATTTTTGAGTTCTTTGTCATAGTACTTGAAAGTCTGTCAACTTGTGGAGAGCATATCTAAGTCATTTATTCACCAAATTCAAAGGTCTAAAGCTCGTTGGAACCAGCTTGAAGCTATCTACATTCTTTCCAAATTTGAAGAGATTCTATTCAGCCATTTCAGAGAAAACCTCATCGAGGTGATCACTGGTCATTGTCTGCTACAGTCCTAAAAAATCAGGGGTAAAGGTTTACTTGCTAAGTTGATTTCTCTAAGCATAGTTAATCTTTTTACATCATTCCACTTGAAATAGTTAGCTTGCTAAGCTAGTTAGATACCCCTAAAAGGAAGTTTTTCAATTCCTATTGTGTTGGTCATACTGAGCAAAAGATCTATCAGGTGTCAAGACATAACTAGAAGGTTTTCTTGAGATTTTGAGTTTCAAAGTTATCTATTTTGCATTAATCATTACACACATCATTTCCAAAGTACATAGGCCCATTTATGGTGTCATTGGAAAGCTAAGGAGGTCCACTTATCAACTTTGAAGTAGAAAAGGGCTAGTACAAAGCAGGATTTGGCAGTACCTACTCAATCGCTTGGAGTGTCCATCCATCTTTCCCAACATTCACCCCTGCCAGAATCTTCGATCGACAATGAACTGCTTGCCCTCTGACAATAGTTCACTGAGTTAAACATGAAGCTATTACAATACGAACGACCACCCTCGCCACCCGATCAACCATTAGAAGAAGAGGCAGTCACCATTCCAGTTGAGGAGACCTTTGAAGATAATTATGAGCCTCAACCTCTTCCAGGCGGCAAAGTCACTGACGAAGAACAAGACACATACGAGGAACCCCCTCTTGCATGGATGAAACAAGTAGAAGAGATGGGGCCAACTCACGAAGAGCGTATATCCACTCACATGATGGCCATGAAAACTACTGAGGAGGCAATACTTCAATCGGAATATTTCAGGCACTTGGCTCCTAGGCGACTGATAACCAGTTCAGAGTTACAATATAAGCCCTACTTTGTACTATTGGCAGATTACAATGCTAATTCCAAGCGAGTCACCAATAAGTATTCTTCTTTTGCAACACAGTTCCAACCAGAGGACATCCCGGAAGAAGCCAGAAAAGGTGCCATATTCCAACCAATTTGGCAGCAAAAGTTATTGGAGACCTATCTAGAAATGCTACAAACATGGGATCATGCTCCCATGCACTTAAAGTATAACCCGTGCTTTGGGTCAGTGCAACGAAGAAGATCATGGAAAGCGTTTGCCATAAAAGTTCAAAACAATGCTAATTGCAAAGAATGGCTTAATTACCCCTCCATTTGCACCACCAACAGGCACACCAACCGTGTCCTACATGATGGCTACTATCAGACACTGGATGCCATGCTTACAACCCATGCTCGATGTCGCTGCTCAGATGATGCGGAAGATCCTGGACATGATGCCAATAGTGCTCAAGACTTTCCGCAATGTACACAACATCCAGCCTCCAATCCCGGGCTTTATAAATGGTAATTATGACTTACTCTACGATATGAGCACTACCCCTAGTATCCGGGTTGGTTATGCTTGGCATGCGAGGATCAGATATCTCGCTGCTTGCTATAAGCAAACATTTGATGATATGTTTACCACTGGGTTTTGGGAATCTCACTCGAAAGTGTTCGTGCCACGACCAACCGATCTTCTACAACTATTTGCATGCGAACAGACAATGCACTCAGAGCTATATACAACACCCCAACCTGACATTCAGGGCGTGGTTAATTGGGATGCTCTTCAAAGAGATCTAGTTAGGGGACTCAGAATCAGAGAACAAGAGTTAGCCAGTGAGATAGTCCAACACTACATTGATCACCCTGTGGCGCAAAGGTCTATCAGAGACGACAGATGCTAGGGGGGGGAGAGTGTTGGAACCTGAGAAGAAGCAAGTATGGGCATACACACAAATCTAGCACTGAGGCAACCCTTCAATTTTTTTCAATCCTTACATTATTGTAAAAGTGATTCTCATCACTGAAAACCATTGTAAATACTATTTCATCTTTTTGTAGCTCCATTTTGTGCAAGCCGAGGACTCCTCGAGCTTGAGGAGCTTTAGAAGAAATGGCCTATTTTAAAGACCCCACAAGAAAATGAAGTACAAAGGATGTAAGTGGATCAAGAAATTACCAAGTCGAGGATATAAAGGGGGAGCTAAGGAATCATGAAAAGAACCACATTTTATAAAGGAAATCTAGAGAAGTACCTGTATTTGATCTTGATATTCAAAACTATGTAATTTAACTTTATACGGATCTTAAAAGATCAAGTAGTCATTTGAACCAAGTTCATTGCTTTCAGAAGTAAAGGGGATTCAGGAAAATCTATGGTTATAAGAATCCATTTTAGTTGGATTTTATTGGTTTTAAATTATAGATATAGGATGTGACACATGGATCATATTAAGGATCATCCGTATGGGATGATAGATACATCTTTCCTTTGAGACATTTCTTCTATTGTTAGGTAGAAAAGTACTCATCATCCATGGATAGTATTTTTCATTAAGCTAGAAGGATTTTGATTTCCTTTATATATGAGAAGATTTGTTGATAATTGATTATATTAAGAACTTAAGAAGATGATAAATCATAGGGAGTGGATATAGAATTATTCATTCACTCTCATTTTTTGCGAGATAAAGAAAGTGGGAGAAGTTCCCACTTGAATATGCATTTTAGATTTAGTACTTTTGTGTAAATAAGTCTATTTAATCAATAGAGATATAGAATTTATCTCTAGAGGAAGTAATTTTGAAGTGCTCCTAGAGTAATAGTCTAAATTGCTTTTATCCATTAGATCCACTACATGGGAGTGCCGCTATTCTATCTAGTTATTAAGGATATCATTTCGGCATAATAGTTAGATTGATTGATGTTTGCTTGCACCACTATCAAAATAGAAAACATGGAAGTATGCCACAAAGATACACTACTCACGAGAAGATGGTTAATGGCTATATGGAGTAGTAAATGCCCGTTCTTCATTCTAAACAAGGTTAGCAGACTCAACTTTGGGTGTAGAGTCCTCTGTAGCAACCATTCCAACCTCTTTCTTCATTGCTTGTTTTGTAGTGAGTTTAGAAAATCAATTAATTATATTACGATTTGACTTAAAATACTTGCAAACTTGATGTTTGTTGAAGAAAAACTCACAAATTTGACATACAGAAAGACATAAAGACAAAGAAAGACAAAGAGAAGCAGAAACAAAGTCAGTCAAAAAATTAAGCCTTAGTGAAGGGACAAATTCACGACTGTAATATAGTTCATAGAAACTTCCAGAAATACGAGTTTTGAATCTCGGAACAAAATGTATATATATGAGGTAGAAGATCATAATATATGAAGAGAGAAGAAGAGAGCAGTGTGCGCATGGAACCGGAATAGAATAGGGCATATAGAAATTGAGAATAGTGATATAGAAGACGCCAGAGATTGCGTATGTAGAGATGAATAATAGAACCTGAACTGTCGTGTATTCATCTAAGAGAGATGGTAAGGAATAACTACTCAGAGTAGGAGAGTTTTCCATAGCTATGAGCAAAGTGAGGTCAAGCTATTTTGTACACATCTTCTCTAATAGAAAACACATGTTCATGTGGAAGCTTGAGCGCATTCTTCGTATGTGAAGAAATCTTAGTGATTTCATGTTACTGTGAAAAGTTACTTAACAGTTACAGTTTTCTCAGTAAATGTTTTGCCGGTACATCTACAAGGTAGATCTCGTAACATAGTGTAAAGGTTTTCATGAGAGATAGCTCATCTTGAAGCTAGGAGTCTGAACTCTAAACTTATCAAAAGACTTCTGTGAAACGGGAAAAGTACAGAGTACTGTGTCTGACCGTAAAGGACATCCAGAACTGGTGAAGTTTTTCCTTAAACTTCAAAAAGAGTTCATTTACTGAAGGAAGCTCAGGTATAAATTCCTTATTTCATCTACAATCATTTGAAGTAATCACAAACAGAATTGCAGTTGATTCTAGTAAGATTTCGGTAAGATTACGGTGACATTCTGATGACAGTCCGGTGAAGTTCCGGTGACATTTCGGTGAGTTCAAAACACAGTTGTAAAGTTTTTCAGTTTCAGAAAGTTTGCTAAGCTAGTGATGATTATAGAGGTGTTGTAATATCACTCTAGCTTAGTTCTTGTGGCTTGGTGAATTCCGCAGTTGAGCTTTAGTTAGTTAGGCTCACTCACCGCGTCAACAAGTAGTACAAGAGGTCAACAGTTGATGATGGTTTGTTAGAGCTGAACAAGTGACAATTTTCCGTAGCTTAGTGTTAAGCTTTTGTCACGAAATCAATAGTGGTATCAGAGTAGAAAGGTTCTGAAGAGCAGAAAAGGTTTCTCAGAAGTAGATACGACAGTAAAGATACAAGAGAATTTGAAGAACTTTCACAAGAAAGGTGAAAGCTAAGATGATCAACAAAAAACAGCGTCAAGAAACGTTCTGAAGTAATTCTCAAGGGTAAAGGTTTGTAAAAGGTAAGACCTTTTAACATTACACTCACCGAAAGTAACAAAAACAAGAAGATTATGGCAGATCATATCTCTATTGACAAATTGGACAGAGATAATTATCCCGCTTGGGTAATGCGCATGGAAGCCTTACTTATGAGTAGAGGTAAAGGAAGAGGTAATCAGACTAACAACAAGAAGTCTTGTTGGATTTGTGGATTAATTAATCATTTGGCTCATGATTGCTGGCATAATTCTCAAGGATCAAGTCAGAATCAGAACAATAACAGTAGAGGCGGAAGCCCAAGATATCAAAGAGAAAGACAAAGCCAAAGAGGCGGATATGGTAGAGGTGGAGCAAGAAGTTGGGGACAGAATCAGTCTCACAACACTACCTACTACAACTATGCGATGATGAACTCGATAAGTATGTCAGAGAATGAAGACCTCAAGGTATTCTATATTGACTCTGGTTGTTCAAATCATTTGTCAAGAAATATAGAATTTTATCAGAACTTGAAGGAGGTATTTCAAATCATACAGTACAAACAAGTGATAACACAAAACATAATGTAAGGTCAATTGGAAAGGTAAAGTGTAAGAATGGAGCTGACCTACTAACAAATGTTTTGTATGTTCCAACAATCCTAAAGAATCTGATTAGTGTGGGAGAGATAGTAGAAAAAGGTTTTCAAGTCAGATTTACAAAAGAAGGAGTATTTGTTGAAGATCCAGAGAATGGATACAGTCAGATTGTCCATGGTAAAAAGGAAGGTAGACTTTTTACTCTTAAAGTACAAGGGAATGTTGGTCAAGCCTTGGTCACACATGGTGATGAGGTATTTACAGAGTTAGATCTCTGGCATAAGAGGTTAGGACATTTTAATGAAACAGGAATCAAAATTATGGTGGAGAAACAATCCATGAGAGGATTACCAAATATGAAGAATCAACATATGATTCACAAATGTGAAGCCTGTCAGATGGGAAAAGCCCATAGGTTACCATTTTAAGAAGAAAGGGTATAAACACAATGATGTGTTAGAACTCATACATACAGATGTATGGGGACCGACAAAAGAAGGATCTATCAGCGGCTCAAGGTATTATGTTCTTTTTATTGATGATGCAACAAGATGGATAACTCTTTATGTTTTCAAAGAGAAATCAGAAGTATTTGAATCTTTCAGGGATTTTCATGCATATGCTGAAAGACTTACATGACAGAAACTCAAAAGACTAAGGTCTGATGGAGGAGGAGAATATTTTTCTCGAGAGTTCAATGATTATCTGTGGAATGCAGGTATCAAAAGAGAAATAACTTGTAGGTATACACCGCAACAAAATGGAGGAGCAAAAAGAAGAAACCGAACTCTAGTTGAGTTTGCAAGAGCAATGCTAAAGGAGAAGAATTGTCCAAATTATCTTTGGGCTGAGGCCGTAAATACAGCTACATATCTGGTAAATAGATTACCATGTACAACTTTAAATGGGATGACCCCTTATGAAGCTTGGTGGGGCAAGAAACCAACACTTGATCATTGTAAAGTGTTTGGATCAGTTGCTTATGCTTATGTACCATCACAACTGAGACATAAGCTTGAACCAAAAGCTGAAAAATACGTGTTCATCGGATATGATGAAAAACAGATGGGTTATAGGTTATGGAGTCCTCTAACCAAACAGTTTACTGTTTCCATAGATGTAACATTTGATGAAGGAAAAAGCTGGTATACAGACATAGAGTATAATGAAGAAACAATTAGAGAAGAGATAAGAAGGAAAGAAAAAGTAAAATCACATATGCAGGTGAATGAAGATGAAGATCATATGCAGGCAAGTACGTCCCAGGATCAGATCAGGTATGAGAAACGAAGATGGACCGAGATTTGATGAAGATGTGTATACAGAAACACATGAAGAATATGAGCTAAGAAGGTCAAACAGAGTAAGGAAACAACCAACAAGGTATTCCTATGACACTTCTTATTTGACTCAGAAAAACTATGCTTACTTAGTAAAGGAAGATTAAGAACCTCAAAATTACGGTGAAGCAAAAGGTAAGAAACAATGGGAAGAAGCAATGAAGGAGGAATTCAATGCTCTTGAAGAGAACAAGACTTGGGATCTTGTTCCAAAACCAAATGGTAAGAAAGTGATTGGAAATAAATGGATTTACAAAGTTAAGAAACTTGCATATGGAAGGATAGCCAGATACAAAGCTAGACTGGTGGTCAAAGGCTATGCTCAGACGCATGGCATAGATTATGATGAAACGTTTAGTCCGGTGGCAAAGATGTCAACCATAAGGACATTGATTGCTATAACAACATCAAAAGGATGGAAGCTAAGTCAGCAGGATATAAAGAATGCATTTTTAAATGGATATATATCAGATGAAGTCTACATGGAACAACTTGAAGGGTTTGTAAGTTCCAGTTACCCAGATCATGTTTGCAGATTAAGAAGAGCTCTCTATGGATTGAAGCAAGCTCCAAGATCTTGGAATTACAGACTTGTGAAGTATCTCAATGACCTTGGATACCAAAGCTCAAAGGCTGATGCAAGTCTACTCATTAAGAGAACAGATGAAGGTATGATCTACATTTGTATTTATGTAGATGACATAATAATCACAGGAACCTCAGATGAAGGAATCAAGGAGGTAAAACGATTACTTGAAAAAGAGTTCAAGATCAGTGACCTAGGAAACTTATCATACTTTCTTGGAATGGAAGCCACATATACAGATCATGGTGTATATGTTTCACAAGAAAGGTATCTCCTAAACTTACTGAAGAAGTTTAACATGGAGAATTGCAGAGAAGCTTCAACACTGCTTGCAGTAAATCATAAACTCAGCAAATATGGTGGTGCAGAGTTTAAAGATATGAGAAAGTATCAATCTTTAGTGGGAAGCTTAATTTATGCTACACTAACAAGACCGGATCTTAGTTATGCAGTGGGAGTTCTCTCACAGTTCATGCATTGTCCGAAGGATCAACATTGGGTTGCAGGACAAAGAGTTCTTAGATATATCAAAAGAACTATAAAAGAAGGATTATTTTATCCTTTTACGTCAGATATAAAGCTGAGAGCATACAGTGACTCAGACTGGGCAGGAAGTCAAGATGACAGAAGATCAACACATGGGTATATGATATACCTAGGACACAAGCTTGTAAGCTGGTGTTCAAAGAAGCAACACACAGTGGCTTTATCATCAACAGAAGCAGAATATAAAGGACTTGTGGAAGCAGTTAAAGAAGTGATATGGATGCAGACCTTGTTCAAAAGTATGGGCATTGATCAAGGTATACCTATCATACATGGAGATAATATGAGTTCGTTGTATCTTGCAGCAAATCCAGTATTTCATGCAAGAACAAAACACATAGAGATTCAATATCATTTCCTAAGGGAAAAGGTAGTGGAAAAAGAGATTGAAATAGTATACACATCTACAAAGGATCAGATAGCAGATATTCTGACAAAGAGCTTAGATGGAGTAAAGACAAGCAGATTCAAAGAAATGGCAGGTATAAAAGAAAAGAAGAATATATGAAAGATCAGAGAATGCAAATTAGTGATTGAGGGGGAGCTGTTGAAGAATCACTCACAAATGTGACATACAGGCAGACATAAAGACAAAGAAAGACAAAGAGAAGCAGAAACAAAGTCAGTCAGAAAATTAAGCCTTAGTGAAGGGACAAATTCACGACTGTAATATAGTTCATAGAAACTTCCAGAAATACGAGTTTTGAATCTCGAAACAAAATGTATATATATGAGGTAGAAGATCATAATATATGAAGAGAGAAGAAGAGAGCAGTGTGCTCATAGAACGGGAATAGAATAGTGCATATAAAAATTGAGAATAGTGATATAGAAGACGCCAGAGATTGCGTATGTAGAGATGAATAATAGAACCTGAACTGTCGTGTATTCATCTAAGAGAGATGGTACGGAATAACTACTCAGAGTAGGAGAGTTTTCCATAGCTATGAGCAAAGTGAGGCCAAGCTATTTTGTACACATCTTCTCTAATAGAAAACACATGTTCATGTGGAAGCTTGAGCGCATTCTTCGTATGCGAAGAAATCTTAGTGATTTCATGTTACTGTGAAAAGTTAGTTAAAAGTTACAGTTTTCTCAGTAAATGTTTTCCCATTACATCTACAAGGTAGATCTCGTAACATAATATAAAGGTTTTCATGAGAGATAGCTCATCTTGAAGCTAGGAGTCTAAACTATAAACTGATCAAAAGACTTTTGTGAAACGGGACAAGTACACAGTACTGTGTCTGACCGTAAAGGACATCCAGAACTGGAGAAGTTTTTCCTTAAACTTCAGAAAGAGTTCATTTACTGAAGGAAGCTCAGGTATAACTTCCTTATTTCATCTACAATCATTTGAAGTAATCACAAACAGAATTGCAGTTGATTCCGGTAAGATTCCCGTAAGATTACGGTGGCATCCAGGTGACAGTCCGATGAAGTTCCGGTGACATTTCGGTGAGTTCAAAACACAGTTGTAAAGTTTTTCAGTTTTGTTAAGCTACTGATGATTAGAGAGGTGTTCTAATATCACTCTAGCTTAGTTCTTGTGGCTTGGTGAATCCCGCATTTGAGCTTTAGTTAGTTAAGCTCACTCACTGCATCAACAAGTAGTACAAGAGCTCAACAGTTATTGATGGTTTGTTAGAGCTCAACAAGTGACAATTTTCTGCAGCTTAGTGTTAAGCTTTTGTCACGAAATCAACAATGTTGCTTTCTATTTTTTGGTCATCTTTATTTTCCTTCTTTTCCTATGGAGTGTGAGTAGGTTTCTTTTCTTCCTAATGGATTGCCTTTCTAACCAGCTAAGGAAGATTGATTTGCAACATGCATAATTGACCGCTTTTGTCTAGATTGCTCTTGGTATAGCAAAATAGAGAAGACTTCTCAAAAGTTAAGAGTTTTGGATTGACTTTCATCATAAGAAAAAGAGGGGAAGAAAAAACCTGAGAAGAATTTGGAAGAACATTTAGGAGAGTCTACACAAGTGAACTGCTTGGTAGGATCTCATGAATAGAGATGAATTACTCCCTCAGATCCTTGATCTGTGTAAAAGAAAAAGTGTCCATTGAATATCCAACTATTTTCAAAGATAAGCAACATGGTGCCTCTCTTCTCGCTTGCTATAGTGTCGTAAGAGTATCGCAAGAAGCTTTGATTGTTTTGCACATTCGAGAGGCGAAGCTATCAATGCATGTCCACATGTGCATCTCTAGCATCCCAATGAAGTTGTTCTACATTAGGCTCAATAAGAACCGTAGTGGGACTAGGAAATTGAAGGCCAACAACTTTGACACCTCCTGCATTACCTGTTTTCATAACATTTGTAGGTGTAGGATGGTGTACTTCAACACCCTGCACAATATTCCATAAGCCTTTTGCTATTAATACATGAGGCACCATATATACCCACAATGGGCAGTTAGAAGCATCCAACAAAATATGTCATTGCTTTCAACCATGGCCAAGGACCATATGCTGATTGATACATAAGGTGGGTCTTTGTGTATAAATGGGCGAATTGGGGGGTGGTTTTGGAAAAGGTGCGGCCCCGTTTGGGCCCTTGCTTTACTTGAGTGCATCGAGCATGTTCCTTTGCTTTAATCTTCACAAAGCCAACCGCCTTCTCTCTCTCTCTCTCTCTCTCTAGGAGTCGAAAGTACTTGGTGAGTTTCCATGTCCAATGGATGCCCTATCTATTGCCCTTACTATTTACTTGGTGAGTTTCCATGTCCAATGGATGCCCTATCTATTTACATGGTAGTCCGCTTCCTTGGTTGTCACATGTAGAGTGATTATTTCTAGACATGTACACGTCGACGTGAAGGTTCACTTTTTACACAAGGAGCAGCGCAGCATATTTGAGGAGTGCAGCATATTTGAGGAGTGCACATGAAATATACGATGAGACCGCGTGTTTGACTTGGGATTGCATGTATATATCATAGCATATAGAAAACGAATATGTATGGAGATTCCACAAATAATTTTATCATGTTCACAACATGCCATCAAATAATTTCCACAGAAGGGAGAAGGGCAGGCACTCAACAATCATTGAAAACGGAACATGCCATCAAATAATTTCCACAGAAGGGATTGAATTATGTTTTTGTAATCGTCGGAGGTATCAAAGTGCATGTGAGCGATAGGCCTCTTCATTTAAAAGGATGAGGAAATTAAAAGCTTTCTTCTCGCTGCTTGATTCTCGCTTTGGGTGCGAGAGGTCCCGAAATCGATTCTCGGAATGCCCCCATGCTTGATAAAGCCTCAACCTTTCACTTCCCATGCAAAAGGGCTTGCCAGAAAAACAGCACACCAAAAGAGTAGCACAACTTCACTCTGCCCTCTTCTTTTGTCAAGGGGTTTCTACAATGGGAACCTCGAGTGAGTGCAGAAGGGGTTTCTACAATGGGAACCTCGAGTGAGTGCATGTACCAAAGGCTTACATTATCATAATCATGCTCACACTATGCACGTACCGAAGGCTTACATTCATTTCACACTATCATAATCATGCTCACACCATGCATGTACCAAAGGACAAAGCATTCCTGTGTGTGCCACTCACCTCCCTTCCATATCCCCTTCTTCTCAAAGTGGATAGTGTCCATCTGCACCCTCCCTCTACTACGCGAGGTAGGAATCTCAGCATAATCCCTCGAGCTTGGGACCTTAGAAGACTTGCTCTTTTACCACACATAAGAAGCACTCGCCCACTTGGCCTATGTCTAACACTCTCCCCCTCCTCTAACTTGATCATTATACTCAATGATCAACGACGAAAAAGTATGTGCGAACCAGAGCCGTTGATTCCCAAGTAGAATCCTCCCAAGGCAACTAGATTTAGTTTACTCTCTCTAGGGGGATCAACTAAACGTGGATGAGCGTCCCCTCATACTACCACACAAACACTCTCTCGCACCAGTTTTGGGGAAAAGGTGGCCATCTCAAAGTAGCTTGCATGATGCTTTGCAAACTTGTATGTATGCCACATTGGGTGCTTGAGAATTCAGCTTATATTTTGAATTTCCATCCTCAACCAATGCCCTTAACTCCTATGGGAGTAGGATATTGTGTGAGGTGTGCCGGGTCTTTGCATTAACAAATTACGTCTTCTTATTCTTCTCTTACATCTAGGAGTACGATTCTAATACCTTGTTTTTTGTACCCTTTTTTTTTCCCATTGGAGTTCTTACTCACTCACTATAAAAGTGATCATGAAAAAGTTGCGGGTAAGACTCATCATTCCCGAGCTCATTACTGTGAATTCTGAGTGTATGTGAGGCCTACACTCTAGCACACACCTATCGTCATAGAACTTGAAAGTCTGGCAACTTGTGGAGAGCATATCTCAGTCATTTCTTCACCAAATTCAAAGATCTGAAGCTCGTTGGAACCAGCTTGAAGTTATCTACATTGTATCCAAATTTGAAGAGATTTTATTCATCCATTTCAGAGAAAACCTCATCTAGGTGATCAGTGGTCATTGTCTGCTACAATCCTAAAAAATCGAGGGTAAAGGTTTACTTGCTAAGTTGATTTCTCTGAGCATAGTTAATCTTTTTACATCATTCCACTTGGAATAGTTAGCTTGCTAAGCTAGTTACACACCCCTAAAAGGAATTTTTTCAATTCCTACTATGCTAGTCATACTGAGCAAAAGATCTAGCAGGTGTCAAGACATAAATAGAAGGTTTTCTTGAGATTTTGAGTTTCAAAGTTATCTATTTTGGATTACACACATCATTTCCAAAGTACATAGTCCATTTTATGGTGTCATTGGAAAGCTAAGGAGGTCCACTTATCAACTCTGAAGTACAAAAGGGCTGGTACAAAGCAGGATTTGGCAGTACCTACTCAATCTCTTGGAGTGTCCATCCATCTTTCCCAACATTCACCCCCGCCAGAATCTTCGATCGACAATGAACCGCTTGCCCTCTTACAACAGGTCACTGAGTTAAACATGAAGCTACTACAATACGAACGACCACCCTTGCCACCTGATCAACCATTAGAAGAAGAGGCAGTCACCATTCCAGTTGAGAAGACCTTTGAAGATAATTATGAGCCTCAACCTCTTCCAGGAGGCAAAGTCACTGACGAAGAACGAGACACATACGAGGAACCCCCTCTTGCATGGATGAAAAAAGTAGAAGAGATGGGGCCAACTCACGAAGAGCGTATATCCACTCAGATGATGGCAATGAGAACTATTGAGGAGGCAATACTTCAATCAGAATATTTCAAGCACTTGGCTCCTAGGCGATTGATAACCAGTTCAGAGTTACAATATAAGCCCTACTTTGTACTATGGCAGATTAGAATGCTAAGTCCAAGCGAGTCACCAATAAGTATTCTTCTTTTGCAACACAGTTCCAACCAGAGGACATCCCGGAAGAAGGCAATAAAGGTGCCATATTCCAACCAATCTGGCAGCAAAAGTTATTGGAGACCTATCTAGAAATGCACAAACATGGGATCATGCTCCCATGCACTTAAAGTATAACGCTTGCTTTGGGTCAGTGCAACAAAGAAGATCATGGAAAGCGTTTGCCATAAAAGTTCAGAACAATGCTAATTGCAAACAATGGCTTAATTACCCCTCCATTTGCACCACCAACAGGCACACCAACCGTGTCCTACATGATGGCTACTATCAGACACTAGATGCCACGCTTACAACCCATGCCCGATGTTGCTGCTCAGATGATGCGGAAGATCCTAGTCATGATGCAGATAGTGCTCAAGACTTTCCGCAATGTACACAACATCCAACCTCCAATCCCGGGCTTTATAAATGGTAATTATGACTTACTCTACGATATGAGCACTACCCCTAGTATCCGGGTTGGTTATGCTTGGCATGCAAGGACCAGATATCTCGCTGCTTGCTATAAGCAAACATTTGATGATATGTTTACCACTAGGTTTTGGGAATCTCACTGGAAAGTGTTCGTGCCATGACCAACCGATCTTCTACAACTATTTGCATGCGAACAGACAATGCACTCAGAGCAATATACAACACCCCAACCTGACATTCGGGGCATGGTTAAGTGGGGTGCTCTTCAAAGAGATCTAGTCAGGGGACTCAGAATCAGAGCACAAGAGTTAGCCACTGAGATAGTCCAACACTACATTGATCACCCTGTGGCGCAAAGGTTTGTCAGAGACGACAGATGCTAGGGGGGGCGAGTGTTGGAACCTGAGAAGAAGCAAGTATGGGCATACACGCAAATCTAGCACTTAGGCAACCCTTCAAATTTTTTCAATCCTTACATTATTGTAAAAGTGATTCTCATCACTGAAAACCATTGTAAATACTGTTTCATCTTTTTGTAGCTCCATTTTGTGCAAGCCGAGGAGTCCTCGAGCTTGAGGAGCTTTAGAAGTAATGGCCTATTTTAAAGACCCCACAAGAAAATGAAGTACAAAGGATGTAAGTGGATCAAGAAATTACCAAGTCGAGGATATAAAGGGGGAGCTAAGAAATCATGAAAAGAACCACATTTTATAAAGGAAATCTAGAGAAGTACCTGTATTTGATCTTGATATTCAAAACTATGTAATTTAACTTTATAAGGATATTAAAAGATCAAGTAGTCATTTGAACCAAGTTCATTGCTTTCAGAAGTAAAGGGGATTCAGGAAAATCTATGGTTATAAGAATCCATTTTAGTTGGATTTTATTGGTTTTAAATTATAGATATAGGATGTGACACATGGATCATATTAAGGATCATCGGTATGGGATGATAGATACATCTTTCCTTTGAGACATTTTCTTTTATTGTTAGGTAGAAAAGTACTCATCATCCATGGATAGTATTTTTCATTAAGCTAGAAGGATATTGATTTCCTTTATATATGAGAAGATTTGTTGATAATTGATTATATTAAGAACTTAAGAAGATGATAAATCATAGGGAGTGGATATAGAATTATTCATTCACTCTCATTTTTTGCGAGATAAAGAAAGTGGGAGAAGTTCCCACTTGAATATGCATTTTAGATTTAGTACTTTAGTGTAATCAAGTCTATTTAATGAATAGAGATATAGGAATTTATCTCTAGAGGAAGTAATTTTGAAGTGCTCCTAGAGTAATAGTCTAAATTGCTTTTATCCATTAGATCCACTACATGGGAGTGCCACTATTCTATCTAGTTATTAAGGATATCATTTCGTCATAATAGTTAGATTGATTGATGTTTGCTTGCACCACTATCAAAATAGAAAACATGGAAGTATGCCACAAAGATACACTACCCAGGAGAAGATGGTTAATGGCTATATGGAGTAGTAAATGCCCGTTCTTCATTCTAAACAAGGTTAGCAGACTCAACTTTGGGTGTAGAGTCTTCTGTAGCAACCATTCCAACCTCTTTCTTCATTGCCTGTTTTGTAGTGAGTTTAGAAAAACATTAATGATATTACGATTTGATTTAAAATACTTGCAAACTTGATGTTACTTTCTATTTTTTGGTCATCTTTATTTTCCTTCTTTTCCTATGGAGTGTGAGTAGGTTTTTTTTCTTCCTAATGGATTGCCTTTCTAACCAGCTAAGGAAGATTGATTTGCAGCATGCATAATTGACCGCTTTTGTCTAGATTGCTCTTGGTATAGCAAAATAGAGAAGACTTCTCAAAAGTTAAGGTTTTTGGATTGACTTTCATCATAAGAAAAAGAGGGGAAGCAAAAACCTGAGAAGAATTTGGAAGAACATTTAGGAGAGTCTACACAAGTGAACTGCTTGGTAGGATCTCATGAATAGAGATGAATTACTCCCTCAGATCCTTGATCTGTGTAAAAGAAAAAGTGTCCATTGAATCTCCAACTATTTTCAAAGATAAGCAACATGGTGCCTCTTTCTTATAGTGTCGTAAGAGTATCGCAAGAAGCTTTGACTGTTTTGCACATTCGAGAGGCGAAGCTATCAATGCATGTCCACATGTGCATCTCTAGCATCCCAATGAAGTTGTTCTACATTAGGCTCAATAAGAACCGTAGTGGGACTAGGAAATTGAAGGCCAACAACTTTGACACCTCCTGCATTACCTGTTTTCATAACATTTGTAGGTGTAGGATGGTGTACTTCAACACCCTGCGCAATATTCCATAAGCCTTTTGCTATTAATACATGAGGCACCATATATACCCACAATGGGCAGTTAGAAGCATCCAACAAAATATGTCATTGCTTTCAACCATGGCCAAGGACCATATGCTGATTGATACATAAGGTGGGTCTTTGTGTATAAATGGGCGAATTGGGGGGTGGTTTTGGAAAAGGTGCGGCCCCGTTTGGGCCCTTGCTTTACTTGAGTGCATCGAGCATGTTCCTTTGCTTTAATCTTCACAAAGCCAACCGCCTTCTCTTTCTCTCTCTCTCTCTAGGAGTCGAAAGTACTTGGTGAGGTTCCATGTCCAATATGGATGCCCTTACTATTTGCTTGGTGAGTTTCCATGTCCAATGGATGCCCTATCTATTGCCCTTACTATTTACTTGGTGAGTTTCCATGTCCAATGGATGCCCTATCTATTTACATGGTAGTCCGCTTCCTTGGTTGTCACATGTAGAGTGATTATTTCTAGACATGTACACGTCTACGTGAAGGTTCACTTTTTACACAAGGAGCAGCACATGAAATATACGATGAGACCGCGTGTTTGACTTGGGATTGCATGTATATATCATAGCATATAGAAAACGAATATGTATGGAGATTCCACAAATAATTTTATCATGTTCACAACATGTATGGAGAAAACGGAACATGCCATCAAATAATTTCCACAGAAGGGAGAAGGGCAGGCACTCAACAATCATTGAAAAACGCTTCCTTGCATTGAGGGTTGAAAAAACAAAATCGACTTTGGTATGATATAGAGAGTGCACATGTGTGAGAGGGATAATACATGGTGAAACGTTGGAGATATGTTTTTGTAATCGTCGGAGGTATCAAAGTGCATGTGAGCGATAGGCCTCTTCATTTTAAAGGATGAGGATTTTCTCATGCTTTTAAAGCAGAGGAGACATTGGGAGAGGGTGCAATGGCCCAGGGCATTTGGTCTAGTGGTATGATTCTCACTTTGGGTGCGAGAGGTCCCGAGTTCGATTCTCGGAATGCCCCCAGGCTTGATATAGGCTTGGATGGCTCTTGACTCCAAGCAAACCAACAATTTGACATGTTTGTTTTGCACATTATGTCGAAGTTCAAGTGCGAAACGCAATTTCCAGAACGGTTCATTCGGGAGAGAAAAGTTCAAAAGAATGGCTTTTAATTTTTGCAGCCCACAATTGGGAGTTTCGACCCCCAAACAGGAATTCCGGCGCTTAGGTGATACTACTATACATGCAAACAAAGGCTTTCTCGGTGCGGCACATATATGCCAACCACCTAATCCTTCACACATGTGCAGCACACCAAAAGAGTAGCACAACTTGAATTGCACTTTGCCCTCTTCTTTTGTCAAGGGGTTTCTACAATGGGAACCTCGAGTGAGTGCAGAAGGGGTTCTACAATGGGAACCTCGAGTGAGTGCATGTACCAAAGGCTTACATTATCATAATCATGCTCACACATGAAGAGGATGCTAAAATTTTAATTCTAGATAAAATACTTGGTTATGATGTTAGTACTACATGCAATTGTAATCAATACCATAGATATTTAGTTAAATATAAAAATTACTCACTTGAAGAATCTTAATGGATTCATAGGACATCATTAAATCCACATTATGACCACTTGATTTCTACCTATCATTCACAATCACATTAAATTCTAGTTTTGCATTCACATGCATGTGTTTTTACATTGAATATGCTTGATTGTTTAGTGATGGGACATTTGACTTCCTATCCATGTCTATTTTGTTCTTATAAATAGAGGTCAATTGCTTGTCAACTAGGAGGCATGTTATACTTTATGGAATAATGGAATGTTAAATGGATTCTAATGTCTTCAAGTTTTTAATGTGATTGTGAATTTAGCAGGTGAAGAATCATGAGGGCATGAATATGCGTGGATTTACCTAGATATTTTTGAAGATATTCAAAAGATAGTATTTTATGTATTTTTGGAAACATAGAAGATCACTTAGAAATTGAAGTTTTATAAATAAAGTAGATTTTTTTGTAAATGCATGCTTTTCAAAGCCCTCTCCTCATGTATCTTTTATTCATGATGTAATGAGAAAATACCTATAGATACATGTACTCTGATAGACTTGTCCATCAGAGTATGTGGCAGGAGATTGTACCCAATCTTGTGTTGAGTCTTGTCTCTCTCTATTCTATGTGTATTTTTGTGAGATTTCATTATTGATTATCTCTAAATATGTGCAAGACCCGGATACCACTATAACGGGATCTTGAAGACAAACATATGCAGAGATAATACAATAGCAAAATCTCATGAGCACACAGAATAGAGAGAGACAAGATTGAACACAAGATTGGGTACAATCTCTCCCCACATACTTTGATGGATGAGTCTCTTAGAGTACGTGTATTTATAGCTATTTTCATTACGTCCTAAATAGAAGATATATGATGCTGGCACTGCGAAAAGCATGCGCTTACGAAAAATCTGCTTTATTTACAAAATGCCACTTTCTAAGCAATCTACTATTTTTACAAAAATATATAAAATACTATCTTTTAGATATCTTCAAAAATATCTGAGTAAATCCATGCCCATTCATGCCCTCATGATTCTTCACCTACTAAATCAAAACACAATCGTATTTAGAACCTCAAGACATTAAAATCCATTTAACAATCCATTAGCCCATAAAGTATAACATCTGTAACCAGATCATGTAGACGCATGTATGTAGAGATAATCATGTAGACGCATGTATGTGGGGATAATGCTTAGAATGAATAATTAGGTCATTTTATGCATGTAGGAAAAATTTTGGGTTGACAAGTTTCATATTCTCTCTCCAAACCTTATTTGCATCATGTTTTCTAGTGGAATTTTGAAGGTGAAGATGAAAGAATTAACGAAAACTATGTATGCGAGAAAGGTAGAGCAAGTATAAGAGAATACAAGTGCCTGTGTGAAATTTTTGTGAATCATGTTTTAAGTACCTCGTTCAGGGTCCTACATTTAGTTCATTGTAAGAAAACGCCTTGATTTTACTCTCTCCCTAGAATTTTGAAACTTGCAGGGCTCAGAAGTGGTAGTATGTCGGTAATGAACTCCAAGCCAGTAAAATTGCCATTTAACATGATCATAAGTCTTGTAAACTCTTAGGTGTCCCGACTAGGTGTGCCATGATACTCGTGCAAGTTATTTCCTCTCATCTCAAAATATCTAGGGACACACACCTTACCTTTATACAATCATTATCCATCCCAGGAACTGTACTTCTTTCACTTGAATCCTTCTTGACTACGGATTGATACTCCATCCTCATTGGAAACATGCGTGTTAGGATCCACTTTCTGAAAGGATTCCCAAATGTTGGTATATGTAGGATCAAGCCTATGTTTCCCTCTGATGGGCTCAAGTATCTCACTAGTGAACTGAGTAAATCTCAGCCCCTTGAGCATAGGCATGGGGCCAAGCGAGTCACCCACCATATTAAACTTTCCCTTCCTATACATAAGCTCATAATCAAACTCCTCAAGGGTCTCTACCCAACGTGAGGTTTTGCATTTAAGGTCTGCTTCATTAGAGAGCCACTTAATGCTCTCTTGATTAGACACTATTGTAACCTTGGCACCATATAAGTAATGAAACCACTTCTTCAAACCATGCACAATTGATTATAATCCTTCTCATAGACAGAGTATATATTCTAATTCAGTTCTAGCGTCTTCCTCTCAAACCACACCACTTGACCATCCTACACTAAAACTGCTCCTATACCAAAATCACTAGCATCAGTCACAACCACAAAGGGTTGTTGGGGTTAATTATATGTAAAAAAGGAGCTTTCATAATCACTACTTTCAACTTTTCCATACTTTTCTTCTGTTTGTCTCCCCAATGAAAGGTTTTTCCTTTCACTTTAAGTTGTTTCTTCATTAGGATAGCCCATACTTTATAAGGATCCATCTAGATTTTTTTTTAGGAGACTATATGCCCAAGTTATCTAACCTCTTTTTGGAAAAAAAACACAATTTAGTTCCTTAACAAAGAGTGATTTTCCTTGCAACACTTGGAATACTTTCCTCAAGTGTTCCAAGTGTTCCTCTTCTCATCTACTATAGATCATAATATTATCTAAACATTAAACTACAAGATGTCCTAGATATGGTCATAGGACTTTTGGAGGTGGTAGTGGGGCACAATAACAATATATCACAGGTTTACAGGATCTTCCAACCGATGGACCTTAACATACACACCTTAATACTCAAAAGGAAGATGAGTGAGAGATAGAGAGAAAATAAATAGGATTTCAAGTGTAATGGTAGGCTATGAGGCTCACCTACACTATCTATACTCCAATGTCAAATTACAATGTGTGAATATGATATAAACTGACAATATCTGTATCTAGGCAGAAATAGGAACTAGATACAAGAGATTGTGTGCCTAAGAGGTATGAAGAGTGTGTGTGTGTGTGAGAATAAGGAGAATACAAATAGTGTAGAATTGTTTACAAATAACAGGAATTCTAATCAACCTAAATAAAAAACGAGTGACCTAGCAAGTAATAACTAGAATAAACTAGCTACTCACAGTAAATCGGTACGATTGTTTGTCATTGAAGTACTAATATGTTGGTACGATTGTTTGTAAGCGTAAGCAATTTCAGGCCATTTAGGTTACATGATGGCATCGTTCCATGAACGAGGAAGCATGGCATTGCCTTCTCAGTACTCGTCATTATGCTACATCTAGGAATAAACTTAGCCATTTTGGTTAACCTATGCACTATTACCTAGACTAAGTTGTTCTCTCTCTCTCTCTCTTAGGTAATCCTACTAAAAAATCCATGGGGATAATCCCCACTTCACATTGGGAAGATCTAGTGGCTAGAGCAGACCTCCAATCCTCAGTCTCTAAGCTTTATTTGCCTAGCATTTTGTGCATTTAAGCACATATTCTAGGATGTCCTAATGAACTCCAAGCCAGTAAAATTGCCATTTAACATGATCATAAGTCTTGTAAACTCTTAGGTGTCCCGACTAGGTGTGCCATGATACTCATGCAAGTTATTTCCTCTCATCTCAAAATCTCTAGGGACACACATCTTACCTTTATACAATCATTATCCATACCAGATACTGTACTTCTTTCACTTGAATCCTTCTTGACTACCGATTGATACTCCACTTTATTGGAAACATGCATGTTAGGATCCACTTTTTGAATGGATTCCCAAATGTTGGTATATGTAGGATCAAGCCTATGTTTCCCTTTGATGGACTCAAGTATCCATAGGGCTATAGGCATATATACAAGCGATGGAAAAAACTTGCTAAAGAGGGAAAAAAGTGCCCCGATGGTCCTAGTGCGTTCACACACATCACTACCTGAATATATCAACAATTTGGGTGGAAAATCCATCCTTCTTTTCTAGGATTTTCAAAAAAAAAAACATTTAGAATTCCAAGTCCTTGTATTTATCTAAGTCCTATTGGTTGTTCTCAACCAATTTGTAGTGACAAGAGCTTTTCACTTCTTGTCTTGAGATTCCTTTCTTAATGAATCTTTAAGTAGCTACCCTAGCCAATACTTTTATTAATCTTTTTACTACTTAAGTCTAAGCATCTACTTATGCTTTTTGGATTTTACCATAATCACGGTTGCATACTACATACGTGGAAAATCTAACTCTATTTGGATTTGGAGCAGCTTACTATTTTCACACTTTCCACTGGATAAATGTAACTTGAGTGAAAATTTCCTAGAAGGAATTTGATTGCCAATACTTAGGAAAACTTCAAAGTAGTTCCAATCGCAAGTTCTTGGACAAACATTGCCAAGCTTGATCAAGTCTTGTTGATCATGCAATAAAATAAAGACTTAGTCTTTATCATTAAGATCTCTCAAACTTTTCTAAAGCTTTTTGGCGTACCTACAGGATTTACAGAGATCTTTTCCTCAACTCAAACCCGAGCATATGCTAATATTTTTCGATTCCAAAGCTAAGAATCTTATCAATATTGATACATCTTTAGGTACCAATCTTTGGAATTAAGCACCACTACTGGCGGTCTGGGTCTTCTTGGGAACTACTTGCTATCTAATGAGCTTGAAGAATTTTGTGCTCACTATTAGGGAGCAGTTCGTTCAAATAACATAAGAAAATGATTCATCATGCGATCCATTGCACTATTGTAATGATTTTTGAAAGAAATTCTTGAATTTCGGACAAGACTCTCAAAGCTTTATTGCTGGAATGGTGTTCAAATCTTGAGTATCAAATTAAAGGATCACCTTAGGATATGGTTTTGCATTTCTTGATGAGATTTTGACTTGAACTTTTATCTACATGTGTTCCTATTCTTGATTTTGAAAAAAATATTATCATTTTTCAATTGTCTAATGTTATTAGAGTGCTTTAAATATAATTCAAAAATCCACTTTGATTGTATAATTTAAAATACAAGCACCTTCTCATGATTCAACAAATGTACAATAACTTTACCATGAAAACTTCATCGTCCTCTATATCATTTAAGAATAATCAGGATTCTTTCCTAGAAGTAATAGCTTACCAACATCTTGGAAGACCTTAATGATTGAGCATTACAAATAGCTTGTAAAAAAGATAAACTTTTTCAATCCGAATTAGTGCATGCATACTGGAGTGTCAAGAAAGATAATGCATTGCTCCTTGTACGAGGTAAAACTTGGACATGCTACAACTACAATCACCTTTAGGGTTAGGTGTCCCACCTTTTCTAGATTTTAGCATGTCAAAAGCTATTTTCTAGATAAAGTTCTTGAATAAACATCTATATCTTGAACATGTTTACTTTATTTAAGTTGTATTTAGGTTTAATAATTCTATCCTTTTTTCTTTTCTAGGATAGATACTTGGAAAGAACTCAAAGCTTTCATCATGTGATTGATTCTATCCAAAATATTGTTCAAACAAACAATATGAACTTATTTTTATGAACTTATGTTTTACTTTGGGAAACGTTCATGAGTCAAGGGAGATCCATTGATCTATTTCTTAGAACCTATATTCCTCCAAAAAATAATTGTCTTGAATATGATGGGAGCAAAATTGTTGGAGTTAGACGTCTGCGGAAGCACGCGAGCAACACAAGGAAGAAGAAGAAGCTTGGAGCATAACACACAATACTGAATGTATTACTAGAGAATGTACAAAGATAAGTAGCCCATTAGGGCAATAGGCATACATACAAGCCGGGGGAAAAAAACCTTCTAAAGAGGGAAAAAAGTGCCCCAGCGGTCCTAGTGTGTTCACACACATCACTACCTAAATATATCAACAAATCCCCCCTGGGAGTGATGCGGTGAACAAGGAGCTGGCACTCATGTATAAGGAAGTGCCAAGCTATGTGGAAATCACTCCACAAAAGGAAGTAAGCCCAAAGCTTTGCGGAAAGCTTCAAACTGCTCCCTAGGCAGAGCCTTCGTGAAAAGGTCTGCTATGTTCTGCTGCGTGGGCACATATGCCAAGCTGATCTCCCCAGTAGAGAACCTCTCCCTGACATAGTGATAATGCACCTCAATGTGCTTAGTGCGAGCATGGAACACAGGGTTCCTCGCAACTGCCAATGCGCTCTGACTGTCAGTGAAGATGGTGGTGGCAGAAGATTGGCCAACACCCAAATCAGCCATAAGGCATCTGAGCCACACACACTCAACAGTCGCTGTGAAAGCTTCCCTATACTCAGCCTCACAACTAGAAGTGGCCACAATAGGCTGCTTCTTGCTCAACCAAGATATACATGAGCTACCAAGCATGAAGCAAAAACCACTGGTGGACATACGAGTGTCATAGCAACCAACCCAATCTGAGTCAGAAAAAGCATGCAAATCTAGCGGTAGTGATCCCCCCTTGGGATAAAACAACCCAAGTAGCCGAGTACCACTCAAGTAGCAAAAGATGTGCTTAACTGCCTTCCAATGCGTGACTCCTGGGCAATGCATAAACCTGCTCATTTGTGAGATAGCAAACTGAATATTTCGCCGAGTAATGCAGAAGTAAATCAAGCATCCAACAGCCTGCTGATAGAGAACAACATCAAATGCATCTCCAGCATCATGAAGACTCAATTGTAAACCTGTCTCCATAGGAGTGGCAATAGGCTTACAGTCTTCAAGGCCAAAATGCTGCAATAATATGTCAATATATTTCGTTTGACACAAAGCCATTCCACCATCAACTTGCATAAACTGAATGCCCAAATAGTGATGCAAATGCCCCAAATCAGACATCTCAATTGAGGCATGCAAATCAGCCTTGAAATCAGCAATATGCTTCTCAATAGGACCAGTGAGCAGCATGTCGTCAACATAGACAACAATGATCAGAAGCACATCATTAGCACGCTTAACATAGAAGGTGCTTTCAGTTGGACTGTTCTCAAAACCATGTGCAACCAGATAGGCATGTATCTTCTCATACCAAGCACGTGGTGCTTGCTTTAAACCATATAATACCTTCTTTAACCTGCACACCTGGTTTTCGTGTCCTTTCTGCACAAAGCCACAGGGCTGAAAAACATACACTTCTTCATGCAAGTCACCATTCAGAAATGTTGTTTTAATGTCCAACTGATGTACATTCCAACCATGATGGGTTGCAAGTGCACAAATGCTCCGAACAGTAGTCATAGGACATGTAGGTGCAAAGGTCTCATCAAAATCAATGCCTCTTTCTTGCGCATAACCATTTGCAACAAGCCTAGCCTTATACTTGTCAACTGTACCATCACGTTTATGCTTCATAAGTCACATAAAGACCTTTGTACCATTCTTCATTATAGCATCATATTCAGATTGCATAGCAGCCATCCAATTTTCTGAATTTTGTGCTTCATCAAAAGAAACAGGCTCATTCTCATCACAGAGACTAGACGCAGCCATAGCATAGCAATCTGATGCAAAGGAGGCACTATGAGAGCCTGAACGAATACGATATGACAAAGGTGCATCTAATTTGTTGTCATGCAAAGTCTGCACCAGCCATTTTGGCATAGTTTTTGCCTGCTGAATATCAACTCTCTCATCAACAAGTGCATCATGTAAATCTCCATCAGAAATGGAATGATCTACATCATCATATGAAACCTGCAAAGGCTGTGAAGTTGCCTCATTAGGACCAGCACTAGACGGTCCACCTGTAAAAAGAGGCATCAAAGTATCATACATGTCTTTGGAGCTAACAGATGTCTCCTTGGTACATGAAAGCAATGGCTGAATAGCATCTTCCACAAAAACAACATCACAGCTAACCAGAATGCGTTTAGTTTGTGGATGATACAGATGATAGCCTTTACTTTCAGAACTATACCCAACAAAAACACATTTTACTGCCTTATGATCCAATTTTCTGCGATGTTGTTTAGGCACTAATGCATATGCCAAACAACCAAAAACACACAGATGAGCAACAGATGACTTGCGGTCATGCCAAGCCTCATATGGAGTGATAGACTGCAGCGCTTTAGTAAGACACCTGTTAAGTACATATGCTGCACACATGACAGCCTCAAGCTAGAAACTATGTGGTAAAGCCTGACTCTTGACCATACACCTCGCCATCTCCATGAGTGACCTGTTCTTCCATTCAGCAACTCCATTATGTTGAAGTGTATACGACACTGTACACTGGTGTTTTATCCCACCTTCAGCCAGAAATGCATTAAAATCAGAAGACATATATTCCCCCCCTCGATCAGAACGGAGGGTGCCCATTTTACATGCTGACATATTTTCAGCCAAAACCAAAAACTGTTTGAAGCACAAAAACACTTCAGACTTTGCCTTCAATGGATATACCCATGCATGCATGGAAAAATCATCAATGAAAGTCACGAAGTAAAGATAGTTTCCAAAAGAAGGTGTCTGCATAGGACCACAGACACACTATGTACAAGCTGCAATTTCTGCGTAGCACGAACTGAACCATCTTTTGGAAAGGAGAAACACTGCATTTTGCCCAAAAAACAGCCTTCACATACATGTTTTCATGGTTATGTTGTTGTTGAAGCATACAATTCTTACCATGGTGAGAGTTTCGTCGATCTTCAACTCTTCGTGTTGTACTTCTATCATGGTGATTGACCATCAGCTTGTCTTCCGTTGTGGATGGTTCACACAAAACCATATGATCTCCCTCATGAGAAGAATCTCAGCACGAACACCATGGAGAAGCAAGAGTCGAAACCATGGACTGAGACCAAAAGACGATAAATTCATCTCCTCACCGATAATGAGAAGACAACCAAAAAGGGTATGGATGTGGAAGCCAAAAGTACCACTAGCTTCCATAGAGCCAAAGAGCCAACAACGTTAGATGCCAAAATTTAGAAACCACCTAAAGATACAAAGGACAGAGCTTATGTCTATAGGGTCAAATACTATCCTAAAATGGATCCCCATAAGAAGGATTACATCATTTCAAGATCCACTAGCTACCTCCAACAAAGACTGCATCAACATCCACCAACAACGTTAAAAGCCTCGACCAACAACAACCATGTGCCTTTGGCATAACCTTGTCTTTTGCACCTTTCAGGTCATGCATTTCCCAAGTATGCATCAATATAGGGCCACATTACACGGCCGTGCATAGACACAATTGAGAATCCCAGGCACATGCGACACATTCGACATATGTGAAATATTTTATTGATGCTAACACCTTTTTTTGTTTTATTCCATTGTGTCAAAAAAAAAAAAACCAGAACCGGATTGTGCGCTTGAAGAATCCTTGGGTACCCACATTTGTAATCGCCCTTGTTGAGCTTCCGCTAATTTCTTTGGCACCCAAATTTGTATGTTAGTATGGTCAGCCTTCATCGATTGCTTTGGTACCCGAATTTGTCGAAGACCGTGGGATTGAGATGGTCCTCGTTTCTTGGTGCTTCTTTTATCCTGGTGGGCTTGCCTCACTGGGAAGGGTTGTGGCAAAGCTGGTGGTTGTTTTCCTTTTCGTACCAAAACTTGCTTCATGCCCTGGGCTTCTTTCTTCTTGAATGCTGTCTGTCTAGTTGATATAGCAGATGTCTTTCTTGCTTGCCTCTTTGATCGAGTTATGCTTGCATTATTCAGTGAAGGAGAAGAGCGGTTTGCTGTCCTCTGAGCTTGTGCTGCCATGATGGAGTCCTTTTGCTTCGTAGGGTTATTGACACACACAACCTTTTCTTTGCAAAGATTAGTTTTGGAAGAACTAAGAGAATGTGTGACCTCTGGATTTGTGAGCATGCAATCGTCTAATTCTAATGTAATGCATTGTTCTTGTACCCAAACTTGAAGAAGTTGACTTCTTAGGTTCAAGTTGACAGCATGGTCGTAGATCCAATCTTGACCCAAGACAAGTGGCTCTGTAAGGTCCTCATCGTGACACACTAGCATTTTGACTTTTATTGGAACATCTTGAAGGTAGAGGGGAAGTTCGACCTCGCCCAAACAAGGGGTTTCCACACCTCCCAATCCTATGAGTTTGATGTCCGATTGCAGGTCTTGGCAGTATGAAAGCCTAACTACACAGTTGCTGCACCTGAGTCAATCAATGCTCTCACAGTCCTAGCATTCTTCCCTTGTCCTACTGCTATGGTCACAAATGGACGTCGGTCAACTATTTGAGAAGCAATTGCATTTGATGTTTGACACATGGCCATGTGGTATCTTGGGGCCTCATGATTGATATCTAGGCCTAGGCGTCTTAACTTGGTTTATCTCCTTGAAAAGTTCCTTTTTCTCTCGCTTTTAGGCGTTTCTCCTCTTCCTTTGCGACCTTGCACATCCACAAATGAGTATCTTCATGCATCCAAGATGTCTCAGATGGACTTTTAGAATGCACAGAGATCGAATCTTCTTGCTCCTTGTGGATAGAATTCGACTTTAGGGGTGGTACATCTATGAAGGTGTAATCCTTCAAATTTACCTTGGTCGTGACCCCTAAGCGTTGCAAGTATAAGGAGTTGGTTCCCCAATCCTATACAAGTTGCAGTTGTCGTAGGAAGGGCCTTCCTAGGATCATTTCATAGGTAGTAGTTTTACCAAAGTCACATATAGCAAAGGTGTGCTCAAACTCTACACCACAAGTGGTTAGAGTTATCCCTTCTAGCAATCCTAGAGGTCTTTCCACATGGCCGTCAGCCATCTGAAGCTTCATTCTAGTTGGTCTTAATGCGGGTTTACCCCATTGCTTCCACAGGGAAGTGGTCGCAATAGCAACACCAGCACCAGAATCTATGATCGCTTTGGTTGTGTAACCTTGGTAGGTGATCGGAAGATAAGTATTACCTTCCCCACCTTCGCTCATGTCCCCTATTTTGTCTAGAGGTATCTCTGGAACTTTTTGCTTAGAGTCTGCTTTTGGCATAATGGAATCAAGTTTTGGGACCTGATCCTTCACATGATTCCATAGCTCAGGTTTTGCCTTGAGTAGCTCCTCTACAGTGTGATGACACTGAACCTTAGTGTTCTTCACAACATCAGTGTTTCTTGGAACCACTGAGTCTTCATTTCTTACTAGTATTGTGGGAGCTCTGATCTGAAGAGATTCAGATTCCCATGGGCATGTGAACTGTGGCAACTCTTATAAAGAATTGGATTCAAATCCTGAACTTTCTTTTTCTTGTTGCTCTACTTGGTCTCCATAAATAGATGGAATGTCTTGTGGGAATTGATCATGATGGTCATCAATTTCAAGAATAGGAGGGGAAACATCCTTCTCCTTGGCCCATTTCTCTTCTTGTATTTCCCGCAAGAACTTTTGAGTGTGCTGTTGAATTGAAAGAGGTTCTCCCTCATCTATGGAGTCAGGAACATAGACTTTCTGTGGCTCTTTCAACAATTGGTTGAGCCTGTGAAGGTAAAGAAACTTGAGGTTTATTTACCAACTGTTGTAATCTATCTAGTAAGCCCTGGAAGTGCAAACCCGGTATAATATCATTCGTCTGATTGAATGATTGATTGGCCTCGAACATAGCTTGGGCTAGTTCCACCATTTTTATGCACATTTTTGTCCGATCAATCTCTAAATCTGCTCTAGGGTAGCTCTTGTCTAAGTTTGCAGGTGTTGGCCCTTCTTGAAGTCGAGCCTGGTATGCCTTGAACATCATGTCCAAGTCTTCTAGGATTGGATCTGCAAGAATAGACCGTGATTGTGGTGTATTTACAATGGTTGTGGGTGGGGCTGAGGCTGGGGATGAGGTGGTGTGGGTTGAGTTTCGGCATATGAGAGATTTTGAGAGGCAATATCTTCTATTTTTGTTTTGCGTCTTTCAGGCTTTCTTCTAGTTCAGATAACTTTTTGGTCCACTTACGATTGGCCTTCTCTCCAGTATCCTTCCATGTTCTTGTTTTTCTCTTACTAGGCTCTCCTGATTCACTTGGCTCTGATTGCTCAGCTAGTTTAGCTTTTTGTAAGGCTTGTGCCCTCATAACTGCATGTATAGGAGCCACATTATGGCTGCTGGAACTTGAATCCCCTACTAGGCCTACCACATTAACGGGTGTAACCTTTGGTGCACTAGAGGGATGTCCGGGACAATCTCTCAGGAGTTGTTCTTTGCCACACTCAAGACAAACGACTTGTATTGTGACATTTTGTCCTTGTGTCGGAGCTAGTGGGTGGGATGGTTGTTGTCCTGGTATAGGTTGAGGTTGGCCATATCCTCCATGTTCTATGGTCTAGTTGATCCTTGTGCTCTTGGGCATGGGTTATACCTAGGAACATCTCTGTCTTGTTCTCCAGGAGGGTACCCGTATGGTCTACATTGGGGTGGTGCAAGTGGTCGTGGTTGTCTATTCATTGGATAGTTTTTGGTATTGTGGTTGATGTACTTCTGCTCACTATAAGAGTACATGTTAGGCTCTTGAGTTGGTTTTCTACTGTAAGGGTAAGGTTGTGATAACCCTAATCCTTCTCTGATATAGACATAAGATGGATGATCTCCACCGCAAAGTGTGCAACTTCCTAACATTGGCACTCTCAAGGAGGAGTTTTGGATAATTTAAGGCAAATGATCGAAACTTATTTTTTATCGTTATCTTGTTGAATGCTCTTTAATCTATACAAAGTCTCATACAAACATCTTTCTATTTGACTAGGAGCATTGACAATGCCCAACATGAGTTATTAGGTCTAAATAATCTTGAAGTTGCTTCTCTATCTCATGATGTTGAGATACACTAAGCCCATATGGTGGCTTGCAAATAGGGTAAGTGTTAGTAACTACCTCTATGGCATTGTTTATGTCATCTCTCTCTCTCTCTGTATGTGTGTGTGTTTCTCTCTCTCTCTCTCTCCCCCTCGTGGTAGCCCTCTATCATGTGTGCCTACCTAGAACCCTGATTTGATTTAATTATTTGGGTAGGGGAGTGAGTGTATCTCGAAGGGAACAAACATGGGTGGGATGCACATGCATATGCACACTTGCAATGTTCAACATTAAAGTGTATCTCAGAGGGGATGGACATGGCTACAATGCATGTGCACATGCAAACGCACATGCACGATGTTCACCATTTGATTTTCAAAGAGCCTTTCAAAAAAATGCACTATGATTAACTTGATGTTGCTTTCTATTTTTTGGTCATCTTTATTTTCCTTCTTCTCCTATGGAGTGTGAGTAGGTTTTTTTCTTCCTAATGGATTGCGTTTCTAACCAGCTAAGGAAGATTGATTTGCAGCATGCATAATTAACCGCTTTTGTCTAGATTGCTCTTGGTATAGCAAAATAGAGAAGACTTCACAAAGCCAACCGCCTTCTCTCTCTCTCTCTCTCTCTCTCTCTCTCTCTCTCTCTTTCTAGGAAATTGAAGGAAATTGAAGGCCAACAACTTTGACACCTCATGCATTACCTATTTTCATAACATTTATAGGTGTAGGATGATGTACTTCAACACCCTGCACAATATTCCATAAGCCTTTTGCCGAGTCTTTGCATGCCTGCACAATATTCCATGATGAGGTGTGCCAAGTCTTTGCATCCCAAAATAATCCATAATCGTATTTTGTTTAGAGCTTTCTCTAATCGGGTATCGATCTGTCTAATGATTTTGTATACTTTTTATGATCATGTGCCTTGGTATTTCATCACTTGGTATTTTTGATATGGGATCTTCCATCATGTCTATTTATTGCTTCCGATTGCAACTAGATATAATGTACTCTTTTTGGGCTGATCAACTAAAGGTGGATGAGTTTATCCTCATATTCTGACACAAACACTCTTTGGTATCAATTTTGGGGAAGAAAAAGGCCACCTATTAGTAACTTGGATGATGGTTTGTGTAATCTTTTTGGGTTGATCAACTAAAGGTGGATGAGTATACCCTCGTACTACAACACAAACACTCTCACATCAGTTTTGGGGAAGATGTGGCCACCTCTAAGTAGCTTGCATGTCAAAATATATCCTCTTATTTTTTCGTTACCTTTGGGAGTAGGATTCTAAAACCTTGTTTTAGGCTTTGTTTTTTTACATTGAAGTTCTAGCAAGTAGGTACGATAATTTGTAACGATGATCAATTTTTGGCCATTTACGTTACATGATGGCATCGTTCCACAGAGGAGGCATGGCATTGTCTTCTCAAGTGTCTTCATTTTACTATGCGTTGAAATAAACCTAGCCATTGGTTAGCCTATCCATGATTACCCAAATTGAGTTGTTCACTCTTTGTGTCTTAGTTAACCCTACTATAAAATCCATGGAGATACTCCCCTAGTTCCCATTTGGAAGGTCCAATAGATGGAGCAAACCTTCAATCCTCAATCTTTCAAATTTATTGACCTCGCATTTTTTGCATTTAAGCACATACTCTAGGATGTTCTTATGAAGTCCAAGCCACTAAAACTGCCTTTTAACAAGATCATAAGTCTTGTAAACTCATGGGTGTCCCACACTAGGTGTGCAATGATACTCATCCAAGATATGCCATCTCATCTCAAAACCTCTAGGATGACACACCTTACCTTTATACATTAGATATCCATCATGGATACTCTAGTTTTTTCACTTGATTCCTTCTTGAGTACCCATTCATACTCCATCCTCATTGGAAACCTATAATTTAGCATCCCCTTTCTCTATGTATTTCCAAATCTAGGTATATGCAAGATCAAGCGTACATTTCCCTTTGATGGACTAAGGTGAATATCAATGTTGATGCATTTAGGTCAATGATTGTAAAGGAAAAGATAATAGGTCCTTTCTGAAACTTGTGCACAAATCAATTTCTGAATATTGGATAGTTTCTAAGGTTTCTTCCACAAGTTCAACATAAGACATAAGAGAATATGATCATATCTAGAATACCTAAGAATTATTGCATTCAAGAGACTCGGTAATGAGGATATGAGACTATGCGATATCAAAACTACCAATAAAAGCTTAGTCTATATCCTCACTTCAATAAAATGGTAAATCATGTATTGCTTAGTGTTGACAGTCCCACCGTGATCGCCAAGGAGTGTTGACAGTCAAGGTCACACACAAGTAGTGAAGCTCATCAATGAAGCGGACACACAAGAAGAAGGAGCATGTAGGGAGCTCCAAGAAGCACATGTCAAATTTTCAGAAGAAATCCCTATAAATATAGTGACTTTTGTCACTAAAAACCATTGTAAATACCATTGTAAATACCATTTTCCATTTTTACAACTCCATTTTGTTCAAGCCGAGGAGTCCTCGAGCTTGAGGAGTATTAGAAGTAGCATCCTACCAATTTTCATAATTTTAAGACTTTGTTGGAGCCCCCAAATAAGCTTTGGAACCCAATTTTTAACTAGGCCGGACACTAGGTCTGGACAGGGCCAAAACTACTCAAAAAACTATAAAAAGGGCTGGAGAGCTCATTTTTGGGGTGAGCTTGTTGTAGATTTCAGCTTTGTAAGAGAGCTCTTTTGTAATTGAAGTCCTTCCATTGTTCCACTCTCTGCTCTTACCTTGTGTGTGTGTGTGTGTATGTGTGTGCATGTTTGTGTGCTTTCACTCACGCACTTGTGCACTTCACTTGCTCTTGGTCTTCATACCAGTCCTCACGTCTCCACGGATTGACATTTATGAGGTGAAGCTCCTCACGTTGGTACTTGCCATTGTGCTAGAGTGACACCAAATTTGGCGCCGTTGCCGGGGAGAGAGCTTGGAGGACGAGCGTGTGACGGTAAGACGTAGAGTAGCGACGTTGGAAGGTAAAAAAAAATCACCATTTTCAGTTCAGTTTTTGAGTATTTCTTCTTCTTCATCTTCATCATCATCATCGTCTCTTCCCACCTTCTTCCTCTCTGATTTTTTCTCATTTTCGAGTGTACATTCACCTCGTTTTTCACCTCCGACTGTGAGGAACAAGTGCAAAGGGTGTTCAGAGCTAAAATGCTGAAGAAATCGCCTTGAAATCCACTTAAAACATAAAAAATCTGAGTGGCAATATCGCGGAGTGACAAGACCTGTGTTTGGTATCGCGACGGTGGTATCGTGAGTTTAAAGGGTGGTTTTGCATCTACAGGCTCATAGGAGTGACAAGGAGAACATAAGGTACACATATTTGCAAAAAAATTTGAATTTGGGCTTAAAAAATCTCCAAGTATCGTGTCCGGTTGAGTTTTGGTATCGCGATACCAGAATTCCCGAGTATCGCGATACTTGTCGAGGTATCGTATCGTGCATGCCCACTTGAGGTATTGCGATACCATTCTGGTATCGTATCGTCAAGCGCTGGTATCGCGATCGCGATCGCCCCAGTGGTATCGTATCATGGTCCACATGGTATCGTATCGTCTCGGTCTTGGTATTGTATCATTGACCTTGCAGTATCGTATCCTGTGCTAGTTTGGTATCATATCGTCGACTTAGTATCGTATCATGCCCAATCTAGTATTGTATCGTGCAGAAAAGTGGTATCGTATCTTCCAAAGAACTAGTATCATATCGTGAGAGTTCCGATATCGTATCGTGTAAATTTTTGGTATCATATCGTGCACCTTGTGGTATCATATCGTGAAACACAAGCAATATCGTATCGTGATTGGAGTGGTATCATATCGTCTATAGACTGGTATCGTATGGTCCCTTATCCTGGTATCGTATCATGAGCAATCTGGTATCATATCGCGTGATATCCAGTATCGTATCGTGTAGTGGTCAGGTATCATATCGTCCACTAACTTGGTTTCGTATCGTCGAGTGCAGAGGTATCGTATCGTGTGATTTTTGGTATCGTATCGTCAGTAGACCTGGTATCGTATCGCCGAATGTGGTATCGTCCATAGTGGTATCGTGTGGAAAATCTGGTATCGTATCACCTGTCCTGAGGTACTCCCAGAGAGGTCCTGTTTCCCTTTTTTGACCCCCAGAACCCTGAACTCGCATAATTTTCTCATACGAAATCCGTTCGGAGTGATCTTTGGTTTGTTGGAAAGCTCGTGGGGAGTACTACCAAAACTTCCACTAGTTACGGTAAAATTAATACGAGGATTATTAGATAGGGTATTTTGAAGTTGACCCTCAGGTAGGACTAGGAAGCAAGGGGTTCCACAAGATTTTGAGCAATTCAAAGGACAATTCTGGACTTGTAGACAAGGCTTATGAACCTAAGCTCAAGTTGATACTTAGGAAGAGATTGATAAAGTACCAAATCACTTGAAACTAAGGTCAACCACACAACCAAGTCAGGGACTCACAACTCAGTGGTTAGCACTACGTGCTGAGTTCATAGACAAGTAATTCAAAAATGTCATTTAACTGGGAGAGACTCTTGGTTCTGAAGACATGCATAGATCCATACCTAGGGAAGGTCTTATGTCTACAGTGGAAGGGGAATATAGGATGTCTCTTCAATACATATTCACTAACCTGCAAGGAATACCCATCTACCTTGATGGTCTATACAAGTCAGTAGCAAGAATGAGAAACACTACTGAATTAGAAATAGTTCCAAGACCAGCTGTCAAGTATGAAGATGGAGTCTACATGGACAAGATGGGCCAGATCTATGTAGTAACTGAAAACCTTGATCAGATTAATGAAAGAGGAGAGTTAGCTCGAGATCATGCAACTACCTCACAAAACCCATTCGAGGCCCAACAAAGAACAGAAAATGTGATGTTAGGACAAATGAGCCAAGGTACTAGACCCGATAGACCACATGAACAATTCACCATGCTAGGAATCAACCCCCACGGCCACACTAGTCAGAGAATGGGAAATGTGAATAGACCTACCTTTAGGAAAGAACCGCCCCAAGGTGTCCCCATCATAATGTAATCCCCAGAGCCAGACAAAAGAGTGAGACCAATCCAATTGGCCAAATGTATGCGAAATCGTTACGATGGCACAGGAGAGCCCTATGACCACATAGCAGAATTCAAGCAAGTGTTAGGAGCAGAGCAAGTGGATGAATTTTCATGCAATATGAATCATTTGGGCTAACTCTCATGGGAATAGCCTTAGCTTGGTTTCAATCCTTGGATCCAAATTCCTTTGGCAATATCGAACAATTCTTCCAAGAATTTGTCTGGGAATTCACTAAGCGAGGGATCAAGCACAATTCGTCATCCTTACTACATAGTTTCAAACAAGCTCCCAAAGAGACACTAAAAAATGCAGCACGAAGATTTAGTCAATATGTAGACCGATGCCCTGTGACAGAGAGACCTTCTCAACAGAAAATGATATCCCTATTTTTAGAAGGTCTAACCAATGGAACATTGAGAATGTTAGTATACGTAAAATGGGTGCAAACCCTGAGTGAGTGTCTTCAAGGATGCATAGATTTGGAAGACAACTTAGCTAAGGATCTCAAAATAACACAAGATCTTACCAAATTAGAGGATACAAGGAGCAATGAAACTTCTAGTTCAAGCTATGTGGAGGAAGTGGCAGAGTTAGTGGCCAAGAAATTAGGGGTACAAGGACAAAGGAACAGTTGCAAAATTGTTTTTGGTATTTTGTTTTCCTCTTATCTTTTTCTTCCTTATTCGATTGTGTTGCATTAGTAGATTTCTTCTTACTACTAGATGAGCTCCATTTACCTTTGTCGTCTGACTACGTAAGAAATCATGATCTACAATATGCATAATTAACCTCTTTTGGCTAGACTGATCTTCTTCCAACAAAAATAGAGACTAAGTACTCAAATTTTAAGGCATTTGGATTTCCTTTTATCATCAATCTAAGAGTATAAGCAAAAATCTTATATGAGTTTGGAAGATCGTTAAGAACAGTCTACACAAGGGAGCTATCTGGCAAGAATTCATCAACAAAAGTCAACTACTCCTTCAAATCTTTGATCTTTGTCAAAAAATTGTGTATAAAATCTCCTTCATTCATATGCTCACTCTCCAACTCTTTTTGAAGCTAAGCAACATGATCCTCATTTCTTCCCCCGTATAACGATGTAAGTGTATCCCAAGCATCATTTGTTGTTTTGTAAGAGAGAACACGAGGGATAATGGCATGTTTGATAGACAAAGCTATACATAAATGTGCCTGAGCATCTTTTCCATCCCAACAACGTTTCGCTATAGTAGGTGCAATAGGAACCACAACAAGAATAGGAGTTTGAAGATCATCATCTTCAACACCATCTGTGACACTTTCAATAATTGTATCTATAGGTATAGTAATATTTTTTTCAACACCTTGAACAATCTTCCACAACCCTTTTACTAACAATGTATGATGCATCATATAATCCCACAATTGGTAATTAGTGCCATCCAACTTATCCTCAACAGTTGTTGAGCCTATCAAAGTGGTTATTTGGCTAAGTGGGCCAAGGAAATGGGTGCAAAAGTAGAGCATAAGTGGTATGCTGACAATTGTCTTGAAGGTAAAGCTAAATACACATTGCAAAAAGGTATTTTTTAAGGGTTTAAAAGGCTTTTGAAGTGTTTTGAAAGGTCCATGTAAACCCTCCATTATTTGCACATATTTTAGCAACTAAGGTCAAAAGTGGAAAAGATAGCTAGTGAAGAGGATACACAAAAGCTTGTGTGGCCCCTCATTTAAGTCTTTGTTTTCCATAAAGTCACTACAAGAAAAAATACAAAATTGTTGGTCTTTACATGAGATGGTTCTTGGGGAAACATAGGAAGCATCAAGATATACAAGTAGTTGGGAAGTGACGTGGCGTACATAAGAGGAATCAACACAACAAAGGAGTATTCTTGGAGATGGACTAAGCAAGAAGGAGCATACACAACATTGTGAGAGAAAGAGAGAGCAAGGCAGACACACTTAGATAGTGGACAGAGAGAGACAAGCATGCAAAGAGAGAGAGACAGAGAGAGAGAGAGAGATAGAAAGTGTGCAAAGAAAGAGACAAAGTGTGGAGAGAGAGTGTGTAGAGAGCAACAAAAGTGTGACAAAGTATCATAAAGGAGGTGTTGTCGATTGATAGTAAAGTGCCACGACTTCAAATTTATTGGAAGCTTGAGTGCAAGGAGTACACAATAACAAGCTACTCCACAAGGTGAAGGAAGGGAATAGATGTTGACCGCACATGTACTTGTGGTATTTTGTTGTACTTGTGTGTAATTCTTTTCCATAAAAGGGTTATGCATAGAGAATACTTTGTCTCATTTTAAACCAAGCTTCCGAAGCAACTTCTCTTTCTTATTTTTCTCTACTTTCCTCCTCTAAACACTCTAGCCCCTTTCAACTAAAGAATCTCATAAATAATTTGAAAAACAAGAATCTATAATAAGCAGTAAAAAAATATTTTGGGGGGTGAAATAAATAAAAACAAAAAAAAAAGTCAAAAATAAACAATTTTGGGGTGTACTTTGCTCTCCGAGATGGAGATCCCATTAGGTGGAGGGCAAGAGTTGAGCCTATCAAATTGGTGACTTGGTTAAGTGGAGCACAGGTGGTGCACAAGTGACCAAGGACATGGGTGCACAAGTGGTATGCTCACAATTGTCTTGTAGGTAAAGCTAAATAGAGGCTGCAAAAAGGCATTTTTGAAGGGGTTCATGTTGATATATTTAGGTAGTGATGTGTGTGAACACACTAGCACCACCGGGGTACTTTTTTCCCTCTTTAGGAGATTTTTTTCCCCGGCTTGTATATACGCCTATTGCCCTAATGGTCTACTCGTCTTTGTACATTCTCTAGTAATACATTCAGTATTGTGTGTTGTGCTCCAAGCTTCTTCTCCTTCCTTGTGCTGTTCGCGTGCTTCCGCAAACATCTATCTCCAACAATTGGTATCAGAGTAGGTCATCGCTTCATCTAGGGTGCCATTGACACTCCTCCGGTTGCAGTCTCAAAATCGCACGAATTTTGGTGAGCATACTCATCTAAGATCGTTTCGGCCTCCGAACCCACTATCACCATGCTTGTGCACGCTATTTCATCTTTTTTTGCCAAAGGTATATACCAGTTTTTGTTCGCCAGTATAAGCATCTCAAAGTCTGCTATAGGTCTAGCAGAATTCATCTGGGCAGTTCCGTTTAACTTTTTGAGATACAATCATTTTTTTGCATCAAGATATCTTAGTCAATGGCCATGGCTGAAAGCAGTGATGTATTCTGTATGTTGGCTGTTGAGGATAAGTTGGATGGTACCAACTACCCGTTATGGTCTTATATGATGTGACATGTATTGGTTGCAAAAGGAGTGTGGAACATTGTGCAGGGTGTTGAAAAATGTCCTATCATACCTGAAACTGTTACAATTGCAGGTACAGAAGCTGATGCAGAAGGTGTCGAAGATGATGATATTCTGTATATTCCTCTTCATGCTGCGGTTTTTGCTGCACTTACTGTAGAGCAAATTTGTTGGGATGGCAGAGATCCCCAGTCACATGCATTGATAGCTTTGTCTGTCAAAAGTGCCATTATTCCTCACATTCGCTCTTCTAGAACAGTGAAGGATGCTTGGGATACACTTACCACATTGTACCAAGCTAGGAACGAGGCTTGTGTTGCTTACCTCCGAAAACAGTTGGAGAGTGAGCACATGAATGAAGGTGATTCTATGGATAGTTTTCTAACAAAGATCAAAGAGTTGAAGGAACAATTGATTTCTACTGATGAGGTTATACTAGATAGCTTACTTGTGCAGACCGTTCTGAATGGTCTTCCTAATTCATATCAGAGTTTTGCTTCTACTCTTCTATTAATGATGAAAGGCGATCCAAACACCTTGTCATTTGAGGAGTTAGTCTCTGTTCTATTGCAAAATAGGTCCATTATGCGTGTTGCAGATCAAGCTTTCCTGGCTAGTGCAAAGGGCAAAGGAAAATGGAGCTCTTCAACAAGTAAGCAAAAATCTACAATTGTTGCACATTTGAAGAAGGAAGATAAAGATGAGAAGAAATCAGCAAAGCAAAAATTGTTTTGCAAGTACTGTAAAGGGAATGATCATATCATAAAGAACTATCCCAAACTGGCTGCTAAAGAGGCAAAGAAGAAAGAGGCTGGAATGATTATTGCAGAGGCCTCTACACCAAAAAACAGAGTCTGCTAATCTTGTGCAAGAAGAAGAATGGGTGTTACTACTATCTGCATGGATCAGTAAATCTTTTATACTCATCTAATATAGAAGCTAATGAAGCTGTCTTCAAAGTTTCATGGTCTAATTCCTTTCATGCTGTGAGTATGATCATTAGGAACATGTATATGTAAAGTCTGCAAATAGATCTCTCAGAGTCGCACACTTTTTTGTGTCAATATTTTGCTCGGATCTTAGTGCACAATGTAATTTTTTTGATAAGTGAGCATTCAAAATCTAAGTTAGAAGGTAAGGAAGCTATGGCTAAAAGCATTTAGCAAAACGGGACTTGTGCTATGAGAAATCAACCTTAGAAGTTGGCTATGTCAAAGTTGCTTGTTCAAGAAGACAGTTTCTAACATACTTTTGATCTTAATGATCAAATTAAAGTTTTAATGATTATTTTGAAGGACTAAGGGTTGACATGATTGCGTGAAGGTAGCGTGGAGGTATGTATATCAATAGATTGAAGAAATATGAAGATATGTGCAAGTAATGAAGTCAATCTTTGAAGCAGACTTCTTGAAGAAGAACAATTTTCACTCACAAAAGTGATAATGAAAGACTTGATAAATTGAGGTAACATTTGTGTAAATTTTGGTCTATAACTGATATAGAGGTGCTCTTAAATCAGTACAGATCAAGCCTTTGGAGATTAAGAGGTCTCCAACATTGGTATCAGAGCTAAAGGTGCAATACAAGTGAAGTAAGAGCATTGGAAGTCCCGATTGTTGCTGACATTGAAGTCTCTTCAAATTGAAGGTGGACAAGTTCAAAGTTTTGAAGAAAACCTATAAAAGAATGAAGATTGAGTTCGAAAGAATCAAGAAGGATTAAAGCTTCATGTCAAAGGTACACCGTATCACCATAAATCTTAGTAATTGCAGACACACAAGATCAAAGATGAGAGAGATCTTGCAGATTGATAATCTAGATAGGGAGAACTATCGAGCTTGGTCCATGAGGATGCAGTCACACCTCATGAGCAAAGATTTAATGGCATTCATCACAGGAGAAGAAGAAAAGCCTGAGTTTGAAGATCCTAGTGTTCCAACTAGGGAAGAGATTGCAGATTTGAAGAATTGGATGAGGAAGGATGCTCAAGCTAGGAGCATCATTTACATGGTTGTAAATGATTATCTTCTACCTCATATTAGATGATTAGAAAGTGCAACAGATGTTTGGAATGCTTTGGAAGAGCATTTCCAAAATACAACCAAGTCAAGGAAGTCCTCATTATGGGCTGAGTTCACAACCTTCAAGAAAAAGAGCTCACAATCAATTTCTGATTATATGGCAAGGATGAAGGATATTGCAGATAGCTTGGGAGCAGTAGATGAAGATATTGAAGAGGATAAGTTGGTAAGACAAATACTTACAGGTCTGAGAGGGGATGAGAAATGGAAACCTTTTATATTGTCCATAGAATTTTCATTAGATCATTTTACTCCTGATCTTAATCAATTGCTAGGACACATGCTAACTTTTGAGCAGGACATTAAGGGAGATAATGATAGGAGTGCAAGTCAAGCTATGTACTCTAAGGACAAGAAAAATAATGGCAAAGGAAATCAGTCAACAGATGATGAAGGATCTTCAAGCCAAGCTAATTTCACAAAAGGAAAGATGAATTTCAGAGGTAAAGGAAGAGGAGGTAAGAACAAAGATAATACCAAAGCTTGTTGGATTTGTGGTAGAACAGATCATTTGGCAAATGATTGTTGGTATAACAATCAAAATGGTGGAATTCATAATCAGAGTTTTAATCAAAGAGGTAGAGGAGGCAGAAATCAAAGAGGTAACTTCAGAGGAAGAGGTGGTAGGACATCATATGCTAAAGGAGGTGGAAGAAGTTTTCAATCTCAGTCCTACAACAACAACTACTATAATTATGCATCAGATCAGAAGGATGACATGACTCTCATCTTGAATGCAACACATGAAGCAATAGGAGAAGATCAAAGGGTGTTCTATATTGACTCAGGATGTAGTAATCATCTGAGTGGCAATATATCATTGATGACTGATATGGAAGCAAAGGTGAATGGACATACAGTTCAAACAGGAGATAACACCAAGCATACAGTGGAAAGCATTGGATAAGTGAAGACAAAGAGTGGACACACACTCTTAAGCAAGGTACTTTATGTTCCTACTATTCCTAAAAACTTGATAAGTGTAGGACAAATTGTGGAGAAGGGATATGAAGTCAGATTCACAAATGATGGTGTTTATGTGCAAGATCCAAATCAAGGATATAGAAGCATCATTGCAGGTAAAAAAGGAAGGAAGGCTTTTTACTCTCAAGGTCCACGGTAATGTGGGACATGCATTGTTTACTTATGGAAGTCAAAAGATGTCTAAGTTAGACCTATGGCATAAAAGGCTAGGTCATTTTAATGAGAGAGCCATAAAGGAAATGTCAAAGAATGATGCAGTGCTTGGATTGCCGAATGTTGAAGGTCAACACATGGTGTACAAGTGTGAAGCTTGTCAACTAGGTAAAGCACACAAAAGGTCACACAATAAGTCAGGATGCAAGTACTCAAACATGCTTGAGTTAGTTCATACAGATGTGTGGGGTCCTTCAAGGGACTATAGCATAAATGGATCCAAATATTATGTATTGTTTGTTGATGATGCAACAAGGTGGATTACACTTTATGTAATCAAGGACAAATCAGAAGTATTGAAGACATTCAAGCATTATCATGCTTATGCAGAAAGGATTATAGGACAAAAGCTCAAGAGGTTGAGATCAGATGGAGGGGGAGAGTATTTTTCTAAAGAGTTTGATGATTATTTGTGGAATGTAGGTATAAAAAGAGAAGTAACTTACAGGTACTCCCCTCAACAAAATGGAGTTGTAGAAAGAAGAAATAGAACTCTTGTAGAGTTTGCAAGATCAATGATGAAAGAGAAGAATTGTCCAAACTACTTATGGGCAAAAGCTATCAATATTGCAACGTACCTTGTGAACAGGTTACCATGTAAAGCTTTGGATGGTAGAACACCTTATGAAGCATGGTGGGGTAAGAAAGCTACCCTTGACCATTATAAGGTATTTGGATGTTTAGCATATGCTTATGTTCCTTCACAATTAAGACATAAGCTAGAACCCAAAGCAGAGAAGTATGTGTTTATTGGGTATGATGATAGACATATGGGTTACAGATTGTGGAGTCCATCTACAAAGCAATTTCTTGTTACAAAAGATGTTACATTTGATGAGCAAAGCACATGGTATACAGGGTTAACAAATGATTATGCAGATGTTGAAGAAGTACAAAGAAAATGGAAGACCAAAGTGAAAGTGTATGAAGATATATCAAGGGAACTCTGAGTGAAGGTTTGTATTATGGTTTTACTTCTGATACAAGAATCAACGTGTTTAGCGATGCAGATTGGGCAGGTGATTCAAATGATAGAAGGTCTACTCATGGTTATCTCTGTTATATTGGAGATAAGTTAGTTTCTTGGTGCTCAAAGAAGCAACATACAATTGCTTTGTCATCCATAGAAGCTGAGTATAAAGGAATGGTAGAGGCTGCAAAAGAAGTGATATGGTTAAAGACCTTGTTGAAGAGTTTTGGAACTGATCAGAGTACTCCAATTATTTTTGGAGACAACATGAGTTCATTATATTTGGCAGCTAATCCTATTTTTCATGCCAGGAATAAACATATAGAGATTTAGTATCATTTCTTGAGAGAAAAGGTACTTGATAAAGAGATTGAAGTATTGTATACTCCAACAAAAGAGCAAGTTGCAGATATGTTGACAAAAAGCTTAGATGGACCTAAGCTACAGAGGTTCAAAGAGATGGGAGGAATAAAGAAGAATGGAATAATCACAATTAGTGATTGAGGGGGAGCTTTTGGAACAACGCAATCCCAAATTAAAAAATCTTGAAGCAAGTCAAGGATCATAATGAAGTCAAGAAGTCATTGGAGATAGTGAAGAGATCTCAGAAATATATAGTTTATACACATATGTACATTATTAGTTGAGAATTCTTGTAAAATGGATATAGATGTTCCTTAGGATGATAAGGAATATGTAATAGACACGGGATGAGTCTAGAATCATATGTATATAAGTCAATGATGTAAAGAAATAGGGTAGAGAGTCATAAGAAGACAAGTTTCCATGAGATAGATGTGTAGAGAGTCATCTTCAGAAGTAAGCGTCGAGTCTTTCTATGATTTCTCTTAGCTTGATCATGTGGATTAGAAAAGCTTTTGTACACATCTAATCTAGAAGCTAATTAATCTATGTTCAAAGTTTCATGGTCTAATTCCTTTCATGCTGTGAGTATGATCAATAGGAACATGTATATGTAAAGTCTATAGATAGATCTCTGAGAGTCATGCACTTTTTCATGTCAATATTTTGCTTGGATCTCAGTGCACAGTGTAAAGTTTTTGATAACTAAGCATTCAAAATCTAAGTTAGAAGGTAAGGAAGCTATGGCTAAAAGCATTTAGCAAAACGGGACTTGTGCTGTGAGAAATCAACCTTAGAAAATGGCTATGTCAAAGTCGCTTGTTTAGGAAGACAGTTTTTGACATACTTTTGATCTTAATGATCAAATTAAAATTTTAATGATTCTTTGGAAGGAGCAATGGTTGATATGATTGTGCAAAGGTAGCATGGAGGACTGTATATCATTAGATTGAAGAAATCTAAAGATATGTACAGGTAATGAAGTCAATCTTTGAAGCAGACTTCTTGAAGAAGAAAACTTTTCACTCACAGAAGTGATAATGCAAGACTTGATAAATTGAGGTAACATTTGTGTAAAGTTTGGTCTATAACTGATATAAGGTGCTCTTAAATCAGTATAGATCAATCCTTTGGAGATTAAGAGGTCTCCAACATCCATATGAGGCTTGGCATGATCGCAAGCCATCTATTTCCCATATGCATGTTTTTGGTTGTTGGCATATGCATTAGTGCCTGAACAACATCGCAAAAAATTGGATGATAAAACAGTAAAATGTATTTTTGTTGGGTACAATTCTAAAAGTAAAGGCTATCATCTGTATCATCCATAGACTAAATGCATTCTGGTTAGTCGTGATGTTGTTTTTGTGGAAGATGCTATTCAGCCATTGCTTTCATGTACTAAGGAGACATCTGTTAGCTCCAAAGATATGTATGATACTTTGCTGCCTCCTTTTACAGGTGGATAGTCTAGTGCTGGTCCGAATGAGGCAACTTCTCAACCTTTGTAGGTTTCATGTGATGATGTAGATCATTCCATTTGTGATGTAGATTTACATGATGCACTAGTTGATGAGAGATCAGCTGATATTGAGCAGGCAAAAACTATGCCAAAATGGTTGATCCAGACTTTGCGTGACAGCAAATTAGATGCACCTTTGTCATATTGTACTCGTTAAAGCTCTCATAGTGCCTCTTTTGCATCAGATTGCTATGCTATGGCTGCATCTAGTCTCTATGATGACAATGAGCATGTTTTTTTTTATGAAGCACAAAATTCAGAAAATTGGATGGCTGCTATGCAATCTGAATATGATGCTATAATGAAGAATGGTACTTGGTCTTTATGTGACTTGCCTCCTGGCAAGAAGGCCATTGGGACTAAGTGGGTATACAAGCTGAAGCGTAAGCTTGATGGTATAGTTGATAAGTATAAGGCTAGACTTGTTACAAAGGGTTATGCTCAAGAAAGAGCCATTGATTTTGATGAGACCTTTGCACCTACTTGCTGAATGACTACTAGCATTTGTGCAGTTGCGGCTCATCATGGTTGGAATGTACATCAGTTGGACATTAAAACAGCATTTCTGAATGGTGACTTACATGAAGAAGTGTATGTTTTTTAGTCCCGTGGCTTTGTGCAGAAAGGGCATGAAAACCAAGTGTGCAGGTTAAAGAAGGCATTATATGGTTTAAAGCAAGCACCACATGCTTGGTATGAGAAGATACATGCCTATCTGATTGCAAATGGTTTTGAGAACGGTCCAACTGAAAGCACCTTATATGTTAAGCGTGCTAATGATATGCTTCTCATCATTGTTGTCTATGTTGACGACATGCTGCTCATTGGTCCTATTGAGAAGAATATTGCTGATTTTAAGGCTGATTTGCATGCCTCATTTGAGATTTCTGATTTGGGGCATTCGCATCACTATTTGGGCATTCAGTTTATGCAAGCTGATGGTGGAATGGTTTTGTGTCAAACAAAATATATTGACACATTATTGCAGCATTTTGGCCTTGAAGACTGTAAGACTATTGCCACTCCTATGGAGACATGTTTACAATTGAGTCTTCATGATGTTGGAGATGCATTTGATGCTGTTCTCTATCAGCAGGCTATTGGATGCTTGATTTACTTATGCATTACTCGGCCAGATATTCAGTTTGTTGTCTCACAGATGAGCAGGTTTATGCATTGCCCAGGAGTCAAGCACTGGCAGGCGGTTAAGCGCATCTTTTGCTACTTGAGTGGTACTCGGCTACTTGGGTTGTTTTATCCCAAGGGGGGATCACTGCCGCCAGTTTTGCATGCTTTTTTTGACTCTGATTAATGAAAAAATACCTATAAATACACATACTCTGATAGACTCATCCATCAGAGTATGTGGGAGGAGATTGTACCCAATTTTGTGTTCAGGCTTGTCTCTCTCTATTCTATGTGTGTTTTTATGAGATTTTGTTATTGTATTATCTTTATGTATGTGTGTCTAGAACATCTAGTTATAGTGGGATCAAAGCTTGCATGCGTCTACAGAGGTGTACTTCTTGGTATCCATTCATGATTTGACACCTATTTCGGTTTGCGTTCGATGTTTGTTCATGATTCGGCACCTATTTTGATTCATTTATTCTCATCCAATCGAAGTTTGCATTTTTCAATTCATGTTTTGTTTTTTCACAGGTGTTTTTCAAATTCGCTATTGTATACTGCTCATTGTTCTTTGTCACATTGTTCACTGTTCACTATGCACTATCAAATTGTCACACTGTGCCATGTGCAATGCCACATTCTTCACTATTCACTGTGCATTGTGCCCTATCCCAATTTCAATTTAGTTTGTTTATCGATTCAGTTAATCCATGTGGTTAATCCATGCGGTTACTCTTGCGATTGTGGTTAATCCATGCAGTTACTCCTATGGTTTACTCCAAGGCATCGACTAAGGCATAGAACTATGGCATCTTTAGCTTCTTTGGCACTCATGGTTCTCTTGGTTCCTTAACTAAGGCATAACTATGGCCATCTTTGGCTTCTCTGGCAGCCATTGGCTATGTGCGAACCTTCTCTAACTAATGAGTGGCAATAAGAGCTTAATTATTTCACTATTTAACATGTAGGGGATTTGAACCCACCACCTCTCACTTGCAATAGATATGCTTTATCCACTAGCCTATTCTCATGTGTTGATACCCCATTTCTTTTAACTTATATTTAACATTACTTCTACCTCTCTCTTCCATTTTACATCTCCAAGACAAAACCTTTCCTTTCCTATTTCAATTCCAATATTGCTAAAATTCTTTCCACATGTTTAATTATGGGTTTAAGTTCTATATAAGGTCATGGACCCTCCCCATACTACAGAGGATTTCAGTAAATTATTTATTAAATGTATTTTTCCACATCATAGTTTTTCAAAAAATATTCTATCAGATTGAGATGTTCATTTTTGTAATCACTTTTGGGTTGCATTATTTCAAAATTCAGGTTCCAAAATAGACTTTAGCTCTACATTTCATCCTAAAAGTAACAAACAAATTGAAGCTATGAATAGTACTATTTTAGATTTATTACAATGTAATTCTTTAGATAATCCAACTACTTGGGATGAGAAAATTCCTTTACTACAATTTGCATATAATGACACAACACATACCACTACTCGACGTGCATCATATGAAATTTTTTATGGTAAAAAGCTTCCCACTCCCATGAAAACTTATATCCCTATGGCTGATTCTTTTGCAGAAGATCATATTTCTACACTTCATGAGGTTCATGAGCACATTAAGAAGAGTCAATGATGTTGCATGCATAACGTTAATAAGAAATGAGTAACTAAAAAAATTTAATGAAAATGACTTAGTATGGTTTCAAATAATTAAAAGATTTCTAAAAAGCATTTCATAACATCCTAAGGTTAAACTTGCACCATGTTATTATGGAACTATCCATATTATTCAAAAAATAAATGAGAATGCTTTTAGATTAGACATACCTTCTCATTGGAATATACATAAGTATTTTCATATTAATTTATTGAAATCCTTTAAAGGAGTTTTACTTACCACTCACTCCTATTTTAGATGATCCTCCTTTACATGAAGAGGATGCTAAAATTTTAGTTCTAGAGAAAATACTTGATTATGATGTTACTACTACATGCAATTGTAAGCAATATCATAGATATTTAGTTAAATATAAAAATCACTCACTTGAAGAATCTCAATGGATTCATAACACATCAATAAATCCGCATTATGACCCCTTGATTTCTACCTATCATTCACAATCACATTAAATTCTAGTTTTCCATTTCCATGCATGTGTTTTTACATGGAATATGCTTAAGATTGTTTAGTGATGGGACATTTGACTGCCCATCCATGTCTATTTTGTTCTTATCAATTAAGGTCAACTGTTCGTCAACTGAGAGGCATGTTATACTTTATGGAATAATGGTATGTTTAATGGATTTTAATGAGGTTCTTAATGTGATTGTGTTTTTATTTAGCAGGTGAAGAATCACCAGGGCATGAATATGCATGGATTTACCTAGATATTTTTGAAGATATTCAAAGGATAGTATTTTATATATTTTTGTAAGAATAGTAGATCACTTAGAAAGTGAAGTTTTATTAATAAAGTAGATTTTTTTTAAACGCATGCTTTTCAAAGCGCTGTTGTAGCTCAATGATGAGTAGCACCTCCTTTAATGTCAATCCGGGAAGACGTGAGGATGGTATGAAGACCTCGAGCAAGTGGCGGCACAAGTGCGTGAGTGAGAAGCACACAAACATGCACACACATACACACACACGCGCACACACGGCAAGACAAAGAGAGAGGATCAAGGAGTTCTTTAGATTACTTTCAAAAGCTCTTACAAGTTCGTTTCAATTACAATCTACCCCCAAAAATGAGCTCTCTAGCTCTTTTTATAGTTTTTGACTAGCTTTTGGCCCTGTCCAGACCTAGTGTCCGGCCTAGTTAAAAATTAGGTTCCAGGGCTTATTTGAGGGCTCAAACGAAGTCTAAAAATTATGAAATTTGGTATGATGGTACTTCTAATACTCCTCAAGCTCGAGGACTCCTCGGCTTGCACAAAATGGAGTCTAATCTACCAAAAACGGGATTTACAATGTTTGTGTAGTGATTAAAATCACTTGGGTTGTACATAATCTATGGGAAAAAATGATCTGGCCTTGTTGCCGTATTGTGCATGACTCCTTTGTTGCTTTGTATGCCAACACTCCCCCCTTCCTAGCGTCTGTCGCCCCTGACAGACCTTTGTTCGCGCGGGTGGTCGATGTAATATTGGATGACATTGGTGGCCAGTTCATGTTCTCCTATCCTTAAGCCTCTTGCTAGATCGGCTTCCAATGCCTCCCAATTGATTGCACCAGGGGTTTCTGGTTGCGGGGTGGTGTAGTACTCTGAATACATTGCTTGTTCACAAGCAAACAGTTGAAGCAGATGTGTCGGCTTTGGTGCGAAAATCTCCGAGTGGTACTCCCAGAAACCAGATCTGAACATTTCTTCGAAGGTCTGTTTGTAGCAGGCGGGGAGGTACTTGATGCGTGCATGCCAAGCGTAAGCCACACGGATACTGGGGGTGGTGCTCATGTCATACACCAAGTCGTAATTTCCATTGCTAAACCCCGGAAGACGTACCTGTGGCGCGGCTGCATTTCTAAAGGTCTTCAGCACTACTTGCATCATATCTAAGATTTTAAGCATCATTTGCGCTGCTACATCTGGCATGGGCTTCAAGCGCGGCATCCAGTGGCGAATGGTTCCCATCATATATGCTACCGATGGTGGTCCTTGTGGTGGCGCGATGTACGGGTAGTTCAGCCATTCCTTGCATTGCGCATTGTTCTGTACCTTGATATTAAATGCCTTCCACGACCTGCGGCGGGGAACTGGACCGTAGCATGGGTTGTACAGGAGGTGCAGTGGCGCGTTGTTCCATGTGCGTAGCATTTCTGGATAAGTCTCTAAAAGTTTCTGCCGCCATGTCGGTTGACGAATCTTGCCTTTTCGCACCTCTGGAGGAAGGTCTTCGGGTTGAAATTGGGTCGCAAAAGTAGGAATCTGACCCGTGACTCTTTGTATTTCTGCATTATAATCAGCCAAGATAATATAATATGGCCTGTACTGGAGTTCCGATGAGAGAATCAGGCGTCTCGATGACAAGTTCTTGAAGTAATCTGATTGTAAAACAGTCTCTTTTATGACCCTCATAGCCTGATTTTGCACTACGGTGCGCTCTTCATGCGAGGTCCCTATTTCCTCCACTTGTCGTAACCATGGCGGCCGTGGTGCCTCGAACGTGTCCTGCGCTTCTTCTGTTTGTTGGCCTCCTGGGAATGGTTGCGGATCATATTCTTCATCAAACGTTTGTTCCACAGGAATTTGCACAACTTCTTCGTCCGTGGGAGCCTCCGGAGGGGAAGATGGCCTCTCATATTGTAGTAGGCGTGTTTGCAATTCAGTTACCTGTTGCTGGAGATCTTTTATGGCCTCTGCGTCGGAGGGAAGCGAAGCTGCAGAGGGGGTGGTTGGAGGGGCAGCTGTTGGGCCTTGTTGGTGTTCCTGCTTCAGTTGTCCTAGCTCCTCCGATAGCTTATCATGTGCTTCGAGTAGCATGGCATAATCTTCCAATATAATCTTGATATTATCGGGGGTCACTGCTTGAAACTTGGATGGGCTGATGGGTGCCCCCGGTGTGCTCTCAATAGCTGCCTCCAGGTTCTCTTGATTTTGTATTTGCAGACGTCTGTTCTCTTCCTGAGCAGCCGCAAGATGGCATTTAAGTAGCGCCATATTTCGCTGAAGTTTTGAGTTGCGTTCCAGTTGTGTCCGTAGGTGACTTTCTACCACCTGCACTGCTTCCTGATCTACGTTCTGTAGCTGTACTTCCAATATATTATGGGCGTCTTGGAGGGTTTGGAACTGTGTGTGGAGGCGAGCATTCTCCTCTTCTAGTACCGCAAGGCGGAGCTGTAGTGTCGCAGAGTGTTCTTGCAGGCGTGCGTTTTGTTGCTGAAGCTGAATGTAATCTGTTCTTAAATTTGATATACAAGCCAACATGGTGTCCAATGCATTACCTATAGATGAGTGGGGGGTGTTTACCGTGGAAGATGCATGGGAAGGGAATTGGGGAAGGGAGATAGTGAATGATGTGTCTACGAAAGTTGTGTGTGTGGGTGTAATTGGTGGAGGGGGAATGGGAGGAGGTGAACCCGTGGGTGGTGGGGCCGTGGGTGGTGAAATGTCCATTCCTTCAGGAGTGGGTGTTAGTGTGGGGCCTGCCATATACACTGGTATGGTAGGTGGTGTGTGTGTGGAAGTGGTGAATAGGTGTGAAGTGGGGTGGGGAGCTGAAAAGACAGGGAATGGTTGAGGGCCTGGTTGAAAAGCCCTAGCAAAGATGTCCTGGAGGGATTGTAGAAATGGAGAGAGGGATATCGGGGGTTGGGGTCGTAAATTTGAGGAGGGTGGAAAGGGTGGCATGGTAGTAGGGAAACCCATGAATGTGGATCTGGGGTCAGGATGACCCGTGGCTGAAGGCCTTGGGGATGGTTGTCCTAGGGCAGGCTCGGGAAGGGTTTCGGTGGGTTGTGTAGTGATGGGGTTTGCTTCAAAGGTCGGGTTATCAGTGGTAGAGAATAGGGTGGCACTAGAGATGGGAGTACGAAAGATGAAGGTTGGGTCAGTGGGTTGAGTGGTCGATGGGATTTCCACTGTCTCTGTTCTCGGAGGCGATGGTGGGGGAGTAGGTGGTAGTGGTTCGGTGGACTCCTCATGGGTGGCGGGGTGCTGTTGACTAGCTGTTTGGGAGGTTGGTGTAGTAGTTGGCTCCTCTGCAACTGTAACGGGAATTTGGATATTTTTACCTGAGCGAGGCCGTGTCTGGAACCTTCGTGGGTCATATTGAACTGAAGGCCTCTGAATGGCAGTGCGCACAGCTTCTACAACTCCATATGTTTCTGCCATCAATAAGAGACCTTCCCTGTACTCTGAGTCAACTCCCGCTTCTTCCAACAACTGAGTCATAAGTACTCTGCTGCTCTGTTCAGTGAGTAACTGCTGCGATCGCACTCTTTCCATAATCTGATACAGCCTTCGGAGTTCTGCTGTATATGCTGGGGCTTCAGTGGTCTCTTCTTCATATGCTTCTTCTTCTTCCGGTTGTCCGTGTTGTTGACTTTGCTGAGCGTCACTCCAATGGACATGTCTACCGTCTGTAGACTTTCTTCTTCTCCGCGAGGATGTGCCCTGCTCCTCTGCCTCTGAATAAAACTCCACGTCAGAGAATTGTGTGCTTTGTAGGAATGCTTCGAAATCCTGGGGGTCCAGTCCTTCAGCCTCTCCGGTGGCAGCAAACTCGAATTCAGGTATAACCGGAGGAGCCGATGGGGTGGGTTGTGTCGTAGTGTCAGATTCCGATCTGGGTATCCTAATGGTAAAAGGAGGTACAGTGCCCTCTCTTAATGGTGATGCCTCAGGAGTAGTCAGGACTTCCCTTGTCTGGACACACGGAATCGCGCCCCTCATGCGCTTGGACTGATGTGTGGATGTCTTGAGCCTTTTAAACATTTGTAATTGTGCCCAAGTTAAGGCACGCTCAATGGGGACATCATATGCCAAGCATCGGTAAATGATGCGTGTGAGTGCACAGCATCCGTTCACCACTAATTTCCTAGAAGCCCGTTTGTTCGCTTCATACAACTGATCTATAATCCACACTGGTAGCTTAATAGGTAGCGCACCTGCTTCCGCCAAGTAGAGAGCAAACCAGATCTTCTTGTGTGGTTGCGTGAATCGGTCTTGACCGGGGAAGGCGAAATGTTGCATGCACATGCGGAGAGGGATGGACACATTTGGGGTGAGGGCTGCCATGTCTTTCAGCTTCACTACTTTCCTGTCCTTCATGTTATTGGGAACGAGAGCATCCTTTTCTGAGGGTACATGCGTGCCATGCATCTTTAAAGCATCACTCACTAGCTCCACAGTAAGTTCAAACCTCTTCAACTCGTTGTTGCCCAGCAATGAGGGGAGAACAAATGATCCGGGTTGGTCCTTATCTTCATGAGCTTGTAATGTAGAGACCAGATAGTAACATCGGAGGAGGTCGGGTTTAGGTAGTGGGGCTTCAAAATATTCCGCCAACCCTGCTCGTTGCCATATGATCTGGAGGTCTTCGGTGTTCTGTAAAGTCTCGAACTCCTTGGAGAAAAATTGGAAACGCACCCATGATCTGTCATACTCGCATTTAGACTCCCAGATATACTTAGCCTCTCCTAATGGACCGGGCATGCCATTGAACCAATGAGAGTTGGCATGGACTCTTTCCGTGATTCCTGTAGGTGGGTCTGGCACCGGGAGTTGCTGAAGGTGTTGCATCTCCACTGGTCGTTCAGTCGGGGGCACGTCCACAGGTAGGCTATCCACATCAATTCCTGCAGTAAGTATCCCTACTTGTGAGCTCGAACCTGTCGCTTCTGCCATTTTACTGCTTGCCTTCTGATTCTGTGAGAATATAGAAGCATGTGTTATCATCGTAATGGACAGACTAAATCCGTTGCTGTCCCCGTTACAACATTAACATGAGGTATATGGTGAGTTAGTGGTTAGTAAGTGCACGAAGACAGTGAGTGTAGTTAACGTTTGTGTATTCCTAGGAGACTAATGCCGTTAGTAAGTGGGGTGAATTTACAAATCGGGGTCGGGGGGTTTATTACAGATCTTAGACTGCCAAATGCAGTGGATGGGCTTTGCTTTCGGTTTCGTAGAGACTCCAGAGAGCTGTGTCGGTGTCGCTGTTTGGGAATGGGGCCTTTTAGGGACCCACTTATAAGTGATTACATGCATACTCATGGGTCTTTGTGTGTTCCTAAGTGTTGAGCACGAGGGAATTCTGGTGGTACTCGTAGATGGGTTATGCTGCATAGGTTGCGGCCTTGGCTTAACTACTTGTGCCCGCAAGCAAGCCTTAGGCACCCAAATTTGTCTAGATTGTGGGCTTGCCTTCATCGACTTCTTGGGCACCCAAATAGATTTTACTTTAGCAGAAGAATTTCTGAAAGACTTCTTATTAGCGTCGTGTTGTTGGCTACTAATAAGAGGCTTTGCCCGTGTGGTTGACGGTGGTGCAACCGGTCGTTCGCCTTTCCGCACCCACATCTGGTTGAGTTTCTGGGGCATTCTGCTGCGCAGGTACTTTTGATCTCGGACATAGGTAGTACTCGGCTTCTTCTGCCTGTGATCCACCTTTGGTTGCTGCCTCCTTCTGACCTTTGGAAAAGAAGGGAGTTCCGTTGCATCCCTGACTCCTTTTTTGCAAATGTCATTCCTCTGCAACACAGGGTTTTGAACAAGAACAGCATGGTCATCTTCATGTGTACCCCTGGAAGGACCAAGAGTCTGTGCCTTTCCTAGTTCCTTGAGTGCTCCATTGTCTAATTCTACTGTAACTCGACTATGATTGACCCAAACCTGGAGAAGTCCACTTCTTAGGTTTAGATTGACTGCTTGGTCATAGATCCAATCCTGACCCAAGACTAGAGGTTCAGTGAGATCCTCATCTTGACACACCAGTACTTTAACTGTCATTGCCTCATCATGAATGTAAAGGGGAAGTTCCGCCTCGCCCATGCAAGGGGTTTCCACTCCTCCCAATCCTATAAGATATGCTTCCACAGGATTGACAATCAATTGTAATTCTTGGCAGTAAGACAATTTAACAGCACTAGTGGCTGCACCTGAGTCAATCAAGGCTCTTACGGTCCTTGCACTCTTTCCTTGTCCTATATCTAAGGTTACGAAAGGACGTCTATCAATTATCCTATGCGAGTTTGTTCCTGCGACTTCACACATGGCCATAGGAAATCCTTGGTCTGCATAGTCATTCGCTCCAGGCTGATCTCTACCTTGCCTTCGTAATTTCATCCTTCTGATGCGTTCTAAAGCTTCAGCTTGAGCTTCTTCTCGAACTCGCTTTTCTTCCTCTTTGCGTTTCTTAGCAGTGTTGAGTCGACTGAGCATTTCCTCCGTGAGGGGTTCCTGATACAACTTGACTCTGCAACCGCTAATATAATTTGGGAGAACATCACCCTCTAATGTGGCCAATTGTACTGCTCCGCTTGTGGAGATCCTATTGATGATCATAGGTCCGTAGCCTCTCTTTTCTAGCTTCCTCGCGTGTTGTTTTAGTGTATAGACTAAGACTAGATCTCCTGCTTTCAAGCCTTTATCCTTCACGTGGGCATCAAAGTATGCCTTCTGTCTCTTCTTGGCTGCATATATCCCTGCAGCGGCTCTCAGTCTTGTTTCTCCTAATCGTTCAAGGTCAAAGATCCTAGAGGAGAGCTCATGACCTGTCCATTCGTGCTCTCGTGCTACTCTCAATGTAGGGATCAAGAAGTCCAAGGGTAACACAGCGTTTTGACCGAATACCATCTGAAAGGGAGTGGCTTGGAGTACCGTTTTGTAGGCCACTCGGTATGCCCAAACAGCATGGTGTAGCTGTTTGTCCCAATCAGAGCGTTTAGTGTTCACTAATTTCGTCAGTACATTGCATAAAATCTTATTAGTGCTCTCAGCTTGACCATTAGCTTGAGGGTGATATGGGGCAGACTTCTTGTGTATTACCAAAAATTCTTGGAGTAGATTTTCAACAACTTCATTCAAGAAGTGAGTGCCTCTATCACTTACAAGCTCTATAGGTAGTCCATATCTCGTGAATACATTCTCAAACAAGAATTTGGCAGTTGTTTGAGCATCGTTCTTGGTTGTAGCTTTTACCTCTACCCACTTGGTGAGATAATCTGTTGCCACAATGATGTATTCCGCATGAGAACCCTTAGCTGGGGGATTAATAGGACCTACGAAGTCTATTCCCCACTTAGAGAATGCACGTCCACCCATCATAGGTTTTAGTGGCATCTCATCTTTGCGTATAGGATACTGAGTCCTTTGACAGACATCACACCGTTTCACATAGGTATGTGCATCCATGTGAAGGGTAGGCCACCAGAAGCCCGCAAATAGTATCGCCTTGATTACCCGATCTGGTCCAAAGTGTCCTCCTGCTACACCTTGGTGAGCAGTTTCCAAGATCTTCAGATATTCACTTTCGTGGACACATAGTCTCAGGTAACCATCTTTACCGCGCTTATATAGATTATCACCGATGAGTGAGTAATCCTGGGCTTCTTGTTCTAACCTCCTTTTCCTAGCTAGAGTCATGTCTGGAGGGAATGTGTTTGTTCTCAAGAATGATACTAGAGGTTCACTCCAATCTGGCACAATGGATACTTGATAAAGAGTGGCATGTTCCACTGGTGGTTTAGTGCAACAGATTGGGCATTCCTTGCACAACTTTTGGACATCAGCTTCCATAGTTGGCCAATGCACTCCGAATCTCTTTAGAGTCTGCAAAGTTCTTTGCTTTGAATGGTGTTGCTCTAACGCACCTACATGTGCTAATTGCAACCATTTAGCGTACTCATCTTCTTCTACGCAACAAGCCAAGATCCCTTGATCTGTGTGCTTGTACATGCTTCCTGCCATGATATGGTACTTTTGGGCTTTTACGATCTCTCTATTCCGTGTGTTCACCACTGGATGATTAGGCCCGTATGTCAATACTGGTACTATTGGCTTGGCCCACTGCGGCACCACTTCCAAATTAAACAAGTAAGCATCAGGAAGGTCATCTGACACTCCTTGTGGGGCTTCTCCCGATGTGAGCCTAGAGAGATGATCTGCTCTCAAGTGGGTTCTACCTTTTCTTACCACAACCTCAAAATCATATTCCATTAGCAGGAGAAACCATCTTACTAATCTTCCCGTATTGCATGGCTTGTTTACTAAGTACAACAATGCCTGATGGTCTGTAAAAAATTTAAACTTATTTGCAAGCAAATAATGTCTAAACTTTTTAACTGCATATACCATGCCTAATCCTTCTCGTTCAGTAGTGGTATAATTTCGTTCAGCCGCATTCAATTGTCTACTGGCATAGGCGATTGGAAGATCCATATTACCTTCACCAGTAGGTTGTGCCAGCACACATCCAATAGCATAATTGGATGCATCCACATGAACATGGAATGGCTTATTCCAATCTGGTGTGGTCAAGATTGGTGCTGAACATAATCTTCGTTTAAGCTCTTGGAAGGAATTCTCACATTCATCCGTCCACTCAAAGTTTGTCAGAAGTCCGTACATGGGCTTTGCAATGACAGCATACATGTGGATGAAACGTCTGTAATACCCACAATGCCCCATGAAAGCTTGTACTTCCTTGACATTCTTTGGCCTAGGTAGCTCTGCTATGGCTCTCACTTTTTCTTCATCGGTAGATATGCCATTCTTTGACACTATGTGTCCTAGAATCTTGCCTTGCCTGACCATAAAAACGCACTTTTCTGGGTTTAGGCAGACTTGATATTCTCTACATTTGTCAAAGATTTGTCTGAGTTCAGGAATATGGGTTTGCCTAACGTTGGAATGAGCACAAAGATCATCAACATAGACTTCTAAACTCTTCCTTAGGAACTCCTTAAACACATGGCACATCAGCCTCTGGAAGGTAGCTGGTGCATTGGTAAGCCCAAATGGCATTACTCTAAAAGCAAAAATGCCCCATTCTGTGGCAAAGGCTGTCTTATGCTGATCCTCTGGAGCTATGGCTACTTGATTGTAGCCAGAAAATCCATCAAGGAAGCTGTACACTTCCTTGCCTGCCACTCTTTCTAAGAGATGCTCTGTGATGGGAAGCGGATAGTTATCTCGAATTGTGGCGGCATTAACCTTTTTCAAGTTAATGCACACACGCAGTTTGCCATTCTTCTTGGGCACCACTACGATAGGGGATACCCATTCAGTGTGCTCAATTTCATAGATAAATCCAGCTTCGACCAATCTATCTATCTCTTCCTTGATCTTAGCAGCATAGTTATCGTTATATGTATATGGCTTTTGCTTAGAGGGTTTAGCATCTGAGGTCATGGGAATGGTGTGTGAGCATATATCAGGGTCAACACCTTTCAAATCCTTGTAACTCCAAGCGAATACATCTCTGTATTCTCTTAGCAAGGCAACCAATTCGTGTTCTTCTTCCGCTGTTAGGTCATGACCTATGTACGTACATCTCTCCTCTCCTTCTTCTATGGCCACTACTATTTTCTTAGTAGTTTCTTTGTTATCATAGGCCTCTCCTGATTGTGCCTCTCGTTTAGGCATTCTTATCATGACTCTCCTGTCATCTATCTCATACTTCTTAAAATTTTCGGGGACCTCAAACAAAGATTCTTCCTCTTCTGGTGAGGCTTCTCTCTTCTTTCGTTTCTTTCCTTCTTCCTTCGGGGTCACATGTGTTGCTAATCTTACATTAGTTGTAACCTCTCCATGCCTCTGGGGTTGAAATTCTACTTCATGGAAGTATTCTTCATCTGATGCAAATGGTGGGTCCATAATGATTGATTCTAGATCGGAGTCACTTGCATCCTCAAATGCATCAGGGCTAGGTTCGCATTCTTCTAGAACTGCCTCTCCCATGATTGGCTCTATGGAGAAGACTGAAATATCATAACCATCCTCATCACAGTGAGGTGTCCATTGTTCTTCGTTGATGGCTACGTCCATTGTTGCTAAGATTTCTGCCCAACCGTGAGGTTCAAATTCTTCGTCTGGAAAAACTACAGGTGCATAGGCTGGGTCTTGGATTGATCTATGGGTTTCTTTCGCACCTACCTCTCTGGCTTTCTCTCTTTTCTCTTCTTCTACTGCTACCTTGCACATCCATAAGTGAGTGTCTTCATGCATCCATGAGGATCCAGATTCTAGGGAATGCACAGATTCTGTATCATCTTTGGCTCTATGGATGGGATTCCACTGGATAGGAGGGACATCTCTATGAGAATAGTCCTTGAGATTGACTTTGGTTGTAACGCCCAAGTGTTGCAAATACAAGGAGTTGGTTCCCCAATCCTGTACCACTTGCAACTGTCGCATAAATGGTCTTCCTAAAATCATCTCATAAGCATGATTTTTGCTGAAGTCACATATAGCAAAGCTATGCTCAAACTCAACACCACAAGTGGTGAGAGTTATCCCTTCCAGCAATCCTAAGGGTCTCTCAATATGACCATCGGCCATCTGCAATTTCATTCTTGTTGGCCTGAGTGCTGGCTTGCCCCAACGCTTCCAAAGGGAAGTAGTGGCAATTGCAACTCCTGCACCTGAGTCTAAAATTGCCTTGGTGGTGTACTCTTGGTAGGTGATGGGGAGATAGGTGTTCCCTTCTTCGCCTTCACACATATCCCCTATCTTATCCAAGGGAATTTCTGGCACTGTCCTATGGGATCCTACCTGGGAACGAGGTTTTGCTATCTCTGGCACTTGTTTGGCTACATGTTTCCATAATTCAGGTCTAACCTTGAGTAGCTCTTCTAACTTGAGATTACACTGCACATTAGTGTTCTTCACTACCTCTGTGTTCCTAGGAATGACTGAGTCGTCGTTCCTTACCATGACTGTGGGTGCTCTCATACATGTGGACTTTGCTTCCCATGGGCCTGTGAAGTGGGGTAGCTCTTGTATGGAATTAGACTCAAAGTCTAATCTCTCGTGAGACTGAACACTCTCATGCTCCCCGTAAATAGATGGGATGTCTTGTGGGAATTGGTCGTGTGCATCGTCCACAAGTTCAAAAGGAGGGGCGACCTCGCTTTCGTTATCCCATTTGTCTTCTTGAATCTCTCGTAGGAAGTCTGGTGCAAACCGATTCATAGAAGAAGAAGTGTCTGGCTCCGTAGAATTGGGCGCATAAGCAACCTGTGAAGGAGGGCTGAGTCTATTGTTGACTCTCTCCTCGTTCTCGCAAATGGCTGGAGCACAAGCTTCTTGGGGAGGATTACTTATTCTATTACTTTTCCGAACAGGCTCACACATTCCCTGAGAAGGAATGTAGGCAACCTGTGGAGGTACTTGAGCTTTCGAGGGAGGCTCATCTGCCTTTTGGGGGGGAAGATAAGCTTCTTGAGGAGGCCCACGGGCTTCCTGAGGAGGCTGGCTTACCCGTTCTCTTGCCCTTTCCTTTCTTTGAGGGGTAGGTTCCTTTTCTGGCTGTGCTATTGGCCTCTCTATTCTTTCTAAGGAGGGGAAGTTGTCCGGTTTAGGGGCATTGGCCACATACACTTCTGATTGGGAATGATTCCTGTTTTTGCTTGCTTCTTCTTGGTCTTGATTTTTTTCTTCCTTGTCAGATCTTGCAATTATCCTCTCTAACTTCTCTAGGAATCCATCCAAGTGTAATTGCGTTTTGGCTGAGCCTGAGTAATTGAAAAGGCGACTGGCTTCAAACATAGTCTGAGCCAATGCGACCATTTTCGCGCATAGTTTGGTTCTTTCTATCTCTAGGTCAGCTCTAGGATAGCACTTGTCATGATCCGTGACGTTTGGCCCTTCTTGGATTCTGGCCTGATATGCCTTAAGCATCATGTCTATGTCTTCGGGAGTGGGATCAGCTAATACTGATCCTGTTTGGGGTGGTGGGTGGGTTGCGTGGGCTGTCTTAGAGGGTGAAGGGATGGAGGGTGATGGGGATGGTAGCGGTGGGAATGTGTGAGAGTGCGGTTGAGACGTGATCTCTATGATTTTAGCCTTGGTTTCTCGTAGACTTTCCTCAAGTTCACTCATCTTCTTTGCCCATTGCCTTTTCATGCGTTCGCGGCTATCTTTCCAAGCTCTTGTTCTCTTTTTATTTTGGCTCTCAGTATCGCTAGCATCTAGGCTCTTTTCCTGGCCTACCCCTTGGTTTTGCTGCAATGCTTGAGCCCTAGTGACTACCTGCACTGGTGCAGTGGAAGTGACGCTTCCTGAGGAGTCTACCACTAACCCAACAACGTTGATAGGGGTGATTTTTGGCATGCTATTGGGGTTCTTTGGGCAATCTCGTAAGAGATGCTCTTTTCCGCAATCTTGGCAGAAGCCTTGGATCGTCACCGACTGGGTTTGCGTAGGTGGAGGCAAGGGACAATCACGAATGAGGTGATCTCCTTGGCATCTGTAGCACGGTCCTCTAGGAAATGGTGGTCGTACTTGCCTAGGTTGAGGTCTAGGGTTGGGGTTTGTATACATGATGTTCGTGTAATCTGACTCCCAACTAGGTTCGTTCGACTCTTCACCATAGTAGGACTCTCCATGTTCTGGGGACTGCATGTAGTAAGCCTGGGGGCTATCCACATGGGTAGCATCAAAGCTATGGTCACTTGGGTCATTTTCTGAGATCAATGGGGTTACTGGAACTATGGCCCTATTCAGGTTTTCTTCTGCAACAGCATACTTTACTGGAATCACATTAGAGGGGTTTGGAGGCTGTTGAGCTAGCACCGGTTGGGGTCTCTGTTGGGCCTGATATTGTGGTTGGTAGGTTTGTTGGGGCCTAGCATATTGTGGTGGTGGATTTTGGTTTTGGTATCTGCCTTGTTGGTAGGGCTGCGGGTAGGGTTGCCTAACTGCCTGCTTGTTGTATGGGCAATCTTGTGCGGTGTGATTGGTGTATCTCCGTTCTATGGTGCAGTACTGGCTACTAGGGTTTACTTGGGGTTGAGCCATAATGGGACAGACGTTCGCCATATGGTCACCACCGCATGTATAGCACCTTTTCACAGGGGCAAACCTTGGGATTTGTTTGCTAGTTACACCTAGTTTCTGAGCTACTTTTTCGGCCGGTTCTTCAATTGATGTGGCTTGTGTGGAAGATTGACTAGATGCACTATCTGAATCTTTGTAAATTTTGGACAACTCTAGCTCTTCTCCTAGGTTATCTTCAATGTCAATGCACATACGTACACATTCTTCTATAGTCCTAGGGTCTTTCAGATACACATAGGATCTCAATTTTGGGCTCAGCAATCCGTCAAGAAATAAGGCTACTTGTTTAGCAGATGTGGGTAGCTCCGAAATAGGGCACCTTTCAAGATATTGTCTAAATCTTCTTCCTGCAAGTCTCACAGTCTCTTGAGGGGTTTGCTTGAAGCTGTGAATCAGTGAGGAGGTGTTGTGTCTTATGCCGCTCTTAGAGAACTCTATAATGAATGCCTCTAGGAGTTGATCTATGCTCCTGAACTGGCGTTCATCTAATGGCTGAAACCACGTAAGTGCTGTGTTCCTAAGGGTTAGACCGAAGGCATTGTACTGCGTGAACAGATCCTCCACTTGTTCAGCTCTCAAGACTTGCTTGAACTCTGCCACATGATCATAGGGATCTCCTGTGCCGTCAAAGTAATTCTTCATGGACTTAACTAGCTGGGTGGGTCTCAAAGTTCTTGTGTGCTCTCTAGGCCTCGGCAGAGGGAATCCATCTACATTTCTTTGGTTCCTGTGGGCTCTATGCATCTCAGGTTCTACCCTATTCGTCTCCGTTCTCGTTCTTTCTCTGCCCACTGGATTGGCAAAACTTACCTCTGGTCTATCTTTACTTCTGTCTCTTTGCATACCATGAGCCTGGGATGTTCCAGCTCCAGGGTGACCATAGGCTACATTTGATCTTGGTTGGGGGAAAATGAATTCGCCCTTCCAAGTGTAAGCATGCCTATCATTTTCTGTCACCACAAAGATCCGTTCTGAAGCATGATCTAAGTAGGTCACTCTGCCTGGGCTATCCGGATCCTTAAACTCATAGATCATGATATTTCCTATGTCTGTTGGCTGATTAGACTTATACCTCCAAAAGGCTTCATCAGTTTCTCGATTGAGGAGCAACTCTATGCTCTTGTTGTCTTGGGGGACCCATTCAGGCGTGATAATCCTAGTGAGAACTGATTTACCTCGAGGGGTTCTAGGTTCCACTCCCATGTTTCCTTGTTCCAAGTCACCTAAGTCCGCTTCTGAAATTACATTTCCAAATTCATCTGTCCTATCTGGATGACTGGTGACTATGTATATGGTTCCTTCCTTGTCCAGGTATGCACCGTTTTCAAACTTGACAGCTGGGTGCTCTAGTCCTATGGATTGGTCAGGGTTTTTAATCTGGACCACAGATCTTCCTAGGCCGTCCTCATAGATGCTAGCACCTAGTCGGTTGGTCCTAAGATATTCCAACTGTGTTTTGTAAGGGCCTTCTACCCTGTACAAGTAAGGCACACCTGAACTTCCCGTAGGTCTGTCCATGCCTTGAGACATCTCTGATTCACTGGTATCAGAGCTAGGGTAATTCGAGTGGTGGCTCAACTGCTGGGCCCAGGACCTAGCAGTGTGGTTGACACTAGCCTCTGAAGACCTAAGGCTTTGTCTCTCTCTTACTAGGTGTCGTCCTGATCTAAGGTTCATATGCCCAACTGATTAGCCCAAATTTTTGCCCAGAGTACAACCTCGTTGCCGATCAATTGGTACCAGTCACTTGATTCTTTTTAGTTATTCCTCGTGTTTAAAGTCTTGTCTGCTATTACGTCGTCAGGAATACTTGAATGTTCTTCGTACTTTCAGGTTGATCGTTCCACGTTAGGTTCTTTCCTTTATGTTGTTGACAGTACAGAGATTAAGTTTTTAGCTTGAACTTGAGTTTTTAGGTAGTCTTCAACTTGATAGTGGCCTATCGTCGCCCTGACTTACTCCTACTTCTAATCGCTCTTAGCCTAGGCTAGGAATTGACGAAGAGGAGTTGAGAATATTCCGACCTTTCTTGCCGAACCTTGCTCTTTAGTGCTCGAGAAGTTGATTCTCAAGCGTGTGCCACACCCTTGCTTGGATACTCTCAATTGCTTCTCGATAGGCCTGCATAAATCCCAAGATTAGCTCCAAGTAGACCTTTCAATTGACAGACAATTTATTTCAGACACTTTTTTAATGACCCTTGTTCCCCCTTTTGCATTGTTAGAAATTTACTCTAGAGCTCCCTTGGTGTTCCTACCCCTCAGTGTGTCAACTTCCAAATATCCTATCACGAGCTTTCCGACAAGCCCTAGAGCTCAGAAAATGGATTTCGTATGAAAAAGTTATGACCGTTCAGGGTTTAGGGGGTTAACTAGACAAACAGAACCTTTCGGGGGTTTTAATGCATTTTCTAAGGCCTTTGTAAGTAGATGAGTACATGAAAGTGCAAATATGCCCAAAATTTAGCCTAAATTTCCAAAAATTCACTCCTTAATTTTTGCCGAAAATGCCTGTCTATCGCGATAGACGGTGTCTGTCGCGATAGACAGTGTCTATCGTGGATTTCTGTCTGTCGCGATAGACGGTGTCTGTCGCGATAGACGGTATCTGTCGCGGATTTCTGTCTGTCGCGATAGACGGTGTCTGTCGCGATAGACGGTATCTGTCGCGGATTTCTGTCTGTCGCGATAGACGGTATCTGTCGCGGATTTCTGTCTGTCGCGATAGACGGTGTCTGTCGCGATAGACAGTGTCTATCGTGGATTTCTGTCTGTCGCGATAGACGGTGTCTGTCGCGATAGACGCTATCTGTCGTGAAATTCTGTCTGTCGCGATAGACGGTGTCTGTCGCGATAGACGGTATCTGTCGCGGATTTCTGTCTGTCGCGATAGACGGTGTCTGTCGCGATAGACGGTATCTGTCGCGGATTTCTATCTGTCGCGATAGACGGTGTCTGTCGCGATAGACGGTATCTGTCGCGGATTTCTGTCTGTCGCGATAGACGGTGTCTGTCGCGATAGACGGTATCTGTCGCGGATTTCTATCTGTCGCGATAGACGGTGTCTGTCGCGATAGACGGAATCTGTCGCGATAGACAGTGTCTGTCGCGATAGACTGAAAAAATGCAAATTTTTGGAAAACTTCTAGTGTTCTAGAGTGCCCTCAAGGTGTAGGTTACAGTGATAAACATGCATTCACAAAATGTTAAGATTTTCTGTCTGTCGCGATAGACAGAGGCTGTCGTCCCGGGACCTGTGCAGAGCCTGTCGTACCTGCGCACACTGCTGGGGATGATGGTACAGCAAAAAACCTGCAAAATAGCTCAGAAAACATGCAAAAACAGCACATGCAAGTTCGCTCTCTCGCTCTCTCTCACAAGTGAAATGAGGGAAATGAAGTGGAGGTGGGGATATAGTCAAAAACTGAAATTTTCGCGATGATGGAGATGGACGTGGGAGATGGTGATGATGATGATGGTGAAGAAAGTAAAAGAAATTCGATGAGAGTGAAGAAAATACCTACAACTCCAACGCGTCAACTCTACGTCTTACCATCACACGCTCGTCCTCAAAGCTCGATCCCCGGCAACGGCGCCAAAATTTGGTGTAGCTCAATGATGAGTAGCACCTCCTTTAATGTCAATCCGGGAAGACGTGAGGATGGTATGAAGACCTCGAGCAAGTGGCGGCACAAGTGCGTGAGTGAGAAGCACACAAACATGCACACACATACACACACACGTGCACACACGGCAAGACAAAGAGAGAGGATCAAGGAGTTCTTTAGATTACTTTCAAAAGCTCTTACAAGTTCGTTTCAATTACAATCTACCCCCAAAAATGAGCTCTCTAGCTCTTTTTATAGTTTTTGACTAGCTTTTGGCCTTGTCCAGACCTAGTGTCCGGCCTAGTTAAAAATTAGGTTCCAGGGCTTATTTGAGGGCTCAAACGAAGTCTAAAAATTATGAAATTTGGTATGATGGTACTTCTAATACTCCTCAAGCTCGAGGACTCCTCGGCTTGCACAAAATGGAGTCTAATCTACCAAAAACGGGATTTACAATGTTTGTGTAGTGATTAAAATCACTTGGGTTGTACATAATCTATGGGAAAAAATGATCTGGCCTTGTTGCCGTATTGTGCATGACTCCTTTGTTGCTTTGTATGCCAACAGCTGTCCTCATGTAGCTTTTATTCATGACGTAATGAGAAAAATACCTATAGATACATGAACTCTGATAGACTTGTCCATCAGAGTATGTGGGGGGATATTGTACACAATCTTGTGTTGAGTATTTTCTCTCTCTATTAGATGTGTGTTTTTGTGAGATTTCATTATTGATTATCTCTACATATGTGCATCTACAAGACTCAGATACCACTATAACCGGATCTTGTAGACAAACATACATAGAGATAATACAATAGTGAAATCTCACGAGCACACATAGGATAGAGAGAGACAAGACTGAACACAAGATTACGTACAATCTCCCCCCACATACTTTGATGGACGAGTCTCTTAGAGTACGTGTATTTATAGCTATTTTCGTTACATCTTGAATAGAAGATATATGATGGCGGTAATATGAAAAGCATGCACTTAGGAAAAATCTGCTTTATTTACAAAAATGTCTTTGTCTAAGCAATCTAATATTTTTAAAAATATATCTATATAATACTATCTTTAAGATATCTTCAAAAGTATCTAAGTAAATCCATGCCCATTCATGCCCTCATGATTCTTCACCTACTAAATCAAAACACAATCACATTAAAAACCTCATGACATTAAAACCCATGTAACATTCCATTATCCCATAAAGTATAACATTCCTAACGAGATCATGTAGATGCATGTATGCAGAGATGATACAATAACATAATCTCACAAGAACACACATAGAATAGAGAGAGACAAGACTAAACACAAGATTGGGTATAATCTCCTCTCACATACTCTGATGGAGGAGTCTATTAGAATATGTGCATTTATAGGTATTCATAGGTTGTGATGGAGATTTTGATGCGCACTCAGAGGGGTATCGTACCTGTCACATAGTGGCAAGAATCATTTCATGTATTCATACATTTAAGTTGCACCTATGATTTTTCTTGCCGCACATTAGAGTTCAGCCAAGAAGCATGGCTTGATCCTTCTTCAGATTTTGTATAAGTTTGTTATTAAATGTATGATTTCTGTTGCCACCCATCGAACCTTAGGCAAGAAGGATGGCTTAATTCTTCTTCATATTTTATATACCTTTGAGACATGTTCTTTTGCAATAGAAGCACAACAAAAATTTCATTCTACAGAGAAGGATCAAATTTTTATCATCGTCAACATGTTCAATAACCCTTCATGTCGATGGTGGACTCCATCTAATATTTGAATTAACATAGGATGAATGTTGGCTCTTCTACAAGCACAACCAATGGGATGAATAAACTTGACAAATGAAGCCTCAAGGGTGAAAAATGGCTCTTCTCGAGGACCACGGATGGACATAGGACAAATTGGAGATACGTATTTTCCAATTGATTATTATTTTTAATTCATGATTATTTTTATTTTGATTACCTTGCAATTCAACTTAAGAGAAGTTGAAGTAGGGCAAATACTTTCATAGATTAAGATTAAGTCTAGTCAAAGGTGATGAAAGTACCTTATCATTTCAAGCATGAGAGGGATTTGAAGCACTTGGTGCATATCATGGAAACATGAGTTCATGCAGAGAAATGAATGATTTTTTATGTATTTCTCTTTTGAAAAGAATGTTTTCTACACAACACACGTGTCTATCTTGTTTAAAAGATGAATTTGATGCATTCAAGCTTGTGAAATTTCCTATTTATATCTTTTAAATAAAGCCAAGATAGTATGTTTGTGCATGGATGCATGAGATGCATGCATTGCAAGGTGAAGAATTGCTTGATTTAGTTAGGGAATGAAAAGAAAAACATGCCAACACATGCATGCACTCCTATGCATTTGCATGCAAGCACATGCACTTGCATATGAAAAAGCATGGATGTTTTCCTAGTAGATGAACAAGTGTACTTTCTTAATCATTACCTTACTTTTTCTAGCTCAAGCTAGACAATTGGAAAAACATTAAACTAGTTAGTTGCAAAGCTCCTAGCTAGCATGCAACTCAAGTAACTAGTTCTTTCCAAAAGTGATACTTAGGTATCATATACTTAATGCAAAGTTTTCATTAAGAATACTAGAGGTCTTGCTTAATAAAATTAGGCATGTCGACATCAAGCATTCAATTTTCTTTTCATCTAAATGAGCAAGAAAATTGGACTACTTGCAAACTTCTATACTGACTCTAAGTCTAGGAGATACTTGGAGATAGAAGTTAAATAAAGCTAAATGGAACTTACACAAATTGAAGTTTTAAAGTTCAAAAGGTAGTTATTATGTTCCATATGTTGCATCTAGAGTAAGGATGCAAAGTCTTAAGAAAACATGGAAACTTTGAAAGAAATCTTCCTTTTAGAAGGATCAGAGAGTTATTTTTTGGTTTCATTTAAGCTAATTGTGGATTAAGAGGAAACCCTAGCCAAGTGATCTTTAGGAATTGGGATACTTCCTAAAGGTAAGTTATTTAGTGAAGTAGTCTAGTTTTCTATTCCATTAATCACATTTCACTCCTATCATATTCAAGACAATTATTTTTTGGGAGAATATAGGTTCTAAGAAATAGATCAATGGATCTCCTTGACTCATGAATGTTTCCCAAAGTAAAACATAAGTTCATAAACATAAGTCCATATTGTTCGTTTGAACAATATTCTATGGATAGAAGCAATCACATACGAAAGCTTTGAGTTCTTTCCAAGTATCTATCCTAGAAAAGAAAAAAGGATAGAATTATTAAACCTAACTAAAACTTAAAGAAAGTAAACATGTTCAAGATATGGATGTTTATTCAAGAACTTTATCTATAAAATAGCTTTTGACACGCTAAAATCTAGAAAAGGTGGGATGCCTAACCCTAAAAGTGATTGTAGTTGTAGCATGTTGCTCTAGCACAATGGTGAGAACCACGTTAAGAAGCTTCACCTCCTTAATGTCAATCCACGGAAGAGATAGGAGTGATATGAAGATCGTGAACGTGAGATGTAGTGAGAGTGAAGGTGAGAAGCATAGAGATGCACACACACATACACACACACAACAAAGAGACAAGCAAGACACAGTGGAAGGTAGGAAATCAACTCTATTGCTCAAGATCTCAATTACAAGCTCACAATAGCTCTAAGCTCACACTAACCACCCTCAAAAATGAGCTCTCTAGCTCTTTTTATAGATTCTAGACTAGTTTTGACCGGTTTCACATCTGGTGACCGGCATAGTTAAAAAATAGGTCCTATGCGCTATTTGAGAGGGTAAACGGTGTCTAAAAATAACCAAAATTTGTACGCACATTCTACCTAAGCTCCTCAAGCAGCTTGAGGACTCCTCGGCTTGCACAAAATGGAGCTATAAATTACAAAAAGGGTTTTTTCTATGTTACATATGTTACAATAGTGATGAAAATCACTGTTGGAGGTTTTGAAAAATATTTATAAAACATAATTCTTTGAAAATTGATTCGACTGACTCCCTGCTTCTTCGTTATGCTCTGTCTTCACATGCTTTTGCGTCTTCTATGCCTCTGGCTGCTGCCAACACTATCACAAGGAAGGAGATAAGGAAGAGAGGTCACACACACACTCTCACTCTCAAGGAGAAGCACACACACAGATTGAGACAAGGAAGAATGATCTTCTTCTTCTTCTTCTATTACATAAAAGGAATGTACAAGAATGACCTAAAAAACAAGAATACAACCAGTGCAATATATAAAGACCAGTACATAAGGGAAAACCTAATGTCCGTGAATGAGTGAGTTGGCAAGAAACAAATGTGCCATCACTCTCGGTAGATAAATCTAATAAATCTCAATGAAGTATCCCTGACATATACCGACGTGACCACTATACATGTCAGAGAAATGAAAAACTGGTACGTGTCATCCTGGATCATCACATGTTGAACTTGATATCTCAACACTCCCCCTCAAGCTCAACGCCATATCCTGTAATCCAAGCAGCTTTCAAAAATTCTTCAACTTCTCAGCTCCAAGTGCTTTGGTGAAAATATCAGCAACTTGCTCATCTGTTCTCACATAAACAAGATCAATATCACCTGCTAATACCTTCTCTCTGATGAAGTGATAATGTACCTCAATATGCTTTGTTCTAGCATGGAAAACAGGGTTCCGTGCTAACTGTATGCTGCTAAGATTATCACAATAGATAGTGATAGGCTTTTGCACTTCCACACCTAAATCTGCGAGTAACATCTCCAGCCATGATGCCTCACATGCTGCCATTGCAACACCTCTATACTCAGCCTCTGTACTCGACAAAGCAACAGTGGGTTGCTTCTTACTGCTCCATGTAATAGCTGCACCTCCAACTGAGAAAAGAAAGCCACCAGTAGATCTTCTATCTGGAGTACTACCAGACCAATCTGCATCGGTGTGTATCCATGAACCTGCAACTCCACACCAGCTTCATAAAACAATGCATAATCCAAAGTAGCACTCACATAACATAGAGTGTGTCTCAGAGCATCCAAATGTGGCTTCCTGGGAACCTGCATAAATTGACTTTCAAGTCCAACAGTATAACTTAGATCAGGCCTCGTATTTGTAAGATATATAAGACTTCCCACAATTTTCCTGTACATAGTAGCATTTTCCAATGCTTCACCTGATGTAGTATCCAATTTCAACTTCTGATCTAATGGCATAGAAATTGGCTTACAATCAGCCATACCATACTTTTGCAGCATATTCAAGGCATATTGCCTTTGCGACATCCATATAGCTGTTTTTGTATGTATAAACTCAATGCCCAAGAAATAGCGCAGCACACCAAGATCTTTCATGTCGAATTCCTGCATAAGAAGTTTCTTTACCTCTTTGATGATTTCTTCATTATCACCACCTACAATCAGGTCATCAACATAAATAGCCACAATAGTGATGCCAGCATCAGCCTTCCTTGCATATAGTGAGTGATCTGCATCACACATAGAGAACCCAATGCTAGTTAAGTAATCAGCAATCCTTGCATGCCATGCACGTGGAGCCTGCTTCAGCCCATACAAAGCCTTTTGCAACCTGCAAACATATTTTGGATGCTTTGAATCTTCATATCCTTGTGGCTGGTCCATATATACTTCTTCTTGTAACTCACCTTGTAGGAAAGCATTCTTCACATCCATCTGATGCAAAGTCCATCCTTTTGCTGTAGCTAATGCAACAAGTATCCTAACAGTAGACATTTTAGCTACAGGGCTGAATGTTTCCTCATAATCAATGCCATATGTCTGTGCATATCCTTTAGCTACCAATCATGCTTTATACCTGCTTATGCTACCATCAGCATTATGATTTACCTTGTAAACCCATTTACAGCCTATGGGTTTCTTTCCTTGCGGCAATGGAACCAGCTTCCATGTATCATTTCCATAAAGTGCAGCCATCTCCTCATCCATGGCTTTTTCCCAATCTGCATTACCAATTGCATCTTCAAAACAAGAAGGTTCAGCATCTTGTATTACCTTTGTCATGTAGGCACAATGGAGAGCCATGTAACTATCATATGTCAATCGTTGCACTGAATTACGCATCCTCCCAGATCTTCTTGGTCCTGGGTCACTTCTCCTTCTATCATCTACATGTGCCCTTCTTACTCTTGGAGTCTTCACAGAGGGCAATCCAAGTTCCTCATCAAGACTCTTTTCTGAACCGCTTGAATCTCCATCAACGTCTTCAAAACCTGCACATGTTTTATGACCAGCAGAAAGCTTTTCTTTACCTTTCTTGGATGTATTTGATGAATTTGCTGGACTGAAATTCCCATGTAATCTTCCACTCCATGGATTTGAGTTGGAACTATTGCTTGGTGATGCATCCGGTCCACTCAAAACCTGAGATTCTGCACTTGATTTTTCAGCATTTTCTTTGTCATTTGGTTCAAGACTAAGTCCTTCTTTGGCATCTGCATAGAAGCTTGACATTTCATCAAATACCACATCTCTGCTCACCTTTACATGTCATGTGAGTGGGTTATAACATTTATATCCCTTTTGCTCAAGGGAGTATCCAATGAAGACACACTTTTTTGCTTTTGGATCAAGCTTCGTCCTCAATTCATCTGGGACATGTACATATGCAATACAACCAAAAACTTTCAAATGTGATAAGTTTGGCTTTTTACCCGTAAACTTCTTTTCAGGTGTAGCTTGATGTACAGCAGGAGTCGAAGTTTTGTTCATGATGTATACAATAGTATGCACAGCTTCTGCCCAATAGCAATGAGGCATATTCTTCTCAGCCATTAAGGCTCTTGCTATTTTTGCAATATGTCTATTTTTGCATTCAGCAACACCATTCTGTTGTGGTGTGTACCTGCATGAAAACTGACGCCGAATTCCATGATTTTTTAGAAAACTGCTAAACTCATTTGACATGTATTCACCTCCTCCATCAGATCTTAATGTACTTCCCTGTCTGCTTTTCCACCATAACTTTAAAATTCTGGAAGTGAGTAAACACCTCGCTCTTTTCTTTCATGAAATATACCCATACTTTGCGTGTATGGTCATCAATGAAAGTAACATAAAACCTGCAACCACCCATAGATGTGGTCTTTGCTGGACCCCAAACATCTGTACGTACTACTTCTAGTACATTCTCACTAACATGCTTGTCATGTGGAAATGATGCTCTTGACTGTTTTCCAAATTGACATGCTGCACATACCTTTTGCATTTCTGCAACTTTGAAATTTGGTAGTCCATGGACAATCTCCTTTGATTGCATCAGGTTTAGCCTTTGCAAGTTTGCATGACCAATCCGTTTGTGCCATATCTCTATATCTGCAATAACTCCTGCACCTTTTGCAAACATGGCTGCATTCATTTAAGGAATCTTCACATTTAAGGTGAACATCCTACCCACTTTGTTTCCTTTGGCAACCAATCGTCCATCCTGCTTGTACTCTTCTACATATAATCCATCAGCATTGAACCTGTCTTGTAATCCTTGGTCAACCATTTGTCCAACAGAAACTAGATTCTTTGTTATATTTGGAACATGCAGCACATCAACGAGATGTTTTACCTTTCCGTCCTCCATAGACAATGCTATGTTTCCTGTATGCTCAATAGGATGTGATGTATCATCACTTGTTTCAACATATCGAGGAACTGGCATTTTCTGCAAACTACTAAACCATTCTGCATGACTGGTCATGTGATTTGAAGCACCTGAATCAACATACCAGACATTATCATTCGATTTTGAAACACCAGCAGACATCGTATTCATCATGTGATGTTGAACCATAAACAGGTTCTGAACTGCTTATATGCAGCTCCTAAACCACGAAGGCACACTTCCACCTTATCATGATCATCTACATTCACGCCAATAGATGCAAGTGACTCACATATGCTTTTGATTTTTAGAGTGTAGTCACTTACCGACATGCTCTGTTTCTCCAATGTATGCAGCTCGTTCTTGAGTTGCAATTTTCGTGCCTTTGTATTGGTCTCGTACAAAGTGACCAAACTGTTCCAAGCCTCTTTTGGATTCTTGGCATCCTGTATATGTCCAATCATGCTATCATGTATGCTAATAGATAGCCAATACATTACCTTTCGTGCTCCTTGATTCCATTCCTCATATGCTCTTAACTGTTTTGCAGTCTGATTCCTTTCTGGTAACTGCGGAGCATTTTCATTCTCTCCTTCTATGTACTTCCAATAGCCTTTTCCCATCAGGAAATTCATCATTCTAAATCTCCAAGCATGGAAGTTGTTCTTGTCTAGCTTATCGCTCATAAGCTGACTCATTCCATCTACGTTTGCCATTTCTGCAACAATTCACAACACCGCAACACACTACAAGCAGCACTTCTGCTTGAACACTATCACACTATGACGTGACAGTTCGATCTCAGAAAAACACAGTTTTTGTGTATCAACAGTACACGGAATCCCTTGAAATTCTGGATCTGGAATATATGAGTGTTGCCGAACACAACGCAAGTTACAGTTTCTGAAACTGACCTGGTTTTTCTGTGGGCCCCACCTTGCAGGCTCGAAACGGAGGTCGAGATGGCTACGGAGGTCTTCTACCTTCACGATGATTTTCGTCACAAACGGAGGCCGTTTGTGAAATCGTGTTTTCTCCACGCCTTGCTGCGTATTCTTCACTGTCGCCTTCTCCACGAGCTCTCTACAGCCACGCTGGCTCTGATACCATGTCACAAGGAAGGAGATAAGGAAGAGAGCTCACATACACACTCTCACTCTCAAGGAGAAGCACACACACAGATTGAGACAAGGAAGAATGATCTTCTTCTTCTTCTTCTATTACATAAAAGGAATGTACAAGAATGACCTAAAAAACAAGAATACAACCAGTGCAATATATAAAGACCAGTACATAAGGAAAAACCTAATGTCCGTGAATGAGTGAGCTGGCAAGAAACAAATGTGCCATCACTCTCGGTAGATAAATCTAATAAGCTCAATGAAGTATCCCTGACATATACCGATGTGACCACTATACATGTCAGAGAAATGAAAAACTGGTACGTGTCATCGTGGATCATCACATGTTGAGCTTGATATCTCAACAAACACCCCCCTCCCTCTCGCTTCTGTCGTCCTCGACAGAACCTTGTTGTGCGGTCTATTGGATGTAGTTCTGTAGGAGGTCTTGAGCGAAGGTGTGCTCTGATATTCGAATGCCTCAGGCCAGTTCTGCCTCGAGTTTCTCCCAATCAATTGGCTGCGGTTCATCTGATGGCCAGAGTTGATAATGCATGGAATAGACCATCTGTTCACCGGCAAATAATTGAAGTAAATGCGTAGGCCTGCTGTTCATCGCTCCGGGTTCATCCGTACTTAGCCTAAGCTAGGGATTGACAGAGGGTGTTGAGAATTTCCAACATTGAGTTTCTTTCCTTGTGTTGTTGCCCTGGTGTGTCGAGGAAGCGTGTTCCCAATCTTGCACTTACTCTTGCTTCGAGTACCCTTCAATGCTCTCAAAGGACCTGCAAAAGTACCAAAGTTAGCTCAAGACTTAAATTCAATTGACAGACAGATCACTTTCATGCATGTAATTCACAGACCAAATTTCCTTTTGCCTTTATGGAAAACAATCCCAAGGGACCCTCAGTTTCCTACCCTGGGATATGATCAACTTCAAAATACCCTATCTAATAATCCCCACGAGCTTTCCAACAAAACAAAAATCACAGCATTTCGTATGAGAAAGTTATGCTAGTTTAGGGTTTTGGGGCTAAAACAGGATTAAAACAGGTTAACAAGCAAACAGGAATTCTCGAATTACTTGTGTCGTGGCCTCACAATGCAATGATAAACCCTAGTGTTTTTCCCAAAATTTGACCCAAAATAAACCATATATTCATGTCCTAAAAAAATGGCCAAATTTGCCCGTCAATCGCGATCGAAAGCTCTGTCAATCGCGATTGATATGTCAGTCACGATCGACATGTCGGTCGCGATTAATAGGTCGGTCATGGCTCTCAATCGCGATTGATGGGTCAATCGAGATTGACACGTGGCCCGGAAATTCAGTCGATCATGGTCAAAGGGTCGTTGACTCTGTCGGTCGTGATCGACGTGTCGGTCGCGATTGACAGGTCCGTCGCGAGGGGTCTATCGGTCGTGGTCAAACAGTCGTTGACTGGGTCAGTCACGATTGACAGGTCCGTTCGCGATGTCAGTCGCAATTGATGGGTCGATCGCGATTGATGGCTCGATTGCGATTGACACGAGGCATGCGTAAATTCAGTCGGTCGTGGTCAATCGGTCATTGACTTAGTCGGTCGCGATTGACAGAGCCGTCGACAAGTGTCCATCGTCGTTTGTCGATCGCGATTGACAGGTCAATCGCGATTGATAGAAAACAGAGGAGTTTTAAAATTCTAAACACATATTTAGGAAGCTCTAGGCATGTAGATCATGATTATGTACTTTTTTTAGCAAAAGGATCATTTTTTCTGTCCGTCGCGATTGATAGAGGTCAACGCCTCGGGACCTGCACAGTCAGATTTTTTACCTGCTGGAGCTGATGCAGCTACTGGGGATGCTGATTCCTGCAGAAAATCTCAAAAAATGCAGAAAAGCACAAGCACACAAACGCTCTCTCGCTCTCTCTCACAAGTGAAATGAGGGAAATGGTGTGGGTGTGGTGATATGACCAAAAAGCTGAAATTTTTGCCATGATGGAGATGGAGGTGGAAGATGGTGATGATAATGGTGGTAATGAAGATGGTGAAGAAAACAAAAGAAAATAGATAAAAGTGAAGGAAATACCTATGACTCCAACACCTCAACTCTACCTCTTACCATCACACGCTCGTCCTCAAAGTTCGTTCCCCGGCAACGGCGCCAAAATTTGGTGTAGTTCAATGATGAGTAGCACCTCCTTTAATGTCAATCCGGGAAGACGTGAGGATGGTATGATGACCTCGAGCAAGTGAAGGCGCAAGTGTGTGAGTGAGAAGCACACAAACATGCACACACATACACACACACGTGCACACACGGCAAGTACAAAGAGGAAGTCAATGGAGTTCTTTTAGATTACTTCCAAAGTGCTCATAGAAGTTCAAATCTATTACAAGCTAACCTCAAAAATGAGCTCTCTAGCTCTATTTATAGTTTTTGACTAGCTTTTGGCCCTGTCCAGACCTAGTGTCCGACCTAGTTAAAAATTAGGTTCTATTTGGAGGCTCAAACGGAGTCTAAAAATAATGAAAATTGGTACGATGATACTTCTAATACTCCTCAAGCTCAAGGACTCCTCGGCTTGCACAAAATGGAGTTACAAAAAGGTGAAATGGTATTTACAATGATTTGTAGTGATGAGAATCACTGTTATGAAGATGTTGTTTTGGAAAAATTTGAATGGCCTACTTGCCAGATCTTCATTGACTACTTAGTCTGCTTGTGCCTTCTCTCCACTCTGGCTCCCTTCTTTGGCTTCCTTGTCTTGTGAGTCCTTCAGTGCCTTGACTGCTGCTGCCAACACCCCCCCTCTCTCGCGTCTGTCGTCTCTGATAGACCCTTGTCTAGCTGAGTGTTGGACATAATATTGAACCACATCGGTGATGGAGAGTGTTAATCTCCAAAAGAACAAGCTATCCTTGATGTTAGACCACCTCTATATCAAGAATAACTTTAAACTCCAACCAATTTTGGAAGACAAGCACCAAACTATCAAGAAATTAGCTAACTATGAAGAAAATCATTTCTCAGAAAAGTCTGCTGCACATTAATCACTCATTGATTAATCATTTGTGTAAAGTTTTTTATAAAACTTTGTAGAATGTGTTGCCTAGAGGTTGCGCACCTTCTCCAAGTTAAAACACTTCAAAATCTTGAGTAGATTGTGAGAAATGATTCAAACAATCTACCTATGTCTAAAATTGTCTCCCTGTAGAGTTGACTTTGACACCTGCAACTTCTAAGACATGGTTCTCCCAAACTAGAACCCGTTTAAGCAAATGCTTTTAGCCATAGATGGCTTACCTTCCAACTTAAATTTTGACTCCTCATTTGTGTAAAACTTTATACTATGCACTAAGCATTGTCCATTTCTTTGACCATCGAATATGCGCCTGTTTCAGAAGACACTCAACACTTTCTCACATATAGATGTTCCTATCCAAAATTCTCTCAGCCTATTTGCAATTGAGCTCTCAAACTTTAACCATAGATATATTAACTATGGACTTAGATGTCTACAAAAGGATTTCTCATAAGATTAAGCATAGAAGGAGAACTAGAGAAAAGATCGACGCGCAATTCTCTGAAAACGTTTTCTTATCTTAATTCTTCATACATCTGATGGATGATACAGACATTGTTCATCATCTACTCATCTATATTTCATCTTACACTCTTCATTCGAATATGAGCACGTACTTATATATATATATATATATATATATGAGTACTAATTCGTCATTACTTCAAGTATATTGAAGTATATACAAAACTAATGTACATATAATTTAAAACACTTTGCTATCTGAATCTTCTCTTTACTTCATGAAGTTGATCTTCAATCTTTCCTTCATCTCTTCACTTCTAGGCTTTATATAATCACTAATTGTTGATTGTACTACTCCAACAACTCCCCCTCAATCATCAATTGTGATTACTTGCATCCTTTTTATCCCTGCCATATCTTTAAATCTCTGCAACTTTGGTCCATCCAAACTTTTTGTCATCATATCTGCAAGGTGATCTTTTGTAGGAGTATGCATAACTTCTATTTCTTTATCAACAACCTTCTCTCTCAAAAAATGATACTGAATCTCAATGTGTTTAGTTCTAGCATGGAATACAGGATTTGCTGCCAAATATAAAGAACTCATATTGTCTCCACAAATGATAGGAGTACTCTGAACAATATCAAAACTCTTCATAAGAGTCTTTAACCATATTACTTCTTTTGCAGCTTCTACCATGCCTTTGTATTCTGCTTCTGTAGATGATAGAGCAACTGTATGTTGCTTCTTAGAACACCATGAAATTAGCTTATCTCCCACATAACACAAATATCCATGTGTTGATCTTCTATCATCAGAATTACCTGCCCAATCTGCATCACTGTATATTTTGACTCTTGTATCTGAAGTAAATCCATAATATAAACCTTCTTTAAGTGTGCCCTTGATGTACCTAAGTACTCTTTGTCCTGCAATCCAATGATCCTTTCTAGGACAATGCATGAATTGAGATAGAACTCCAACTACATATGATAAATCAGGCCTTGTTAATGTAGCATAAATCAAGCTACCCACCAAACTCTGATAGAGCTTCATATATTTGAATTCTTCTCCTCCATATCTACTCAATCTTTGATTCACTTCCATTGGAGTTGGTGCTATCCTGCAATCTTCCATTTTAAATTTGGTTAACAACCTTTTCAGATACCTTTCTTGAGTTACATATACTCCATGTTGAGTCTATGAAATCTCCATTCCCAAAAAGAATGACAAATTTCCCAAATCACTGATTTTGAATTCTTTGTCCATCTGCTTCTTAATCATGTGTATGCCTTTGTCATCTGTTCCTGTAAGTATTATGTCATCAACATAAATACAAACATAAATAAAGCCATCCTCACTTGCTTTGACTAGCAAGCTACTATCTGCCTTTGATGCTTGAAATCCAAGTTCCTTTAAGAACTTTACAAGCCTATAATTCCATGCCCTTGGGGCGTGCTTCAACCCATACAAAGCTCTCTTGAGCTTACACACATAATTTGGATACACTTGATCTTTGAAACCATCTGGTTGTTCCATGTAGACTTTATCTGAAATAAAACCATTCAAAAATGCATTCTTCACATCTAGTTGAGATAATTTCCAACCTTTGCAAGCAGTAATTGCTATGAGTGTCCTTATGGTTGTCATCTTTGCAACAGGACTATAAGTTTCATCATAGTCCACTCCATATGTCTATGCATATCCCTTCACAACAAGCCTGGCTTTGTATCTAGATATACTTCCATCTGCAAATCTTTTTGTTTTGTAAACCCACTTACATCCAATGATCTTCTGACTATTTGGCTTAGGAACTAAATCCCAAGTCTCATTTTCCATCAATGCATCATATTCCTCTTGCATAGCTTTTTCCCAATTCTTCTTCCCTTTGGCTTCATCATATGTAGATGTATCTTCATCTGCTTTCAACATGTAAGCATAATCTTTAGTAGTCAAGAATGAAGTATCATAGCTATACCTTGTAGGTTGCCATCTGTGCCTAGATGACCTTCTGAGTTCTCCACTTCTTGAAGTTTCTGGTTCATCATACTCTGGTCAAATCTTGGCATTTCTTCAACTTCAACCTGTACTTCATTGTTCTCCTCTTCATCAAATATCTGAACCTTTGACTTAACTTTCTTTTGGTTCACAACTTCTTCAACATCTGCATGCACATTAAGTGTACCTGCATACCAAGTACCTTGCTCATCAAATGTAACATCCTTGGACACAAGGAATTGCTTTGTGGATGGACTCCACAACCTATAACCCATCTGCTTGTCATCATAACCAATGAATACATATTTCTTTGCTTTAGGTTCCAATATATGCCTCGATTGAGATGGCACATATGCATATGCCAAGCATCCAAATATTTTACAATGATCCAAGGTAGGCCTCTTACCCCACCAAGCTTCATATGGTGTCATACCCTGCAATGCTTTACAAGGTAACCTATTGACCAAATATGTGGCTGTGTTTACAGCCTCAACCCATAAATAATTTGGACAATTTTTCTCCTTCATCATGGATCTTGCAAACTCAACAAGAGTTCTATTTCTTCTCTCTGCTACCCCATTTTGTTGAGGAAAGTACATGCAATTAACCTCTCTCTTTATACCTACATTCCACAAGTAATCATTGAACTCATTAGAGAAATACTCTCCCTCTCCATCTGACCTTAGTCTCTTCAACTTTTGACCTATAATTATTTCTGCATATGCATGAAAGTGTTTAAATGTATTAAACACTTCTGACTTATCTTTGATCACATAGATTGTGATCCACCTGGTAGCATCATCAACATATATGACATAATATCTTGAACCATTTATACTGAAGTCTTTTGAAGGACCCCACACATCTGTATGTACAAATTCAAGTCTTTCTGAATACATAAAACCATGCTTATTATATGACTGCTTATGAGCCTTACCTAACTGACATGCTTCACATCTGTATGTCATGTGTTGACCTGCAATATTAGGCAATCCAAGCACTGAACCATTGTTTATCATTTCTTTGATACCTCTTTCATTAAAATGTCCAAGTCTTTTATGCCAAAGATCCAATTCAGACACCTTTTGCTCTCCATATGTAAACATAGCATGTCCAATATTACCTTGTATCTTTAATGTGAAGAGCCTTCCTTCCTTCTTTCTTGTAACAATTTGCTTATACCCTTGACTAGGGTCTTCAACATAAACTCCATCATTAGTGAACCTTACCTCATATCCTTTTTCCACAATTTGTCCTACACTGATCAAATTCTTTGGAATTGTAGGAACATACAGAACCTTACTCAAGAGAGTGCTTCCATCTTTGGCTTTGACTGAACCAATTGACTTTACTTTGTGCTTTGTATTATCACCTGTTTGAACTGTATGATTGATTGCATTATGATCTAGATCAGTCATCAAAGCAATGTTTCCACTCAGATGGTTGCTACATCCTGAGTCAATATAAAATACTCTCATGTCTTCATGTGAGGCTTCACATGTTGCATTCATAATAAGAGTCGAATCTTCTTTCTGATCTGATGCATAATTGTAGTAGGTGTTATTATAGGATTGATTTTGGAAGTTTCTTCCTCCACCTCTTCCAAAAGAATTCCTACCACCTCTACCTCTAAAGTTTCCTCTCTGATATCTGCCACCTCTTCCCCTTTGATTAAAGTTCTGATTAAAATTACCATTGCTTTGATTATTATGCCAACAATCATGAGATAGATGATTGGTCTTACCACATATCCAACAAGTTCTCACATTATCTTTGTTATTTCTGCCTCTTCCTCTACTTCTGCCACTTCCTCTTCCTCTTAGGAAGTTTGCTTGACTTGGCGTACCTTCATCTTCAACTGATTGTTTCTTTCCTTTGCTAGCTTTCTTCTTGTCTTTAGAATACATTGCATGACTTGCACTCTTATCAACATCTCCTTTGATATCATTCTCAAAAGTTAGCATATGTCCTAACAATTGATTCAAATCAGGAGTGAAATGATCTAATGAAAGTTCTGTAGATAAAAAAAAGGCTTCCACTTCTCATCTCCTCTAAGTCCTATGAGAATTTGTCTTACCAGCTTATCTTCTTCAATATCTTCATCAACTGCACCTAAAGAATCAGCAATGTCTTTCATCTTTGTCACATAATCAGATATTGATTGTGAAGCCTTCTTCTTGAAGGTAGTAAACTTTGCCCATAATGAAGCTTTCCTTGATTTGGTTGTATTCTGAAAATGCTCTTCCAAAGCATTCCAAATGTCACTTGCACTTTCAAGTCCTCTGATATGAGGAAGCAGATAATCATTCACTGCCATGTAGATTATGCTCCTTGCTTGAGCATCCTTCTTCATCCAAATATTTATATCTGCAAGCTCCTCCCTAGTTGGAACACTAGGATCTTTAAACTCTGGCTTTTCTTCCTCTCCTGTTATGTATCCCATCAGATCTTTGCTCATAAGATGAGCTTCCATTCTCATAGACCAAGCTGGATAGTTTTCTCTATTCAACTTTTCAATTTGGAGATTATCTCCCATCCTTGCTTCACTTGTAGTCTCAAATCTTTAATCCTTATAAGAAATGAATGTACCTTGGCTTCGAATGTTGCTCCTTCTGATCCTTTTGATAACCTTTATGTGTCTTCCTTCAGTCTTCCTATCACACTTTATTCTTTTGAACCTTCAAGATGTGAAATTTGTATGTCTGCAGCAGTCGGAGTCTTCCTTTCCTCAATTTTGATACTTCCTGCTCTGATACCACTGATGGAGAGTGTTAATCTCTAAAAGAACAAGCTATCCTTGATGTTAGACCACCTCTATATCAAGAATAACTTTAAACTCCAACCAATTTTGGAAGACAAGCACCAAACTATCAAGAAGTTAGCTAACTGTGAAGAAAATCATTTCTCAGAAAAGTCTGCTGCACATTAATCACTCATTGATTAATCATTTGTGTAAAGTTTTTTATAAAACTTTGTAGAATGTGTTGCCTAGAGGTTGCGCACCTTCTCCAAGTTAAAACACTTCAAAAGCTTGAGTAGATTGTGAGAAATGATTCAAACAATCTACCTATGTCTAAAACTGTCTCCCTGTAGAGTCGACTTTGACACCTGCAACTTCTAAGACATGGTTCTCCCAAACTAGAACCCGTTTAAGCAAATGCTTTTAGCCATAGATGGCTTACCTTCCAACTTAAATTTTGACTCCTCATTTGTGTAAAAATTTACACTATGCACTGAGCACTATCCATTTCTTTGACCATCGAATCTGCACCTATTTCAGAAGACACTCAACACTTTCTCACATATAGATGTTCCTATCCAAAATTCTCTCAGCCTGTTTGCAATTGAACTCTCAAACTTTAACCATAGATAGATTAACTATGGACTTAGATGTCTACAAAAGGATTTCTCATAAGATTAAGCATAGAAGGAGAACTAGAGAAAAGATCGACGCGCAATTCTCTGAAAACTTTTTCTTATCTTAATTCTTCATACATCTGATGGATGATACAGACATTGTTCATCATCTACTCATCTATATTTCATCTTACACTCTTCATTCGAATATGAGCACGTACTTATATATATATATATATATATATGAGTACTGATTCATCATTACTTCAAGTATATTGAAGTATATACAAAACTAATGTACATATAATTTAAAACACTTTGCTATCTGAATCTTCTCTTTACTTCATGAAGTTGATCTTCAATCTTTCCTTCATCTCTTCACTTCTAGGCTTTATATAATCACTAATTGTTGATTGTATTGCTCCAACAATCGGAAGCAAGGTGGTGTTCTTCTAATCGCATCCCCCGTTCTAGGTCTGTTAACAATGCATCCCAATCCACTGGACCTAGGACGTCTAGATGGGGCACCTGCAATTGATCTGAGTGGATGGTCATCTCCACAGCAAATAGTTGGAGGAGATGTGAGGGCTTGGGTACAAATATTTCTGAGTGATATTCCCAGAACCTTGTGATGAACATCTCCTCGAAGGTTTGTTGAAGCATGCTGGGAGGTATTTTATTCTTGCGTGCCAAGCATATACTACCTTTATTGAGGGGGTAGTGCTCATGTCATATACCAGGTCTTGGTTGCCTGCAGTGAAGCCAACTCCTCAGAAATGGGGGTCCTTGATGTTCTTGAATGTCCTGAATGTGATCGACATTAATTCAAAGATTTTCATGCACATTTGTGCCATCACATCAGTGTGTTCCGTAGTCAAAGGCTCCAATGACGGATTGTAGAAATCATATAAGAAACTGTGGGAGGTCCTTGTGGAGGTGCTAGATAGACATAATTTAACCACTTTGCATAGCATTTGACGTTCTTTGCAACAATGGTAAACTCGGGCCACGTGCATCTTCGGAGGACTGGAACATAACAAGGGTTGTATTTGATAAATAGGGGCATGTTGTTCCAGGTACGAACCATTTTAGGGTAAGTTTCTATCCGCCAGGTGGGTTGATGAATGGATCCTTTTTTAGCACTCTCCAGGATATCATGAGGGCCAAATTGTGTGGCAAATGTTGGAGCCTTGCCACATCGTTGTCGAATCTCTGCGTTGTAATCTGCCAAGAGTACACAATATGGCACATACTGATCATCGTTGGTGCCTATCCATCTGTGATGAGACAGACTTCGGAAATATTCTAACTTTATGATAGTGTCTTCCAATTTAGCCATTGATTGGATTTGGACTGCCACTCGATCTTCATGGGTTTTAGCTGTCTTTTCGAGTGTCTAAAGCCATTCGGGTGCTTCGACCTCCAGGGTGTCCATTCCTTTCGAGGTGGCTCTGGTTCTATAACTGGAGAGGGTTGTCTTTCATATTCCAGTAACTTCTTCTGCAATTCTGCCACCTGCTCCGTTAATGCCTTTACCTCTTCTGAAGTCAAGGTTGACTGTATGACCTTCGGTTGTTCCTCTTGTTCCCTGATCTGGCGGCGCAGTGCGTCTCGTTCCTTTTCTATATCATCATGGGCTTCTAGTAGATCAGCATAGCTTTCCAGGATTGTCTTCATTGTATCAGATGGGACTGCTTTAAACTGTTCTGGGTCGATCTCGCGGGGGGAGCCTTCCATTGTAGCTTCTAGGTTTTCTTCATTTTGCTTCTGTAGACGCTTGTTCTCTTCAAGGGTGGTAGCCATGTGTTTTCTGAGTAGGGTCAAATTACGTCGGACTCTTAGATTATCTGCTTGGTAGACGTCAAGTAAAGCTTCCAGTTGTTTGACGCTTGGCAATTGTGATGGTTGGGGTGTCTCCAGGAGGGTTTGATGGGCCTGCTCGATTGTGGTATAGTGTTGATTGAGATCAGCGTTTTCATCTTCTATAGTTGTAAGTTGCCTCTGTAGTTGTTGGTGATTTGTAGTTAGTTGACGATGACGGTCTTCGAGAGCCTGATACTCACTCTGTAGTTGGTATACACATTGATGTAACGTTGAAAACATATTATTTACATTAAAGAATGCAAGGAAAGGAGAGGATGCAGGGGGAATGGGGAGGGGAAAGGGAGTCGTGAATGATGTGGAGTCAAGTGGTGAGGTGGGTGGAGGGGGTATGGGAGATTGAGGCTGCGTGGGGGGAGGGAGTGGTGTTGTGGCTGGTGATGTTTTCATGGTGTCAAACATGTGTGTGACTGTGTAGATGGGAACAGTGGGTGGGTTGGATGTGATGTTCGTGAATAGTGTTGTGAAACTAGGCATGGTAACTCCTCCGAATTGGATGCCGGGAGAGAGAGGAATTCCCATGACATATGTGGTAATGGTAGAAGTGGGGGTGGTAGTGCCATGTAGTGAGGTGAGTTGTGTAGTGAGAGGTGAGGTGTGTGATGAGAGTGGTTCCGCCTGATGTTCTTCTGTTTGTGTGTTATGTCCTGGTTCTGATACCTTGATATGAATTTGCTTGCCGGATCGCATGGGGCGGGTAGGTACTCGTTTCTCAAAGCCATGAATATAAGCCATAGGTGCATGAATGGCTTCATCTAAGCCTACCGCGTCTGCGTGCAGGTTCATTGATTCAATAAACATGTCATCCACACCTTCCTCGGCTAACATTTGGCTCATGAGCACCTTTCCTGTCTCGAGCGACAGTTTGTGTTGTTCTTGGACTCGCTTCATGGTCTCATACAATCTTTTTATTTGGGCGGAGTAGGCTGGGGCACTTGCTAGTTCTGAAAGTTCGTCATATTCTTGATCATGTTCCTCGTTTGCTTCTTCTTCTTCTGTCTCTTCTTCATCCTCTTCTACTTCTACTACTTCGGGTTGGGTCGGGGCTGATGTTGTAGTAGTAGGTTATGGTCCTTGGGTCTGCTCTGCTTCTGTCTCCAGGTAAGACTCATTAATCATACGGGTGATTTCTTCATATGTCAAATCGGCTAGAGTGTAGCCTTGTGGGAACTCCAAGTCCGATGGAATCGGAGGGAACACCAGATTGGGTCCTTCTACACTTGGTCTAGGTAGGTGAATAGTAAATGGTCCGACATGTCGCGTTTGTGGAGGGGTCACCTCTGATGTGGTGGTGGCTCCCCTCGCTTGGGCACACGGTAATTGCACTCCCCCTCTCATTTTCTTCGATGGAGGACCCACCGTTGATAGCCGTCTGTGGAATTATTGGGTCCTAGACCATACTAGTGCTCTTTGAATGGGCACGTCGTAAGCTAAGCACCTCTAAATTATTTTTGTCAGAGCACAACATCCATGAAGCACATTCTTCTGTTTCTTATTCCATCGTTGATGGGCTAGGTGGATTTGATCGATGAGCTAGTGTGGCAAATTGATGGTGATATTCTCTGTCTCTGCCAAGTACAAGCCGAACCATATCTTTTTTGGGGGCATTGTGAAGTGTTCTTGGGCAGGGAAAGCGAAGGGCTGCATGATCGTTCGTAGGTGGAGAGCGATGGTTGGTGTCATTGCTACCATGTCCTTCAATTTGTTGAGATCCTTGTGCTTCATCCTACCTGGAATCATTGTTTCTTTCTTAGTGGGAATATGCATACCTTGCATGTTCAATGCTTCTCGTACTAGGTTGAGGGTCAGTTTGAATCTTTTGAGCTCGTGGCCTAGTGTCAATGAGGGTAGCACGAAGGTACTATCGCCTCCTTTAGCCCTGCTAGGGGTGATGGTACTGATAAAGTAGGAACAGCGCAGGAAATCTGGCTTAGGTAAATATGCCCGGAAATAGCCATCCAAGCCCACTTTGGTCCATACTGATTGCATTACTTCTGCATTCTAATACTTCTCAAATTTGCGGGTAAAGAAATGATATCGTCCCCATTTGCCATTAAACTCAAGTTCTGCCTCCCAAAAGTAGGTGCCATCCTCTAATGGCCATGCGACATCACTAAACCAATGTGCGTGTTTCCCCACTTGAGAAGTGTGCCCCTGAGGCGAGTCCTGAATAGGAAGCACATGCACAACTCTAAGTTCTTGAGGTCTCTCAGTGAGTTGTGGTTCCAGAAGGAGAGTTTCGATGTCCACTATCTGGGCGTTAGACCCTGCCTGGGAATTGGTGCCTCCGGCTTCTGCCATGTTACAGCTTGCTTACTAGTTCTGTGAGAATATAGAAGCATGCGTTAACATTGTAAAGGACAAGGTAGAACAATTTTTGTCCCCGTTACAACATTAACATAAGGTGAGTGATGAGTTAGTCGATTAGTGAGTGCTCGATGATTGTGTGTGCTGTTAATCCTATGAGCTAAGTGAAAGGATGCAGTGTGAGAATGATGCATCTGGTAGGTGGAGATGAATGTACAAATGGGATCGGGGGGTTTATTACAAGCTTTGGGCTGCCAAACACAGTGAATGACTTTAGGTTTTGGTTTTGTGGAGACTCTAGAAGGCTTTATGAGTGTGTCTGCTTGGAAATGAGGCTTTATAGGGGCCCATTTACAAGTGATTCCGCTCATGCTCATGTGTAAATATGTGTTTGTGTGTATTGAATGAGAGTGGGCATCGTCTCTTCGAGTGAGTGAACCCTGTTGTACATGGTGCGATCTCTGTGTGACTAGTTGAGCCCACAAGCAAGCCTTAGGCACCCAAATTTGTCTGGATTGTGGGCCAGCCTTCATCGACTTCTTGGGTACCCAAATTGATTTCACTTTCACAGAAGAATTTTTGGAAGGCTTCTTATTAGTATCATGTCGTTGATCACTAATAGGAAGTTGAGCTAGTTGTTGTGGCTTAACCGCAATAGGACACTCGCCTCTCCTCACCCACACTTGTTTCGATGGCTGAGACACCTTGCTTCGCAAGTTCTTTTGGCTTCCATTATAGGTCATCTGCTTCCTCTGTTTTTGATCCACCTTTGGTTGCCGGCTCCCAATGGCCTTTGGAAAAGAAGGGAGTTCCGTCGTATCCTTGCCGTCTTTGTTGAGATAATCATCCCTCTGCATCACATAGTTTTGGACAAGAATAGCATGGTCATCTTCATGTGTACTCCTGGAAGGACTAGAAGTGTGTGCCTTCCCTAGTTCCTTGAGTGCTCCATTGTCTAACTCAACTGTAATTCGACTCTGATTCACCAAAACCTGAAGAAGTCCACTTCTTAGGTTTAGGTTGACTGCATGGTCATAGATCCAGTCTTGATCCAAGACAAGATGCTCAATGAGATCCTCATCTTGACACACTAGTACGTTAACTGTCAGTAAAATATCTTGAATGTAGAGGGGAAGTTTCACCTCGCCCATGCAAGGGGTTTCCACGCCTCCCAATCCTATGAGGTATGCTTCCACAAGATTGACATTTAAGTTCAATTCTCGACAGTAAGAAAGTTTAACAGCACTAGTGGCTGCACCTGAGTCAATCAAGGCTCTTACAGTCCTTGCACTCGTTCCTTGTCCTATCCCTAAGGTCACAAAAGGACGTCGGTCAATTATTCTATGAGAGCTACTACCTGAAACTTCACACATGGCCATATGATATCCTTGACCTGCACATGCATCTGACTTAGGCTTATCTCTACCCAGTCTTCTTAAATTCATCCTTCCTATTTGCTCCAATGCTTCTGCCTGTGCTTCTTCTCCAATTCGCTTTTCCTCTTCTTTACGTCTCTTTGCTGTATTGAGTCGATTTAACATCTCCTCAGTGAGGGGTTCTTGATATAGTTTGACTCTGCATCCACTTATGTAACTAGGGAGAACATCACCTTCGAGTGTAGCTAATTGGACTGCTCCACTTGTGGATATCCTATTGATAATCATGGGTCCATAGCCACGCCTTTCTAGCTTTCTTGCATGTTGTTTCAGGGTATATACCAAAACTAAGTCTCCGGCCTTCAATCCTTATCCTTAACATGGGCATCAAAGTACACCTTCTATTGTTTCTTAGCTGCATATATCCCTGCGGCAGCCCTCAGTCTGGTTTCTCCTAATCGCTCAAGGTCAAAGATTCTAGAGGAGAGCTCATGGCCCGTCCACTCATGCTCCTGTGCTACCTTTAGTGTAGGTATCAAGAAGTCCAATGGTAGCACTGCATTTTGGCCAAACACCATCTGAAAAGGAGTGGCTTGGAGTACCGTTTTATACGCAACTCGATATGCCCAAACAGCATGGTGTAGCTGTTTGTCCCAATCAGAGCGTTTATTATTCACCAATTTAGTCAACACATTGCATAGAATCTTATTTGTGCTTTCGACTTGCCCATTAGCTTGTGGGTGATAGGGGGCAGACTTCTTGTGTACTACCAAGAATTCTTGGAGCAGATTTTCAATAACTTCATTCAAGAAGTGAGTCCCTCTATCACTGACTAGCTCTATAGGTAGCCCGTATCTTGTGAATACATTCTTGAATAAGAACTTAGCTGTCGTTTGAGCGTCGTTCTTCGTGGTAGCTTTCACTTCTACCCACTTGGTCAAATAGTCTGTGGCCACAATGATATATTCAGCATGTGAACCCTTAGCTGGGGGATTAATAGGGCCTACAAAGTCTATTCCCCACTTGGAGAATGCACGTCCACCCATCATAGGTTTCAGAGGCATCTCATCTTTGCATATAGGATACTGAGTTCGCTTACAAACGTCACACCGTTTCACATAGGTATGTGCATCCATGTGAAGGGTTGGCCACCATAATCCTGCAAATAGGATTGCCTTGATCACCCGGTCTGGTCCAAAATGTCCTCCTACTACACCTTGGTGAGCAGTTTCCAAGATCTTAAGATATTCGCTCTCATGGACATATAACCTGAGGTAACCATCCTTCCCGTGCTTGTATAGATTATCACCAATGAGTGAGTAATCTAGGGCTTCTTGTTCTAGACTTCTTTGTCTCGCCAATGTCATATCTTGTGGGAATGTTTTCGTCCTCAAGAAGGCTACTAGTGGTTCACTCCAATCTGGCACTATGGACACTTGATAAAGAGTGGCATGCTCCACGGGTGGTTTAGTGCAACAGATTGGGCACTCTTTACACATCTTATCTACATCAGCTTCCATAGTAGGCCAATGTACTCCGAATCTCCTTAGTGTCTGTAAAGTTCTTTGCCTCGAATGGTGTTGCTCTAATGCACCTACATGTGTTGATTGCAACCATTTTGCGTACTCGTCCTCTTCCACACAACAAGCCAATATTCCTTGATCTGTTTGTTTGTACATGCTTCCTGCCATGATATGGTACTTCTGGGCTTTTACTACCTCCCTATCTTGAGTGTTTATGATTGGGTGGTTAGGCCCGTATGTCAATAATGGCACTAATGGCTTAGCCCGCTGAGGTACAACTTCCAAAATTAAACAAGTAAGCATCAGGAAGGTCATCTGATACTCTTTGTGAGGCTTCTCCAAATGTGAGCCTAGAGAGGTGGTCTGCTCTCAAGTGAGTCTTGCCTTTCGTCACCATGACCTCAAAGTCATATTCCATTAGCAAGAGAAACCATCTTACTAATCGGCCTCTTTTGCATGGTTTGTTTACCAAGTACAATAATGCCTGATGATCGGTAAAAAATTTAAACTTATTTGCAAGCAAATAGTGTCTAAACTTTTTAACTGCATATACCATGCCTAATCCTTCTCGTTCAGTGGTGGTATAATTTCGTTCAGCTGCATTCAACTGTCTACTAGCATAGGCAATTGGAAGATCCATATTACCTTTGCCTGTAGGTTGTGCAAGTACACATCCAATCGCGTAGTTGGATGCATCCACATGAACATGAAAGGGCTTATTCCAATCTGGTGTGGTCAAGATTGGTGTTGAACATAATCGTCGTTTAAGCTCATTGAAGGAGTTTTCACACTCTTCAGTCCACTCGAAATTGTCCATACAGAGGCTTTGCTATGATGGCATACATGTGTATAAACCGTCGGTAATAACCGCAATGCCCCATGAAAGCTTGTACTTCCTTGACATTCTTTGGCCTAGGTAGCTCTGCAATCGCTCTAACTTTTTCCTCGTCTGTAGATATGCCATTCTTTGACACTATGTGTCTTAGATTCTTGCCCTGCCTCACCATGAAAACACACTTTTCTGGGTTCAAGCAGACTTGATATTCTCTACATTTGTCAAAGATTTGCCTGAGCTCAGGTATATGTGTTTGTCTAATGTTGGAATGTGCACAAAGATCATCAACATAGACCTCTAAATTCTTCCTCAGGAATTCTTTAAATACATGGCACATCAATCTCTGAAAGGTTGCGGGCGCATTGGTAACCCCAAATGGCATTACTCGAAAAGAAAATATGCCCCATTCTGTGGCAAAAGCCATCTTATGCTGGTCTTCTGGAGCAATGCTACCTGATCGTAGCCAGAAAATCCATCAAGAAAATTGTATACTTCCTTGCCTGCTACTCTTTCCAGTAGATGCTCAGTGATAGGAAGCGGATAATTATCTCGAATAGTGGCAGCATTAACCTTCTTCAAGTTAATGCACACACGTAGCTTTCCTTTCTTCTTGGGCACAACTACGATGGGGGATACCCACTCAGTGTGCTCAATTTCATAGATGAATCCAGGTTCAACCAAGCGATCTATCTCTTCTTTGATCTTGGCAGCATAATTATCATTGTATGTGTATGGCTTTTGCTTGGAGGGTTTGGCATCTGAGGTCATGGGGATAGTGTGTGAGCATATGTCAGGGTCGACACCTTTTAAATCCTTGTAACTCCAAGTGAATACATCTCTGTATTCTCTCAGCAAGGCTATTAGCTCATGCTCTTCTTCCTCTGTCAGGTCATGGCCTATGTATGTGCATCTTTCTTCTCCTTCTTCTATGGCTACGAATACTTTCTTGGTAGTTTCTTTGTTATCATAGGCCTCTCCTGCTTGCTCGCATTTTGGCATTCTTACCATGACTCTCCTATCGTCTATCTCATACTTTTTGAAATTCTCGGGGACCTCAAACAAGGATTCTTCCTCTTCTCGTGTGACTTCCCTCTTCTTTATTTTCTTTCCTTCATCCTTAGGGCTCACTTGTGTGGTTAACCTTACGTCATTGGTGAGCTCTCCATGTCTCTGAGGGTGAGCTTCAACTTCATAGAAGTATTCCTCATCTCATGCAAATGGTGGGTCCATAATGATTGACTCTAGATCGGAGTCACTTGCATCCTCAAATGCATCAGGGCTAGGTTCACATTCTTCCAGAACCGAATCTCCCATGATTGGCTTTATGGAGAAGACTGAAATGTCATAGCCATCCTCATCACAGTGGGGTGTCCATTGTTCCTCATTGATGGCTACATCCATTGTTGCTAAAATTTCTGCTCAGCCGTGAGGCTCAAATTCTTCGTCTGGAAATACTACAGGTGCATAGGCTGGGTCTTGAATTGATCTATGGTTTTCTTTCACACCTACCTCTCTGGCTTTTTCTCTCTTCTCCTCTTCTACTGCTACTTTACACATCCATAAATGGGTGTCTTCATGCATCCATGAGGATCCTGATCCTATGGAATGCACTGACTCGGTATCATCTTTAGCTCTATGGATGGGATTCCATTGGATAGGACGGACATCTCTATGAGAGTAATCTTTGAGATTAACCTTGGTCGTGACACCTAAGTGTTGCAGATACAAGGAATTGGTTCCCCAATCCTGTACCACTTGCAATTGTCGCATAAATGGTCTTCCCAGAATCATCTCATAGGCATGGTTCTTGCTAAAATCACATATGGCGAAAGTATGCTCAAACTCAACACTGCATGTAGTGATAGTTATTCCTTCTAGCAACCCTAAGGGTCTTTCAATGTGACCATCGGCCATCTGCAATTTCATTCTCGTCGGCCTGAGTGCTCGCTTGCCCCAACGCTTACATAGAGAAGTGGTAGCAATAGCAAATCCTGCACCTGAGTCTAGAATTGCCTTGGTTGTGTACCCCTGATGGGTAATGGGAAGATAGGTGTTTCCTTCTTCACCTTCACTCATATCTCCTATCTTGTCTAGAGGAATTTCTGGCACTGTTCTAAGAGAACCTACCTGGGATCGAGGTTTCACTACTTCTGGCACTTGGTTAGCTACATGTTTCCATAACTCTGGCCTAACTTTGAGTGGCTCTTCTAAATTGAGGTTGCACTGCACTTTAGTGTTTTTCACTACCTCTGTATTCCTAGGTATCTAGTGACCACCTGTACTAGTGTAGTGGGAGTTACACTTCCTGTAGCATCTACTACTAACCCAATAACATTAATTGGAGTGATTTTTGGCATATTATTGGGATTCTTTGGGCAATCTCGTAAGAGATGCTCCTTTCCGCAATCTTGACAAAAGCCCTCTATTGTCACTGACTGGGGTTGTGTAGGTGCAGGCATTGGGCAATCACAAATGAGGTGATCTCCTTGACATCTATAGCATGGTCCTCTAGGGAATGAGGGTCTTACCTGCCTAGGTTGAGGTCTAGTGTTGGGATTTGTGTACATGATATTTGCATACTCTGGATCCCAACTAGGTTCACTCGGTTCTTCACTATAGTAGGATTCACTATGTTCAGGAGACTGCATATAGTAAGCTTGGGGGCTATCAATGTGAGTAGAATCAAAACTATGATCACCCGGGTCACTTTTTGAAAGCAATGGTGTCACGGGCACTATGGCTCTATTCAGGTTCTCTTCTGCAGTTGCATACTTTACGGAAATCACATTAGCTGGAGCAGGGGGTTGTTGTGCTAGCACTAGTTGAGGTCTCTGCTAGGCCTGATATTGTGGTGGGTAGGCTTGTTGAGGTCTAGAAAATTGTTGTGGTGGCTATGGGTTCTGATATCTTCCCTATTGTGGAGGTGGCTGAGGGTGATTTTGTCTGACAGCTTGTTTGTTATAGAGGCAATCTTGTGCGGTGTGGTTGGTGTATCGTCGCTCTATTGTGCAGTATTGGCTGCTAGGATTCACTTGGGGTTGAGCCATAATGGGACATACACTCGCAAAATGGTCACCTCCACAAGTATAGCATCGCCTCCCTGGGGCAAACCTTGGTATTTGTTTGCTTGATACGCCTAGCTTCTGAGCTACCTTCTCAACGAGTTTCTCAATAGAGGTGGATTGCGTGGAACTAAGGCTAGTAGAACTATCTGAATCCTTGTAGATTTTTGATAGTTCTAATTCCTCCCCTAGATTATCTTCAATGTCTATGCACATGCGTACACACTCTTCTATAGTTCTAGGGTCCTTCAAGTACACATATGATCGTAGTTTGGTACTAAGCAATCCATCCACAAATAAAGCCACTTGTTTGGCTGGTGTGGGTAACTCAGAAACAGGACATCTCTCTAGGTATTGCCGAAACCTCCTTCCTGCAAGCCTAACTGTCTCTTGAGGGGTTTGCTTAAAGCTGTGAATCAACGAGGATGTGTTATGCCTTATGCCGCTCTTAGAGAATTCGATAATGAATGCCTCTAGCAGTTGGTCTATGTTCCTGAAATGCCTCTCGTTCAATGGTTGAAACCATGTAAGGGCTGTGTTCCTAAGGGTTAGACCAAAGGCATTGTATTGCGTGAATAGATCCTCAACTTGTTCTGCTCTCAAGACTTGCCTAAACTCGGCCACATGATCATATGGGTCTACAGTGCCATCGAAGTAGTTCTTCATGGACTTAACTAGCTGTGTAGGTCTCAAGGTTCTGGTGTGTTCCCTAGGCCTTGGTAGAGGGAATTCATCCACATTTCTGTGGTTTCTTGGAACTCTAAGTCTCTCAGGTTCCACTCTATCTGTTTCCATTCTCATTCTTTCCCTTCCTAGTGGGTTGGCGAAGCTTACCTCAAGTCTATCTCTATTCCGGTCTCTTTGAACTCCATGAGCTTGGGATGTTCTGGCTCCTTGGTGGCCAAAAGAGACATAAGATATTGGTTGGGGAAAAATATATTCTCCCTTCCAAGTGTAAGCATGCCTACCATGCTCTGTGACCACAAATATCCTCTCTGAAGTATGATCTAAATCGGTCACTTTGCCTGGGCTATTGGGATCTTTGAACTCATAAATGGTGATCATTCCTATCTCATTCGGTTGATCAGACTTATACCTCCAAAAGGCTTCGTCAGTCTCTCGATTCAAGAGAAGATCTATACTCTTATTATCCTGGGGAATCCACTCTTGCGTGATGATTCTAGTAAGCACTAATTTGCCTCGAGGGGTTTTAGGTTCTACACCCATGTTCCCTTGCTCTAGGTCACCTATATCTGTTTCTGGGATCACATTACCAAATTCATATGTCCTATCTAGGTGGCTGGTGACTACGTATATGGTTCCCTCTTTGTCCAGGTATGCTCCATTTTCAAATTTGACAGCTGGGTGTTCAATTCCAACGGGTTGGTCAAGGTTTTTAATTTGGACCACAGATCTTCCTAGGTTGTCCTCATAGATACACGCACCTAATCAATTAGTCCTAAGGTATTCGAGTTGCGTCTTGCAAGGACCTTCTACCCTGTGTAGGTATGGCACACCTGAACTTCCCGTGGGTCTCTCCATACCTTGAGACATCTCAGACTCGCTAGTTTTAGAGCAAGGTTAGTAGGAATGATGGCTCAACTGTTGGGCCCAAGACCTAGCAGTGTGATTGACACTAGCCTCTGAAGATCTAAGACTTTGTCTATCTCTCCCTAGGTGTCATCCTGATCTAAGGTTCATATGCCCAATTGAATACTCCCAATTTTCCCAAGTACGACCTCGTTGCTGAGTTCTTTTGTATTAATCACTTGTTCTTTTTAATTTTCTTAGGATGTCACTTCTTTTCCAATCAATCTTTGTCGCAAGGAACACTTAAGTTTTATCGTACTTGAGTTTGGTCGCTTGATTTAAAGTCTTTCCCCTTAGGTTGTTTTGCAAATGTAATCTCTTGGTACTTGCACTTGAGTGATTAGAGTTCTTAGACTTGATCGTGCTTAACGTATCCCTAATTGATCACAACCTCTATCCGTACTTAGCCTAAGCTAGGGATTGACAGAGGGTGTTGAGAATTTCCAACCTTGAGTTTCTTTCCTTGTGTTGTTGCCCTGGTGTGCCCAGGAAGCGTGTTCCCAAGCTTGCACTTACTCTTGCTTCGAGTACCCTTCAATGCTCTCAAAGGACCTGCAAAAGTACCAAAGTTAGCTCAAGACTTAAATTCAATTGACAGACAGATCACTTTCATGCATTTAATTCACATACCAAATTGCCTTTTGCCTTTATGGAAAACAATCCCAAGGGACCTTCAGTTTCCTACCCCGGGATATGATCAAATTCAAAATACCCTATCTAATAATCCCCACGAGCTTTCCAACAAAACAAAAATCACAGCAAACGGATTTCGTATGAGAAAGTTATGCCAGTTCAGGGTTTTGGGGCTAAAACAGGATTAAAACAGGTTAACAAGCAAACAGGAATTCTCGAATTACTTGTGTCGCGGCCTCACAATGCAATGATAAACCCTAGTGTTTTTCTCTCCCGGTTATCATATACTTCTCCAATATTGGCATTTCTATTAGGCATTCGTACCCTGATTCGTCTATCTTCTATTTCATATTTCTTGAAGCTCTCGGGAACCTCAAACAAAGATTCTTCTTCTTCTCACAGGGTTTCTTTCTTCTTTCTTTTCTTACCTTCACTCTTGTCAGTCACTTGTGTGGCTAACCTCACATCATTCATTATTTCTTCGTGTCTCTGCAGGTGAGTTTCTATTTCGTAGAAGTATTCTTCCTCTGATGCAAAGGGTGGGTCCATAATAATTGACTCTAAATCAAAATCACTTGCGTCCTCGAATGCATCAGTACTAGGTTCACATTCTTCAATAATCAAATCACACATGATTGGCTCTATCATGAAAACTGAAATATCATAGCCATCCTCATCACAGTGGGGTGTCCATTGTTCTTCATTGATGGCTACATCCATGGTTGCTAGGATTTTTGCCCAACCGTGAGGCTCGAATTCTTCATCTGGAAATACTACTGGTGCGTAAGCTGGGTCTTGAAGAGTTCGTGGATGTTGTTCTGAACCTAAGGTCCTGGCTTCTAACCGTTCTTCCTCTTGTTTTGCTACCTTACACATCCATAGATGAGTGTCCTCGTGCAACCATGAGGGATCTGACTCCAATGAGTGTACCGATTCCGTTTCTTCTGGTGTCTTATGGATGGTATTCCATTGTATTGGGGGTACATCTCGATGTGAATAGTCTTTAAGATTGACTTTTGTAGTCACTCCTAAATGTTGCAAGTACAAAGAATTTGCTCCCCAATCTTGTACAATTTGCAACTGACGCATGAATGGTCGTCCTAAAATCATCTCATAAGCATGATTTTTATTAAAATCACAGATGGCAAAAGTATGCTCAAAGTCTACACCACAAGTGGTGAGAGATATGCCTTCTAGTAAGCCTAAGGGTTTTTGTATGTGTTCGTCAGCCATTTGTAGCTTCATCCTGGTGGGTCTTAATGCTGGCTTACCCCAACGTTTCCATAAAGTGGTGGTAGCGATGGCTACTCCGGCTCTTGAATCTAAGATGGCTTTCGTGGTGTAGCCTTGATGGGTTATTGGAAGATAAGTGTTACCTTCCTCTCCTTCGCTTACATCTCCGATATTTTCTACAGGTATCTCTAGTACCTTCTTGAGTGATCCTGTCTGTGAGGGAGTAGTAGCAAGCTCAGGGAATTGATTTGCTACATGTTTCCACAATTCTGGTTTAACCTTCAGCAATTCCTCTAGAGTGAGGTGACATTGTACTTGGGTGTTCTTTATCACTTCCATGTTTCTAGGGATTACGGATTCTTCATTCCTCACTATTATCGTGGGGGCTCTCATGCTAATAGACTTGGATTCCCAAGGTCCTGTGAACTGAGGTAATTCTTGCAAAGAATTGGATTCAAAACATGTGTGTTCACTCAGTTGCTCCTCCTCTTCATCATCGTAGATAGAAGGGATGTCTTGGGGAAATTGTTCTTGTAAGTCATCTATTTCTTGAATAGGAGGATGGGTGCCTTCTTCTTTTCTCCACTTCTCTTCTTGGATTTCTCTCAAAAATTCATGTGAATACCTATGTATGGAAGACAGGTTGTCTTGATTCTCTATGTTGGGTACTTGAGACAGAGATGGTGCATTCCTTTCCTGTGTCTCCGAGGTAATAGGGATCCTATGCTGATTCTTTTTCTCCTTGCTATCAATCAACTATTCTAGCCTCTCCATTAGTCCTTGAAAGTGTAATTCTGGTTTTGCCATGTTATTCCAATTTAGATATCTAGAGGCTTCAAACATTGCTTGTGCTAATTCTACCATCTTCATGCAAAGTTTAGTCCTCTCAATTTCTAGGTCTGCTCGAGGGTAGTTCTTACTCATTTCAGCTATTTGAGGTCCTTCTTTTAATCTTGCTTGATATGCACGAAACATCATGTCTAGGTTTTCTGGTATGGGTTCCGCTAAAACTGATCCTGATTTCTGAGCTGGGTTCTCCTGATGTAATTCTTGTGAAGTCAATTCTAGTATTTTGGCTCTAGATTCCTTGAGACTTCCTTCCAACTCTATTATTTTTTACTCCATTTTCTCTTTATCCTTTCTCTAGAATCTTTCCAAGATTTCGTCTTTTTACTGCTAGACTCTCCAACTTCACTAGTTCCGGCTACTTTCTCAACATTAAGCTGTTAATTCTGTAAGAGCTCCTAAGCTCTTGTTATAGCTTGGATAGGCACGTATGTAGGGTTGGATCCATCTACGTTATTTACAATACCTATCACGTTGATCGGTGTCACATTTGACACATTTGCAGGGTTCTTAGGACAATCTTTGATTATGTGCTCTTTACCACAATCGGCGCAAAAGCCTTGGATGTTATAATATTGAGACTCTCCTGCTATCGGAGGATGTGGACAATCTTTTATGAATTGATCTCCTTGGCACCTAAAGCATGGTCCTGTAGGGCCCTGTGGTCTTTGCTGTCTCAATTGGGGCCATGGATTTGGGTTTGTGTACATCACATTAGCGTAGTCGGGCTCCCAACTGGGTTCCACTGGCGGACTATCATATTGATATGTCTCCACATGTTCTGGTGACTCTGAGTAGTATGCGGGTGGACTATCTACATGAGTAGAGTCAAAATTGTTTGAGTTTGGATCACTCTCAGTAATTAAGGGTGAAACGGGAACTAAAGCCCTACTTAGGTTCTCTTCTGCAGCAGTGTATTTGACTGATATGACATTAGCTGGTGGGGGTGGCTGCTGAGCTAAAACAGGTTGTGGTCTCTGTTGAGCCTGATAAGGATAGTTCTGAGGAGGCCTATAGTAATGAGGCTGGGTATTATAATGGCCTTGATACCTACCTGGCTGTGGGTATGCTTGCGGGTAGTTCTGTCTCACTGCCTGTTTGTTGTATGGGCAGTCTTGAGTCGTATGATTCGTATATCTTCTCTCAATTGTACAGTATTGGCCACTAGGGTTGGTTTGCTGTTGTGTTACATTGGGACACACATTTGCCATATGATCACCACCACAGGTGTAACAACGCTTGTTTATCGTTAACCTAGGCATCTGTTTACTAGAAACTCCTAGTTTCTGGGCCACTTTTTCTGCTAGGTCTTCTATTGAGCTAGACAATTTCGTGGATGCTAGAGATGAACAGTCCGAGTCCTTATAGACCTTTGAGAGTTCCAAATCGTCTCCTAAGTTGTCCTCAATGTTTATGCAAATTCTTACACACCGCTCTAGCGTCCTTGGTTCCTTTAAGTATACATAGGAGCGTAGTTTAGAGCTCAACAAGCCATTTAAAAATAATGACACTTGTTTGGCCTGTGAAGGTAATTCTTGCATTGGACATCTTTCAACATATTGTCTAAACCTACGTCCTGCCAATCTAACTGTTTCTTGAGGGGTATGTTTGAAACTATGAATCAACGAAGATGTGTCATGTCTGATTCCACTTTTAGAGAATTAAGTGATGAACAACTCTAAAAAGTGATGGATATCTCTAAATTGCCTTTGTTGCAATGGTTGGAACCAAGTTAAAGCTGTATTTTTTAACGTTAGTCCAAATGCGTTATATTGCGTGAACATGTCTTCTACTTGCTCTGCTCGTAGCACTTGCTTAAATTCTGCAACATGATCATAGGGATCTCCTGTCCCATCAAAATAGTTTTTCATGGATTTTACTAATTGAGTGGGTCTCAGTATTCTTGCGTGTTCACGTGGTCTAGGTAGAGGAAAATCATCTCTACCACCTAGCATTCTTTGTCTTTCCACTCTATCGGTATCTATAGTGGTTCTGTCTCTCCCTATGGGATGATTGAAGCTGACTTCTGGTCTTTCTCTATTCTTGTCTCTTTGATTAGCATGGGCTGAGGATGTTCCAGCCCCTTGTTGACTCGTGTTTACATTTGTTCGAGATGGAGGGAATACCAACTCACCTCTCCATGTGTAGGTATTTCTTGCGTGGTCTGGTACTACAAATACCCTTTCTGAAGTTTCATCTAGATATACAATCTTTCCAAGAGTATCAGGGTCCCTGAACTTGTAGATTATGATGGAGCCTACCTCGCTAGGTTGTTCCGTTCTATACCTCCAAAATGCTTCGTCTGTTTCTTTATTTACGAATAATTCTATGCTTCTGTTATCCTGAGGGGTCCAATCCGGAACTAGTACTCATGTCAGTATAGATTTCCCTCTAGGTATCCTAGGTTCTTCTCCTACTGGTTCTTTTCCTTGGGATTTAGCTTCCGTCTCTAACTGAATTACGCCAAACTCATTCGTATGATTTGGATGAGTACTTATGATGTACATCGTTCCTTCCTTGTCTATGTATGCGTCTCTTTCGAATTTCACCACTGGACGTTCCAATCCAATGGGTTGATCCGGGTTGTGCATTTGCACCACTTGTCTCCGCAAACCATCCTCATAGATGCGAGCACCTAAGCGGTTGGTTCGGAGAAATTCTAATTGAGTTATATAGGGTCCTTCGGGTCTTTCCAAATATGCTACATTTGACCCTCCTTCTGGTCTCTCCGTGCTAAAAGCCATTTCTGATTCACTTGTATCTGAGCTCTCGTAGGGGTAATTACTATTCAATTGTTGTGCTCACGAACGTGCAGTAGTCCCTACACTTGCTTCTGATGATCTAAGGCTTCGTCAGTCTAACTTACCTATATGTTTGACCGATCTAAGGTTCATGAATTTACTTCCTTGCACACTCAATACACGCTCAGATCGTCAATGGTTCTTTTTTCTTACTTTCTTGATTCTTTTTATATGCCTTTACATTCTTGTCTAGATGTATGCGTCAGGAATCGACTTTCGATGGTACTTTGAGTTCTCGTCTTTAATCCACAATGCTACCGTTTAGCCTAAGCTAAGAATTGACTAAGGGGGTTGAGTAATCTTCCAACCTCAAGTCAGCCTTGGTGGTTGCTCTGATGCCCAAGAAGCTGCGCTTCCCAAGCCCTGCGTTCTTCACTGCCTTGCTTTGTTTGCCCTTGATTGTCCTTGCTAGACCTGTAAAATTCCAATATTAGACCAATTCTCAAATGGATGATCAAGCACTTGAGTATATACACCCTTAAATGTCCTTTCCCTTTTGCCCAAAATTTCAATGCTGCCCCCTGGCTTTCTAGTCCCGACTGTGTCAACCTCAAATTAGCTCAAAAAACGGACTTCGGATGAAAAAGATATGACCGTTCAGGCCCTCGGGTGTAAAAACTGACAAACAAGTTGTTCTCCAAATATGAGCTAAGGGGTCTCCTATGAGTCTAATCACCCAAAAATTTTTGAAAAATATCCCCAAAATTGGTCAAAAAATCAAACCCTAAAATTGGCGTTTGGGGTGGACAATCGCGATGGTCTGAGATAATTGCAATGGTCTGGGACCGTCGCGATGGTCTAGGTGAACCGTCGCGATGGCGTGGCACAATCGCGATGGTCCGAATATGCAAACTGTTGCGATGGTCTGAAATGAATGATCGCGATGGTCCAAAAATGAACGATCGCGATGGCGTGAAGACTAAATTTTATCGCATGATCAACAAGACTTGATCAAGCTTGGCAATTTTTGTCCAAGAACTTGCGATTGAAACTACTTTCAAGTTTTCCCAAGTATTAGCAATCAAATTCCTTCTAGGAGATTGTTACTCAAGTTACATTTATCCAATGGAAAGTGTGAAAAGAGTAAGTTGTTCCAAATCTAAACAGAGTTAGATTTTCCAAGAGTGTAGTATGCAATCTTGATTATGGTAATTAAGTCTCTGGAAGGTAAAACATAATGTTTACCAATCCTTAAAGGGATTTTGGTAAAATACAAGCAGTAAAAAGATTCCTAAAAGTATTTGCTAGGGTAGCTACTTAAAGATTCATTAAGAAAGAAATCTCAAGACAAGAAGTGAAAACTCTTGTCACTACAAATTGGTTGACTAAACCAATAGGACTTAGATAAATACAAGAACTTGGAATTCTAAATGTTTTTCTTTTGAAAACCCTAGAAAATAAGGATGGAGTTTCCACCCAAATTGTTGATATATTCAAGTAGTGATGTGTGTGAACACACTAGAACAGTTGTGGCACTTTTTCCCTCCTTAGGAGTTTTTTTTCACCCAGGCTTGTATATATGCCTATGGCCCTAAGGGGTTACTTATATTTGTAAATTCTAGTGGTAATACATTCAGTATTATGTGTTGTGCTCCAAGCGTCTTCTTCTTCCTTGTGCTATTCACTTGCTTCCACAGACCTCGAACTCCAACAATTGGTATCAGAGCAGGTCATCGCTTCATCTAGGGCATCGTCAACACATCTCCGGTCTCAATCTCAAAACATCATGAAATTTGGTGAGCATACTTAGGGTGATTAAACGGCTGCACTCTATGATGCTGAAATCACGATTTGAGCTCGTTTTGGCCTCCGAATGCACTATCACAGTGCTTGTGCAGGTTATTTCATCTTTTTGTGCCAAAGATATATAAAGGTTTTGATTCGCTAATATCAATGATAGATTCGCTTATATATTTCAATAATGAAGTGTGTTAATACACTTAAGACAGTCGGGGCACTTTTGTCCCTCTTGAAGAGGTTTTTTCCCCGATTTCTATATATGCCTATAACCCTAATGGGTTGCTTATCTTTATACATTCACTTGATAATACGTTCGGTATTGTTTTGTGCTCTAAGCTTCTTCTTCTTCCTTCTGATAGTCATGTTCTTCCATAAGCCTCGAGCTCCAACAATTGGTATCAGGCCATGTTGTTGCTTCATCTAGGATGTCATCCACACCCCGCTAGCCACAATCTTAGAATCACACAAAAATTGGTGAGCATACCTCAGTAGATTAGGGGCTCAAGACAAATTTGGTATGTGGCATCAAAATTTTTATATGAGCCCATTTTGGCCTCGGAACACACTATTGCAACGATTGCATAGGCAATGGTTTTACTTTTGTGCCAAACATATATATAGGTTTTGGCTCACCACTACAAGTGCCTAGAAGTGTACTATAGGTTTTTTAGAGCTCCACATGGTATTTCCATTCAACATTTTGAGATACAAACATTTTTTTGCATCAAGGTATTTAGTCACTAGCCATGGTTGAAAGCAATGATGTATTCCATATCTTGGTTGTTGTTGGGAGATTCTTTAGTTGAACGGGTCTTGAGGGTTTGTAGGAGAAAAGTAGGGAAGAAGAAGAAATACAAGTTACATAAGGAGCCTTTGTGCTTTGATTAGCATAAAAGATTACAACAGCTTTGTCTACAATGAGTCAAAATATTCTCTCCGCATAACTCTTTTAAAATAATGTACACACATGTACAACAAAATACCACAATTACTTGTAGAGTCAACCTCTATGCCATTCCTTCACCTTGTCTAGTAGCTTAGCCTTGTGCACTCCTTGCACTCAATCTTGAAGTCCTGGTCACTTCTAGTAGCTTGAAGTCTTGGTCACTTCTACTATCGACTTGCAACACCTCCTTGATGATACTATGTCACACTTTTGATGCCTCTAGACACTCTCTCACCCACTTTGTATCTCTCTTTTCATACTTTTTCTCTCACTTTGCACACTTTTCCTCTATGCAATGTCTAAGTGTGTGTATCTTGCTCCAAGTGTGTGCATCTTGCTCTCTCTTCCTCTCACAGTGTGGTGTATGCTCTTGATTACTTAGTCAATATCCAAGAATACTCTTCCTCTTATCTATGTTCCTTCAATTCCCAACTACTTGTACATCTTGATTCTTCTCTTGTGCCAAAAGCATTCTCATGTAAAGATCAATGATTCCCTATTTTGTCATATAGTGACTTTATGGAAAATAGAGAATTAAATAGGAGGCCACACATATGCTTTTTTGTAACTTCTTCAATGCCTATCTTTTCCACTATTAACCTTAGTTTCTCAAAATTTCCACACAAGGGAGGGTTCACATGGATTTTTTAAAACACTTTAAAACCCTTTAAACCCCTTCGAAAATGCCTTTTTGAAGCATGTATTTAGCTTTACATACAAGACAATTGTGAGCATACCACGTGCACTACTTGTGCACCCATGTCCTTGGCCACTTGTGCACCATGTGTGCTCCACTTAACCAAGTCACCACTTTGATAGGCTCAATTCTTGCCCACCACCTAATGGGCTCTCCATCTCGAGGAGCAAAGTGCACCCCAAAATCCTTTATTTTTTATTTTATTTTGATTTTTTTCTCTTTTTATTTATTTCACCCCCAAAATATTTTATTACTGTTTATTATAGGTTCTTGTTTTTCAATTTATTTATGATATTCTTTAGTTGAAAGGGTTTAGAAGAGGAAAGTAGATAAAAAAAAAGAAAGAGAAGTTGCTTTAGAAGCCTCACCTAAAATGAGACAAAGTATTCTCTATGCATAACCCTTTTATGGCAAAGAAGTACACACAAGTACAACAAAATACCACAAGTACATGTGAAGTCACCATCTATGCTCTTCCTTCACCTTGTCGAGTAGCTTGTTATTGTGCACTTCTTGCTCTCAAGCTTCCAATAAATTTGAAGTCGTGGCACTTTTACTATCAATCGACAACACCTCATTTATGATACTTTGTCACACTTTTGTAGCTCTCTGCACACTCTCTGTGCACACTTTTGTCTCTCTCTTTGCACACTTTCTCTCTCCCTCTCTCTTTGCATGCTTGTCTCTCTCTTTCCACTATCTAAGTGTGTGTGTCTATGCTCCTTCTTGCTTAGTCCATATCCAAGAATACTCCTTTGTTGTTTTGATTCCTCTTACGTATGTCACGTCACTTCTCAACTACTTGTATATCTTGCTGCATCCTATGTTTTCCCAAGAACCATCTCATGTAAAGACCAACAATTTCGTATTTTCTCTTCTAGTGAATTTATGGAAAACAAAAACTTAAATGAGGGGTCACACAAGCTTTTGTGGATCCTCTTCACTACCTATCTTTTCCACTTTTGACCTTAGTTACTAAAACATGTGTGGATAATGGAGGGTTTACATGGAAGTTTCAAAACACTTCAAAAGCCTTTTAAACCCTTAAAAAAGCCCTTTTTGCAATGTGTATTTAGCTTTAGCTGCAAGACAATTGTGAGCATACCACTACTTTTGCACCCATTTCCTTGGCCCACTTAACCAAAGCACCACTTTGAGAGGTTCAAAAACTGTCGAGGATAAGTTGGATGGCACTAATTACCAATTGTGGGCATATATGATGCATCATACATTGGTAGTAAAAGGTTTGTGGAATATTGTTCAAGGTGTTGAAAAACATATTACTATACCTATAGATACAATTATTGAAGGTGTCGCAAATGGCGTTGAAGATGACGATCTTCAATTCCTATTCTTGTTGTGGTTCCTACTGCACCTACTATAGCGAAATGTCATCGGGATGGAAAAGATGCTCAATCACATTTATGTATAGCTTTGTCTATCAAACATGCCACTATCCCTCACGTTCGCTCTTACAAGACAACAAATGATGCTTGCGAAACAGTTACAATGTTATACGGGGGAAGAAATGAGGATCATGTTGCTTAGCATCGAAAAGAGTTGGAGAGTGAGCATATGAATGAAGGAGATTTTATACACAATTTTTTGACAAAGATCAAAGATTTGAAGGAGTAGTTGATTTTTGTTGATGAATTCTTGCTAGATAGCTCCTTTTTGTAGACTGTTCTTAAAGGTCTTCTAGATTCATATAAGAGTTTTTCTTATACTCTTAGATTGATGATAAAAGGAAATCCAAATGCCTTTAAATTTGAGTAGTTAGTCTATATTTTTGTTGCAAGAAGATCAGTCTAGGCAGAACACGTTAATTATGCATATTGTAGATCATGATTTCTTAAGTAGTCAGACGGAAAAGGTAAACGGAGCTCATCTAGTAGCAAGAAGAAATCTACTAATGCAACACAATCAAATAAGCTAGAAAAATTTAAGAGGAAAACAAAAAACCAAAAACAGTTTTGCAAATAATTTAAGGCAAATGATCATGTCATAAAGAGTTGTCCCAAATTTAAGGGTGACGTCACTTTACAAAAACCAAACCCCTCACTTGAAGCGATGTTTTACTAGTGTGAGTAAAAGAGACCTTCTTCATTTAAATTTTGTGTGTAATCATCCCCTCCTCTTTCATGTGTGACGTCTCCATGTTTCATGGATCGTGATGTTTGGTTCTTGCTTCCATGAGTGGTAGCTACCATGAGTCTGTCTATCCATTTGTGGCTATTTCTCTAGTTCTAAAGCTCTACCTTGTGTGGAATGTGTGTCTTGAGGTTAAAAATGAGATATTTTTGTTCTATGTTGTGTTGAGTGTGAACCCTCTTTGCAATTTTGCAAATGCACATTGTATTGCTTTCCATTAGGATGATGGTTTGAAAACTTGTAGGTATGATAGATTGGGTGCTTGAGAATTTAGCTTATAGTTTGAATTTCCAATCTGCAACCATTGCCCTTAGCTCCCATGGGAATAGGGTATTGGATGAGGTGTGCCGAGTCTTTGCATGCCAAAATATATCCATGAGGATTGATAAATTGTGTGTGATCTGCAATCATATTATGGTTAGAGCTTTCTCTAATCGCGTATCGATTTGTCTAATGATTTTGTATACTTTTTGATGATCATGTGCCTTGGTATTTCTTCACTTGGTATTTTTGACACGGGATCTTCCATCATGTCTATTTATTGCTTCCGATTGCAACTAGATTTAGTGTACTCTTTTTGGGATGATCAACTAAAGGTGGATGAGTTTATCCTCATATTTTGACAAAACACTCTTTGGTATCAATTTTGGGGAAGAAAAAGGCCACCTCTTAGTAACTTGGATGATGGTTTGTGTAATCTTTCTGGGTTGATCAACTAAAGGTGGGTGAGTGTACCCTCGTACTTCAACACAAACACTCTCTCACATCAGTTTTGGTGAAGATGTGGCCACCTCTAAGTAACTTGGATGTAAAAATATATCCTCTGTAGCAACCATTCCAACATCTTTCTTTATTACCTGTAGTTTAGGAAAACTGTTAATGATATTACAATTTGATTTAAAATACTTGCAAACTTGATGTTGCTTTCTATTTTTTGGTCATCTTAATTTTCCTTCTTTGCATATGGAGTGTGAGTAGGTCTTTTTCTTGCTAATAGATTGCCTTTCTAACCAGTTAAGGAAGCTTGATTTGCAGCATGCATAATTGACTGCTTTTGTCTAGATTGCTCTTCGTATAGCAAAATAGATAAGAATTCTCAAAAGTTAAGGTTTTGGATTGACTTTCATCATAAGAAAAAGAGGGGAAGCAAAAAAATGAGAAGAGTTCGGAAGAACATTTAGGAGAGTCTACATAGGTGAACTACTTGGTAGGATCTCATGAATAGAAATAAATTACTCCTTCATATCCTTGATCTCTGTAAAAAAAAGATTGTCTATTGAATCTCCAACTATTTTCAAAGATAAGCAACATGATGCCTCTTTTCTTGCTTGCTATAGTGTCGTAAGAGTATCGCAAGAATCTTTGATTGTTTTGCACATTCGAGAGGCGAAGCTATCAATGCATGTCCACATGTGCATCTCTAGCATCCCGATGATGCTGTTCTACATTAGGATTAATAAGAACCATAGTGGGACTAGGAAATTGAAGGCCAACAACTTTGACACCTCATGCATTACCTATTTTCATAACATTTATAGGTGTAGGATGATGTACTTCAACACCCTGCACAATATTCCATAAGCCTTTTGCCGAGTCTTTGCATGCCTGCACAATATTCCATGATGAAGTGTGCCGAGTCTTTGCATGCCAAAATATATCCATGAGGACTAATAAATTGTGTGTAATCCATAATCATATTTTGTTTAGAGATTTCTCTAATTGGGTATCGATTTGTCTAATGATTTTGTATACTTTTTTATGATCATGTGCCTTGGTATTTCATCACTTGGTATTTTTGATATGGGATCTTCCATCATGTCTATTTATTGCTTCCGATTGCAACTAGATTTAATGTACTCTTTTTGGGCTGATCAACTAAAGGAGGATGAGTTTATCCTCATATTCTGACACAAAAACTCTTTGGTATTAAATTTGGGGAAGAAAAAGGCCACCTATTAGTAACTACATTTCCCTACAATTTTGGGGAAGAAAAAGGCCACCTATTAGAAAAACGCCACCTATTGGGGAAGAAAAAGGTATATGCAAGATCAAGCGTACATTTCCCTTTGATGGACTAAGGTGAATATCAATGTTGATGCATTTAGGTCAATGATTGTAAAGGAAAAGATAATAGGTCCTTTCCTTATACCTGTCAACTGTACCATCAGGTTTACGCTTCAGCTTGTATACCCACTTAGTGCCAATGGCCTTCTTGCCAGTGCACAAATCAATTTCTGAATATTGGATAGTTTCTAAGGTTTCTTCCACAAGTTCAACATAAGACATAAGAGAATATGATCATATCTAGAATAGCTAAGAATTATTGCATTCAAGAGACTCAATAATGAGGATATGAGACTATGCGATATCAAAACTACCAATAAAAGCTTAGTCTATATCCTCACTTCAATAAAATGGTAAATCATGTATTGCTTAGCAATTTAGGAAACCAATCAGAAGGGACACATGACATGGGTTTCATGAGGAATCATCAACACGTTCTTATAATTTCAAGTGATTTCCAAGTCCATGAGCATTAGTTTTATGGCCTATTTTAAAGACCCCACGAGAAAATGAAGTACAAAGGATGTAAGTGGATCAAGAAATTCCCAAGTCGAGGATATAAAGGGGGAGCTAAGGAATCATGAAAAGAACCACATTTTATAAAGGAAATCTAGAGAAGTACCTGTATTTGATCTTGATATTCAAAACTATGTAATTTAACTTTATAAGGATATTAAAAGATCAAGTAGTCATTTGAACCAAGTTCATTGCTTTCAGAAGTAAAGGGGATTCAGGAAAATCTATGGTTATAAGAATCCATTTTAGTTGGATTTTATTGGTTTTGAATTATAGATATAGGATGTGACACATGGATCATATTAAGGATCATCGGTATGGGATGATAGATACATCTTTCCTTTGAGACATTTTCTTCTATTGTTAGGTAGAAAAGTACTCATCATCCATGGATAGTATTTTTCATTAAGCTAGAAGGATATTGATTTCCTTTAAATATGAGAAGATTTGTTGATAATTGATTATATTAAGAACTTAAGAAGATGATAAATCATAGGGAGGGGATATAGAATTATTCATTCACTCTCATTTTTTGCGAGATAAAGAAAGTGGGAGAAGTTCCCACTTGAATATGCATTTTAGATTTAGTACTTTAGTGTAAACAAGTGTATTTAATGAGTAGAGATATAGGAATTTATCTATAGAGGAAGTAATTTTGAAGTGCTCCTAGAGTAATAGTCTAAATTGCTTTTATCCATTAGATCCACTACATGGGAGTGCCACTATTCTATCTAGTTATTAAGGATATCATTTCGTCATAATAGTTAGATTGATTGATGTTTGCTTGCACCACTATCAAAATAGAAAACATGGAAGTATGCCACAAAGATACACTACTCACTAGAAGATTGTTAATGGCTATATGGAGTAGTAAATGCCCGTTCTTCATTCTAAACAAGGTTAGCAGACTCAACTTTGGGTGTAGAGTCCTCTGTAGCAACCATTCCAACCTCTTTCTTCATTGCTTGTTTTGTAGTGAGTTTAGAAAAACCATTAATGATATTACGATTTGATTTAAAATACTTGCAAACTTGATGTTGCTTTCTATTTTTTGGTAGAGATGAATAATAGAACCTGAACTGTCGGGTATTCATCTAAGAGAGATTGTAAGGAATAACTACTCAGAGTAGGAGAGTTTTCCATAGCTATGAGCAAAGTGAGGCCAAGCTATTTTGTACACATCTTCTCTAATAGAAAACACATTTTCATGTGGAAGCTTGAGCACATTCTTCGTATGTGAAGAAATCTTAGTGATTTCATGTTACTGTGAAAAGTTAGTTAACAGTTACAGTTTTCTCAGTAAATGTTTTTCTGGTACATCTACAAGGTAGATCTCGTAACATAGTGTAAAGGTTTTCATGAGAGATAGCTCATCTTGAAGCTAGGAGTCTGAACTATAAACTGATCAAAAGACTTCTATGAAACGGGACAAGTACATAGTACTATGTCTGACCGTAAAGGACATCCAGAACTGGTGAAGTTTTTCCTTAAACTTCAGAAAGAGTTCATTTACTGAAGGAAGCTCAGGTATAACTTCCTTATTTCATCTACAATCATTTGAAGTAATCAGAAACAGAATTGCAGTAGATTCCGATAAGATTACGGTGACATTTTGGTGATAGTCCGGTGAAGTTCCGGTGACATTTCGATGAGTTCAAAACAGAGTTGTAAAGTTTTTCAGTTTCAGAAAGTTTGCTAAGCTACTGATGATTATAGAGGTGTTCTAATATCACTCTAGCTTAGTTCTTGTGGCTTGGTGAATTTCGCAGTTGAGCTTTAGTTAGTTAAGCTCACTCACCACGTCAACAAGTAGTACAAGAGCTCAACAGTTGATGATGGTTTGTTAGAGCTCAACAAGTGACAATTTTCTGCAGCTTAGTGTTAAGCTTTTGTCACGAAATCAACAATGTTGCTTTCTATTTTTTGGTCATCTTTATTTTCCTTCTTTTCCTATGGAGTGTGAGTAGGTTTTTTTTCTTCCTAATGGATTGCCTTTCTAACCAGCTAAGGAAGATTGATTTGCAGCATGCATAATTGACCGCTTTTGTCTAGATTGCTCTTGGTATAGCAAAATAGAGAAGACTTCTCAAAAGTTAAGGTTTTTGGATTGACTTTCATCATAAGAAAAAGAGGGGAAGCAAAAACCTGAGAAGAATTTGGAAGAACGTTTAGGAGAGTCTACACAAGTGAACTGCTTGGTAGGATCTCATGAATAGAGATGAATTACTCCCTCAGATCCTTGATCTGTGTAAAAGAAAAAGTGTCCATTGAATCTCCAACTATTTTCAAAGATAAGCAACATGGTGCCTCTTTTCTCGCTTGCTATAGTGTCGTAAGAGTATCGCAAGAAGCTTTGATTGTTTTGCACATTCGAGAGGCGAAGCTATCAATGCATGTCCACATGTGCATCTCTAGCATCCCAATGAAGTTGTTCTACATTAGGCTCAATAAGAACCGTAGTGGGACTAGGAAATTGAAGGCCAACAACTTTGACACCTCCTGCATTACCTGTTTTCATAACATTTGTAGGTGTAGGATGGTGTACTTCAACACCCTGCACAATATTCCATAAGCCTTTTGCTATTAATACATGAGGCACCATATATACCCACAATGGGCAGTTAGAAGCATCCAACAAAATATGTCATTGCTTTCAACCATGGCCAAGGACCATATGCTGATTGATACATAAGGTGGGTCTTTGTGTATAAATGGGCGAATTGGGGGGTGGTTTTGGAAACGGTGCCGCCCCGTTTGGGCCCTTGCTTTACTTGAGTGCATCGAGCATGTTCCTTTGCTTTAATCTTCACAAAGCCAACCGCCTTCTCTCTCTCTGTGTGGGAGTCGAAAGTACTTGGTGAGGTTCCATGTCCAATATGGATGCCCTTACTATTTACTTGGTGAGTTTCCATGTCCAATGGATGCCCTATCTATTTACATGGTAGTCCGCTTCCTTGGTTGTCACATGTAGAGTGATTATTTCTAGACATGTACACGTCTACGTGAAGGTTCACTTTTACACAAGGAGCATGCACAACCACCTAAACCTTATGAGATTTGAGGAGTGCACATGAAATATACGATGAGACCGCGTGTTTGACTTGGGATTGCATGTATATATCATAGCATATAGAAAACGAATATGTATGGAGAGTGCACAAATAATTTTATCATGTTCACAACATGTATGGAGAAAACGGAACATGCCATCAAATAATTTCCACAGAATCATTGAAAAACGCTTCCTTGGATTGAGGGTTGAAAAAACTGAAAGAACTTGGAGAAGCTTGTCGAAGGTAGAAAAGTGCGTTTCGAAGCGATGAAGTTTGGTCAAGCCAACCGGCACAAGACCAGCCCTTGAGCTTTTGGAGACTCAAATAGACCTTATAGGCATGCTATAAGTGCAAAGAAACACACTATGTACCTTGGAGCATCAAGGAGAATGAGTCGATACAAAACAGATAGGTTCGCGGGTTGACTAGCTCAAAAAACTTACTATCTATGGAAGAGACAATGAACTTCAAATGCCCATAGCGACCAGCGTGATTACAATTAGAAAAAATCCTTTTATGGGAGTGATACACATAGGGTTGAGTGTATGGAATGCACAAAAGTATAAGGAATAAGCAAAATATGCTATAGGAATGAATGCGACATTCACCGGTGGTACCTCCTATTTTTCAGGAATACGCAGAGATTGACCCCGAGGCAAAAAAACTGAGATTTCTCCAAATCTGATGAATCAAATTCTTTGAAAATTTACAGGCATAAACTAGACACTGATACCTTTCCAATGAGTCCTCTTGCACTCAATTTGGAGCTCTGAGGAGAGAGCAGCAGCCTCTGCAAGATTACTGTTGGCGAAGAAGATGATGCAGAAAATTGAAGGAGCAAGACAATGATGGTCACAAGTGTATGTATATTGCTTCCATGTAATGTACAAGTGATTTCAACTCCTTATATAGCCTCTAGGAGTGTTCCATGACTTTTACAACTTGAATTTGAATTCAAATGAAGGTGGGAATGGTTGTTGGAGGGAATCAATTCACTTCCCTACAATCTAGGAAAAGTGAAGATCTTGATTGATCTACTTTTAGGTGATTGATTGCTTGATTGAATGCAACTTCAACCACCAAAATTTCGTGGGATTTTGGCCCTATATTTGTACCTTTACATGTGTACAACTCAAGGCTTTTACAACGGTAAATGAGCCATCAAAATATTCTCAAAAAATACAATAAATGAGCATATGAAAAAGAACTCTCCAACGGATATTCTTTCGACGCGATAGCCTTTGATGTAGATCAAATCCACCTCAAGCATAGTGTAAGCTTGATGTTCCAACAGCTCCCCCTCAAGCTAAAGTATGCTTGAGTCTTCATTCTCTGATAGGTTGAATACCTGCCATAGCTTTGAATCTACAAAGCTTTATTCCATCAAGTGCCTTTGTCATCATATCTGCTACTTGCTTTTCAGTCGGAACAAAAGAAATGTCAATCTCCTTTGCCATGAGCTTCTCCCTGATGAAGTGATAATGGACTTCTATATGCTTGGTTCTCGCATGAAAAATAGGATTTGCCGCTAGATGCATGGAACTTACATTATCTCCAAATATGTGAGGTTTGGAACTCACAAGTCCCAAATCTGTATACAATGCTTTTAACCATATTGCCTCTTGAGTTGCTATGGTCAAGCCTCTGTACTCTGCTTCAGTTGAGGATAAAGCAACTGTTGGTTGCTTCTTGGAACTCCATGACACTAGCTTCGAACCTGCAAATGCTAAGTAACCAGATGTACTTTTTCTATCATCCTTAGCTCCTGCCCAATCTGCATCTGAGTAGATTTTGATATCCAAATCGGAAGAGTAAGGATAGAATATACCTTCGTTGATTGTACCTTTGAGATACTTAAGTACTCTCTTAGCCGCATCCATGTGTGGTCTTCTTGGTGAGTGCATGAACTGACTAAGCACTCCCACACTATATTGCCCTTGTGTGAGTAGCATATATCAAGCTACCTACCAAGCTTTGATACTCTTTTATGTCTTCAATTTTCTCACCTTCATAAACACTAAGTTTATGATTCATCTCCAAAGGTGTACCTGCAGGTTTAGTGTTCTCCATTTTGAACTTGAGAAGAAGATCCTGAATGTATCTTCTTTGAGTCAAATACATTCCTTCATCTGTGTATATCACCTGCATACCTAGGAAATATGTGAGCTCACCTAGGTCACTGATTTTGAACTCCTATTGCATGTGTCTCTTGATCCTTTGAATGCCATTTAGATCATCACCTGTCACAATAATATCATCTACATATACACATAGATAGATAACCTCATTGTGATCCCTTTTGATGAATAGAGAAGGATCTGAGCTGCTAGCTTTGAACCCTTGGTCTTGAAGATATGTAACCAACCTGTAATTCCAAGCTCTTGGAGCTTGTTTCAATCCATACAATGCTTTCTTAAGTCTGCAAACATAAGATGGATGATTATGGTTTTCAAAACCTGGTGGTTGTGACATGTATACCTCTTCACTTATCCAACCATTTAGGAATGCATTTTTCACATCAAGTTGGAGGAGTCTCCAATTCCTTGCAGCAGCTACACTTATCAATGTCCTGATTGTAGTCATCTTTGCAACTGGTGAGAATGTTTCCTCATAGTCTATACCATGAGTTTGTGAGCATCCTTTGGCAACTAATCTTGCCTTGTACCTGCAAACTGATCCATCTGAATTTCTTTTAACTTTATATACCCATCTGCAACCAATTACCTTTTGATTCGGTGACATTGGAACCAAATCCCAAGTGTCCATTTCCTTCAATGCATCTATCTCTTCGTTCATGGCCTTTTCCCAATTAGGGTTTCCCTTTGCCTCTTCATAGGTTGAGGGTTCCTCTGAAATAGAGTCTTTTGCCAAGTAGATTGAATGCTTTGTAACAAATGTGGAATCATATCCATACCTTTCTGGTTGTTTCTTTTCTCTTGCTGATCTTCTAGGTGCTTGTTTGGAGCATTCTCCAACCTCTTGCATCTTTGCTTTGCCTCTTGACTTCCATAGCTTGTAATCCCTTTCTCTTTCATCTTGGTCATCGTCTGTATCACTTCTTGGATCCTGGACCTGTGTATCATGCTTGCTTCCTAATTGATGAGAGTCATAATCAAGATCATATGGTAGTGTTACCTTTTGTTTGTCTTCATCGTACCAAGACCTGTGTTCTTCAAACACAACATCTCTACTTGTAGTGAATTGCTTGGTTGAAGGATTGAAGAACCTGTAACCCATCTGAGTTGAATCATATCCAATAAACACTGCCTTTGTTGCCCTTTCATCTAGCTTACCTCTTATTTGTGATGGTACATGAACATAAGCTAAACAACCAAAAACCTTGCAATGTCCAAGACTAGGTTTTCTTCCATGCCATGCTTCATAAGGAGTCATACCTTGAAGTGATTTGGATGGTAGTCGATTGACAAGGTACACTGCAGTTGAAATAGCTTCTGCCCATAGATAATGTGGCAACTTCTTCTCTTCAAGCATTGTTCGGGCTGATCCAGCTAATGTCTTGTTTCTCCTCTCTGCAATTCCATTTAGTTGAGGAGAGTACCTGGTAGTCACTTCCCTTTTGATACCTTTATCCTGCAAGAACTCATCAAAATCTTTGGAGAAGTATTCTCCCCCTCCATCAGATCTGAGCTTCTTTAGTGATCTACCTGTATGATTCTCCACATGCGCAAGATACTTCTTGAAGCAATCAAACACTTCATTCTTACTCTTGATAAAGTATAGAACAGTCCACCTACTATGGTCGTCAATAAATGAGACATAGTACCTTGATCCTGCCAATGAAGGTTCTTGACTTGGTCCCCATACATCTGTATGTACTAAGTCCAATAAGTTGTTGTGGATGTAGCCTTTGTGGTTGAATGGTTGTCTTTGTGCCTTCCCAATCTGACATGCATCACACCTGTTGATCATGTGTTGCTTTGATATGTTCGGCAGTCCTAGAACACTTTGATCCCTGCATATATCCTTCAAGGTTCTTTCATTCACATGAGCAAGTCTCTTATGCCACACTTCAAGCTCACTTAGGGTTTGAGACCCAAAGTTGAATAGAGCTATGTTCCTGGTATCTCCTACTTCAAAAGTAAAGAGCCTACCATGCTTCTCACCTCGGGCTATCTTCTTGAAGCCTTGACATGGATCTTCCACAAAAGCTCCATGTTGGGTGAACCTAACTTGCAAGCCTTTTTCAACTATTTGGCCTACACTTATTAGGTTTTTAGTGATAGTGGGTACATAGAGAACCTTACTCAGAATGTTTGTCCTGCCATTGGAAGCTTTGACATTACCAATCTTCTCCACATTGTGCTTCGTGTCATCCCCTATTTGCACTTCATGTCTATGCTTTGGACTTTCCAAGTCAGATAGAAGAGCAATGTTGCCTGCAACATGATTCGAGCATCCTGAATCTATGTAGAACAACTGATCATCTTCTTTACCTTCTTTGTGGCTTAGGTTCATAAGAAGTAATGAGTCTTCATGTGGTTGATCTTCTGAATAATTGTTGTAGTCCCTTCTATTATAGCTTCTATTGTTGTTGTTGAAGTTGTGTCCACCTCTGCCTCTATTGCCGCCATATCCACCTCTTCCACTTCCTTTCTGGGTCTTCTCATTGAACCAGCAGTTCTGAGTGGTGTGGTTGGTCTTATCGCATATGGCACAAGGTTGAACATTCTGACCTTTGGCTTTGTCTTGCTTTGGTCCTTTCTTCTTCCCTTTCCACTTGCTCTTGCTTGCGAAGTTGGCTTGGGAAGTCTCTTCTTCGTCTTCTTCCTTCTTCTTGCCTTTCTGCTTCTTATCCTTCTTATCTGCATATAGAGCACTAGTTGAACTACCATGATAAGAGTTACCTTCCTTTATGCTATTGTTGGCTTCTTGATTGAAGAGTTGTCCAAGAAAGATGTTGAAGTCTGGAGTCTGCACATCCATGATGAGATCGTAGGCCGTCGTGAAGGATTGCCATTGCTTATCACTTCGAATGCCGTTGAGAATTTGCCTCATGATGACCTCTTCTTCAATCAGCTCTCCAATGGATGCTAACTGATCCGCAACCTCCTTGACCTTGGTAACAAACTCTGTGATGGTTTGTTTAGGTGTCTTCTTCATTTGGTTGAACTCGTTCCAAAGATGATTCTTTCTTGCTTTGGTACTAGCAGAAAAGAAAGTCTCCAGGGCATCCCAAGTCTCTTGAGATGTCTTGCATCCTCTAATATGTGGTAATAGAAAGTCAGAGATAGAGTTTAGTATGTACGAGCTTGCTTGAGCATCCCTTGCGCACCAAAGTGTGAGCTTATCTGTCTCCTCTTGTGTAGGTCCTCCTTTGGATCTTGGAATAGGCATAGCTTCATCACCTGCTACAATTCCATAAAGATTTCTACCTTGCAAGTAGGCCTCCATTCTGATTTGCCAAGCCGCGTAGTTGTGTCGATCAAGCTTCTCGATCATTGAGGGAAAGCCGTCACCCATCTTGAACTAGCTCTGATACCAGTGAAAGAACTTGGAGAAGCTTGTCGAAGGTAGAAAAGTGCGTTTCGAAGCGATGAAGTTTGGTCAAGCCAACCGGCACAAGACCAGCCCTTGAGCTTTTGGAGACTCAAATAGACCTTATAGGCATGCTATAAGTGCAAAGAAACACACTATGTACCTTGGAGCATCAAGGAGAATGAGTCGATACAAAACAGATAGGTTCGCGGGTTGACTAGCTCAAAAAACTTACTATCTATGGAAGAGACAATGAACTTCAAATGCCCATAGCGACCAGCGTGATTACAATTAGAAAAAATCCTTTTATGGGAGTGATACACATAGGGTTGAGTGTATGGAATGCACAAAAGTATAAGGAATAAGCAAAATATGCTATAGGAATGAATGCGACATTCACCGGTGGTACCTCCTATTTTTCAGGAATACGCAGAGATTGACCCCGAGGCAGAAAAACTGAGATTTCTCCAAATCTGATGAATCAAATTCTTTGAAAATTTACAGGCATAAACTAGACACTGATACCTTTCCAATGAGTCCTCTTGCACTCAATTTGGATCTTTGAGGAGAGAGCAGCAGCCTCTGCAAGATTACTGTTGGCGAAGAAGATGATGCAGAAAATTGAAGGAGCAAGACAATGATGGTCACAAGTGTATGTATATTGCTTCCATGTAATGTACAAGTGATTTCAACTCCTTATATAGCCTCTAGGAGTGTTCCACGACTTTTACAACTTGAATTTGAATTCAAATGAAGGTGGGAATGGTTGTTGGAGGGAATCAATTCACTTCCCTACAATCTAGGAAAAGTGAAGATCTTGATTGATCTACTTTTAGGTGATTGATTGCTTGATTGAATGCAACTTCAACCACCAAAATTTCGTGGGATTTTGGCCCTATATTTGTACCTTTACATGTGTACAACTCAAGGCTTTTACAACGGTAAATGAGCCATCAAAATATTCTCAAAAAATACAATAAATGAGCATATGAAAAAGAACTCTCCAACGGATATTCTTTCGACGCGATAGCCTTTGATGTAGATCAAATCCACCTCAAGCATAGTGTAAGCTTGATGTTCCAACAAAAACAAAATCGACTTTGGTATGATATAGAGAGTCCACATGTGTGAGAGGGATATGTTTTTGTAATCGTCGGAGGTATCAAAGTGCATGTGAGCGATAGGCCTCTTCATTTAAAAGGATGAGGATTTTCTCATGCTTTTAAAGCAGAGCAGACATTGGGAAATTAAAAGGTTTGTTGTGGGTACTGCTTGAGAGGGTATAATTCTCGCTTTAGGTGCGAGAGGTCCCGAGGTCGATTCTCGAAATGCCCCCAGGCTTGGGGTAGCCCCAACCATTCATTCCCATGCAAAAGGACTTGCCAGAAAAAAAGAAGGTGGTGGCACAATAAATAGTCAACAGCGTTTGTTGGATGGCTCTTGACTCCAAGCAAACCAACAATTTGACATGTTCGTATTGTACATTATGTCGAAGTTCAAGTGCGAAACGCAATTTCCAGAACGGTTCATTTGGGAGAGAAAAGTCCAAAAGAATGGCTTTTAATTTTTGCAGCCCACAATTGGGAGTTTCGACCCCCAAACAGGAATTCCGGCGCTTAGGTGATACTACTATACATGCAAACAAAGGCTTTCTCGGTGCGGCACATATATGCCAACCACCTAATCCTTCACACATGTGCAGCACACCAAAAGAGTAGCACAACTTGAATTGCACTTTGCCCTCTTCTTTTGTCAAGGGGTTTCTACAATGGGAACCTTGAGTGAGTGCATAAGGGGTTTCTACAATGGGAACCTCGAGTGAGTGCATGTACCAAAGGCTTACATTATCATAATCATGCTCACACATGAAGAGGATGCTAAAATTTTAATTCTAGAGAAAATACTTGGTTATGATGTTACTACTACATGCAATTGTAAGCAATACCATAGATATTTAGTTAAATATAAAAATCACTCACTTGAAGAATCTTAATGGATTCATAGGACATCATTAAATCCACATTATGACCACTTGATTTCTACCTATCATTCACAATCACATTAAATTCTAGTTTTGCATTTCCATGCATGTGTTTTAACATTGAATATGCTTGATTTTTTAGTGATGGGACATTTGACTTCCTATCCATGTCTATTTTGTTCTTATAAATAGAGGTCAATTGCTTGTCAACTAGGAGGCATGTTATACTTTATGGAATAATGGAATGTTAAATGGATTTTAATGTCTTCAGGTTTTTAATGTGATTGTGAATTTAGCAGGTGAAGAATCATGAGGGCATGAATATGCGTGGATTTACCTAGATAGTATTTTATGTATTTTTGTAAACATAGAAGATCACTTAGAAATTGAAGTTTTATAAATGAAGTAGATTTTTTTGTAAACGCATGCTTTTCAAAGCCCTCTCCTCATGTATCTTTTATTCATGATGTAATGAGAAAATACCTATAGATACATGTACTCTGATAGACTTGTCCATCATAGTATGTGGTAGGAGATTGTACCCAATCTTGTGTTGAGTCTTGTCTCTCTCTATTCTATGTGTATTTTTGTGAGATTTCATTATTGATTATCTCTAAATATGTGCAAGACCCAGATACCACTATAACGGGATCTTGAAGACAAACATATGCAGAGATAATACAATAGCGAAATCTCACGAGTACACAGAATAGAGAGAGACAAGACTGAACACAAGATTGGGTACAATCTCTCCCCACATACTTTGATGGATGAGTCTCTTAGAGTACGTGTATTTATAGCTATTTTCATTACGTCCTAAATAGAAGATATATGATGTTGGCACTACGAAAAGCATGCGCTTAGGAAAAATCTGCTTATTTACAAAATGCCACTTTCTAAGCAATCTACTATTTTTACAAAAATATATAAAATACTATCTTTTAGATATCTTCAAAAATATCTGAGTAAATCCATGCCCATTCATGCCCTCATGATTCTTCACCTACTAAATCAAAACACAATCGTATTTAGAACCTCAAGACATTAAAATCCATTTAACAATCCATTAGCCCATAAAGTATAACATCTCTAACCAGATCATGTAGACGCATGTATGTAGAGATAATACAATAACAAAATCTCACAAGAACACACATAGAATAGAGAGAGACAAGACTGAACACAAGATTGGGTATAATCTCCTCCCATATACTCTGATGGATGAGTCTATTAGTGTACGTGTATTTATAGGTATTCATAGGTTACGATGGCAATTTTCATGCACACTCAGAGGGGTATCGAACCCGTCACACAGCGGAAAGACTCATTTCATGTATTCATACATTTAAGTTGCACCTATGATTTTTGTTGCCACCATCAGAGTTCAGCCAAGAAGCATGGCTTAATTCTTCTTCAGATTTTGTATAAGTTTGTTATTAAATGTATGATTTTTGCTGCCACCCATCGAACCTTAGCCAAGAAGGATGGCTTAATTCTTCTTATTTTTTATATACCTTTGAGACATGTTCTTTTGCAATAGAAGCACAACAAAAAATGTCATTGTTAGTAGTTCACAACGGCTGCACATGGGGCTGAAACTCAAAGCCAAAATCATGAGATGCTACAGAGAAGGATCAAATTTGTGTTATCATCGACATGTTCAATAACCCTTCATGTCGATGGTGGACTCCATCTAATATTTGAATTCACAAAGGACGAATGTTGTCTTTTCTACAAGCACAACCAATGGGAAGACTAAACTTGGCAAGTGAAGCCTCAAGGGTGAAAAATGGCTCTTCTCGAGGACCACGGATGGACATAGTACAAATTGGAGATAATTATTTCCCAATTTATTATTGTTTCTAATTCATCATTAATTTTATTTTCATTACCTTGCACTTCAACTTAAGAGAATGTAAGCCGCCGGATTGGCATATTGTAATTCCCTATTTTTCATATACCGCACGAACCGAAAGGTCGTTGCGAAGTGATGTATATGTTTATCAACTAATGAAAAGACATTGCGGTGACTCTCTGGTGACGACAAGCGGGATCGCCAGACTGTCTGTATGGGCGATTGTGGTAGGTGAAGTCGCCGTAGTGCAGTATTCTTAAACTCTGAGTATTGTTGTTCTTATCACTGTATAATTACATTTAATTTGTGATTGATATAGTAAGATTAAGTCTGGATAATAAGTCTGCGTAATGGAAAAGAATAACTCCTGCGTTATGTACGGTGAAAAGTGTTAACCTGAGTATGAACAGTAAATCCGTGAGCGGACTAACCAGAGTCTTGACAGCAATTCGTATTAAACAGAGTTTTGAATGTTAAGGTACTGTTGATTGAATAAGATAATTGGGAAAATCAAGTTGCAGAGCCTCTGATTTATCAGACCCCTACCACACCCAAGAACCCGGAAGAACTTAAAATGCCTGTAATGTAAATGCGCATTTTAACACTAGCGCCGTTTGTGGGAAGGTGGCACAGATTGTGAATAATCAGTAAGGTGGAGTAGTATGCAAGTGGTGCAGAGGTGATATATGCCGGTTACTCGGTCCGGCGAGTCGTATCCGAAGTACAGGAGAGACCAGCACCCCTGGACAATACCAAATTTGCTAGGGACACCCTCAGGGGCCAGAAGAGTAGGCCCATTAAGCCCAGTTGTCGAAGGATCAGAACCAGTTAGCAGTGATTCCGGTACCATTCCGGTGACACATGAGGAAATTCCGATAGATTTCGATGTAATTTTGGTACAGTCTACAGAAGGTACAGTAACTTCGGAGTGTACAGGGACGCAGTGCGCCGTTGACCCGACACCGCCCGATCAGGATTCGAACCTTTCCGAGGATAAAGTTGTGCTACCCAGAGAGATCATTGACGGTAGAAGAATACCCTATTTTGGGGAAAGTTCGACAAATTCCGGTGACCGTTCGGTCCCAGTTCCAGGGAATTTACAGTTTTTCGGTGACAGTGTGATACTTCCTGGTGAATCTTCATTTCGGACACCACTGTTCGGGGTAAATTTGCCTACCTGGGATATCCAAGCTGAGGATAGGCTCTTCGATTTGGAGATCCGTAAGAGACTGAACACTATTTTCAAGCTGGAAGGTGAGCAGTCTAACCTTACAGACTGAAGGTCAAGAAACGCCACCTCAGAACTCAGGAGATAGCAACGATACCACGGCTAGCACCATGAGTGGTCAATAGCAGCAGCAGCAGCAACAACAACAACAACAGTAGCAACAACAACAACCCCTTCCACTTCGACCAGTTCCAACAGGGGTAACTTGCATAAAGTTTGGAGGATTTCTAGGTGATGATCCTGATGCCCATGTACGCACCTTTGAAATAAGTTATGCAGTGCTAAACCATCCACCCGATCCGGCATACAAGGCCATCGTGTTTCAGTCAACATTAGTCAATGAAGCAGCGTGATGGTTAATAGAGTATGATTTCAATCATTTCATTATCTATGAGGCGGTAAGGGATGCGTTTTTACAGAGGTTCCGATTGAAGAAAAATCCTGCCAAAATCTTCGATTACTTGCAGAACAATAGGCAGAAGACGCACCAGACTGTTTAGGAATATGCAACGTTGTTTAGAACCCATCTAAGACAACTACCTCCGGCACATGCTAACCTACCGGATGATGTTATAACCCAGTGGTTCATTAACGGTTTGACCCCATAGCTACGACAAATTATGATCATCCGTTGTGTTGGAGCTATGAGACTAGATGATGTTATCGCGATGGACCTGCAACTCGAGCATAAGGTTGGAGGATTCACTGAAGACTTGGAATGGCTGAAAGCCAGTAAGCATGGTATAGATGATCAGGCTAAACAGATGTATTGCACTAAGTGCAAAAATCCAAGGCATACCAATGCTATCTGTGCCCTTAATCAGATGTATTGCGCCATCTGCAATATCACCGGACACTCAACCAAAAATTGTGCGTATAATGCCAAAGTGCAGGGACGAGCAGCTGTAAATGCCATTATACAGGAACCAGGACAGCCAGCAACTCACTACGTGCCACCGCAGATGCGAAACAATCAGTCGCAAGGATACAGGAATTACTGGGGACAGCGGAGTACTAACTTCAATACAAATCGATGGCAGATAGGTACATCATCGGAAGGTACTTCTCTGCCACCACCTCGATGTCATTTTTGTGGTGAGGTTGGCCACATCCGGAGATTCTGCAAGGATGCAGCCGAATATGATAAAAGAAAGAAAGAGCGTCAAAACCCGATGACCAACATGGTCTATATCTCACTAGTGGAATCGCAAGCAGCAGTGGTCCAGACAAGATCCGGTAATTGCAACCCGCGGCTGAGGTGTTTGAACCTGGCATCTGTGAACAGCATTGAATGTATACCAAGGCTAGCCAATGGACCACCAAAGAGCCTACCGTGTTCCCCGATCCAATTTCGGTGACACAGGTTCCCCTGCCAAAGGTGAGAGTGCATGAACAAGACTGTACTCCAGTAATAGGAGAATCATCGTCAGAATCGATGAAGAGTACAACTCAAACAGAGCAGGTATGGGATATTCTCTCTAAGGCTTCAATTACACTCCCTTTGGGGCAGCTACTCGCCTTGGTGCCCGGAGTTAGGCAGCAGTTTCAACAACAGGTTAGTCTCGGATCTCCTAGTACTCCAGCGATCGCAACAATACAACCGGAAACTGATTCTATGGTGGATCATTTTGTCCCCTTAATCACTGTCTGCAAAAAAATCAGAAGGTTCCGGTGTGAACATAGCGACTACAGCTCTCTGCAAGAATTTAGGGTGGACCCAAATCGAGCCCGTTCAATTCTTTGTCAGAATGGCAGATCAATCCCGAGTTCATCCGGTGGGACTCGTAAGGAATATCCCGATTACTCTGCAGGGCACTACGTTCAAAATGACTTTTGTAGTCTTAGAACTACCAAAATCCAGCCTCGCTTACAATCTCCTTTTCGGTTGACCATGGTTGAAACAGGCTAAAGTTATACAGGATTGGTCAGCGCAGGAATTGACTTTCAAAGACAATCACCGTAAATATGTTGTCAAACTGGATGCCATTCAGCCCTGCGAACTTCATGCCAGACCATATGTAGCAGAGCCGGTCCACATGTTGGATGGCTTATCTAACGACGAAGAAGAAGCATTTCTAAAGAACAATAAAGATCTGATTTCATTTGGTATTGTAGATCTGCAATCTATCACAGACAACTGGAGTTCGGCAGCCTGTACGGTTGTTCCCGTGACCGGAGATATAGATGTGGATGATAATGTTGCTATGGATGAAGCCACTCTGCAACAACTTTTATAGTCTACTGATGATCCGGGGAAACTGCGACAATTCTATGTCTCGGAAGACCAGTTAGTAACCTATAATTTGGGTGATGAAAGCAACCCGCATCCTGTTAAGATTAAGGCAGGATTGTCCGAGGCATTTCAAGAAGATTTGATTCGACTCCTGCATGAGTTTTCTGATGTTTTTGCGTGGGACTATCGGGATATGAAAGGTCTAGATCCGCGGATCTATCAACATCACGTCATGCTTAAACCAGAAGCGAAGCCAATTAAACAATCCAGTTACCGAATGAACCCCAATTATGCCGCGCAGGTCAAAACGGAACTCGATCGGTTATTGAAGGTAGGATTCATTGTCCGAATCGAACATGCTGAATGGATCTCTCCGATCGTGATTGTTCCAAAGAAAAATAAACAGCTCCGAATTTGTGTGGATTACCAGAAATTGAATGCGGCTACGGTACCTGATCCATTTCCTCTCCCCTTTCTCGACACAATGCTAGAAAGAGTGGTTGAGCATGAGATGTATTCATTTCTCGATGGTTATAGTGGTTATAACCAGGTACGCATGGTAGAGCAGGACATACCTAAAACAGCCTTCATTACGAATTGGGGTGTGTATGCTTGTACAATCATGTGGTTTGGCTTAAGGAATGCTCTAAGCACATTTCAACGGTGTATGCAAGAAATTTTTTCACCCTATCTGACTACTTTTATGCAAGTGTACTTGGACGACTTTTCTTTATTCGGCAAGATTGTGGCACACCTGTATCATTTACGGTGTTGTTTCGAAACATGCCGTGAATACCGGTTATGCTTGAATCCGACAAAATCTGTGTTTGCGGTTTCTTGTGGCAAACTCCTTGGCCACATTATTTATGAACAAGGCATACAAGTTGACCCAGACAAAGTTGCTGCCGTGTTGCAGGCACCAGTACCCACCACACCAAAAGAAGTTATGCAATTCCTGGGACAGATTCGGTGGCATGGTCACCATTTATGGTGGTTAGCCCATTTGGCAACACCACTTAATCGGCTAATGACGCGTACTCCAAGATAGTTTGAATGGACTACAGAATGCCAAACTACCTTTGATCGTTTTAAAGGATTATTGACTCACGCCCCTATTTTGCAACCCCCGGATTGGGAAAGCCCGTTCCATGTCTTTGTCGATGCATCGGATATAGCCATTGGAAGTGTTTTAATGCAGCAAACTGATAAGTGGTTCCGGCCTGTCTATTACGCTAGTCGTCGACTAGCTTCAGCTGAAAAGAATTATTCAGTGACCGAAAGAGAATGTCTCGGATTGGTGTACTCTGTGAAGAAATTTCGGCATTATTTGCTAGGCCGAAAATTCACCTTTCAGGTGGATCATGCCGCACTTGTATATCTAGTCCGGCAGCAACATTTAGGAGGTCGCTTGGCTTGTTGGATTTTATTACTACAGGAGTTCGATTATGAAGTGATTCATCGACCCGACACCGCACATGCATTAGTAGATTTTCTCTCTCGGTTTGACTCCGATGAAGCTCCGGTGGGCGTTGATGACACCACACTAGTAATTTACGTTACTGAAATGGCTCATGATGAATCTGCAGATCCTCCTGGGCCACCTACCTACTATGATCAGTTATTAACCTTCCTTACTGACGGATGTCTTCCCCCTCACACTCCTCCTGCTATGCGGCGAAAAATTGCAGTTTACAGTCGCAGATTCTGGTTGATTATAGGACAGTTGTACTACATAGATCATACTGGTGTCTTACTTCATTGTATTCCACCACATGAAGTAAACTCGGTTATTGCTATGGCGCATTCAATACCCTCCGGTGGACATTTTGCAGTAGATCTTACGCACCGAAAAATTCTGCAAAGTGGGCTTTGGTGGCCTACCATGTACAAAGACGTAGTTCAGTTTGTGCAGTAGTGTGACACTTGTCAACGATCTGGCCAGCCAGTACAACGCCACTTCTTTCCTCTACAACCTGTATTACCTTTGGAACCTTTCTAGAAGTGGGGTCTTAATTTTATTGGACCAATCACACCTCCAGCGACTCTTAGCAACAATCGCTACATTCTGACCTGCACAGAATACGCTACCAGATGGGCAGAAGCTTGGGCCTTACGGTCCGCTACAGCGGTTTCGGTAGCAAAATGCCTGATGAAGGACGTCTTCCCGCGTTATGGATTACCTCTGGAACTTGTGACAGATCAAGGAACACACTTTGCTAACAATTTAATGCGAGTACTAACACATACTTTTCAAATTCTACATAAATTCAGTTCACCGTACTATCCTCGTGCTAATGGCTTAGCTGAAAGTACCAACAAGACGCTGTTGGGTATGCTTTGCAAATTTATCGTGGAATCACCAGAAAGATGGGATCAATTACTACCTGCAGTCTTATGGGCATACTGGACTACATACAAAGTTGCAACCGGAATGACCCCTTTCAAGCTTGCTTATGGGTTGGAAGCAATCGCACCGATGGAGATTGTTGTGCCAAGCTTACACGTGGCCATAACTCAGAAACTATTACCCGAAGACTCTTTTCCATTTCGGTCGGACACACTCAGAGCCTTGGATGAACATCGTTGGGAAAGTTTTCTGACTCTTCAAGAAGTTCAGTTGCGGCAAGCCCGGACTCATGATCGCTTTCTCAAGACTCCAGTTTTTACGGTGGGCCAACTTGTGCTGTTTTATAATGCTAAATCAAATCGTGCTGCTCGGAAATTTAAATTACGATGGTTCGTTCCTTACCGAATTAGTGAACAAGTGGGACCAACTACTTTTCGGTTGACTACCTTGACCGGAGTTCCTCTTCCTAAAGTGATCAATGGTTCAAAGTTGCAGCCGTATCACCAAGCGCCTGATTCTCGCTGATGTGTTCTTCGTTTTTTTCGCGTGTCACTTACTTTCTTTTTATTTTTGTGTGTTAGTTGAATAAAGACCATAAAACTCCTCGTTTTGATACATAATCATGATCAATCGCCGCCTTGTGTTATTGATTCTGCTCATGCATGCACGCCGTAATTATGAAGGTTATCATCTCAACACCGTGTGATGATTAAGGGTTTTCAATCCCTTCCCGTTATCGAGTGTCTACTTAATCCTCTTCTTTTCCCTATTAATCGCTATTGTGTCTGTGTGTTCTGTGCGTTGTGTTTCTTGTGTTTGCCGTGTATTCGTGTTCTTGTGACTTCGTGTGCGCATCATGGAAGCATTAGCCAATTTCGCTACCTTCCGTGACGGACTCCCTCATGACATGAGTGAGTTCTTGCGTATCTGCGGCCTGTTAAACTTCACTAAATTGCCTTGGCATTCAGTAGAATGTCACCCTTATATGCGCGGATTATTGCTGCCATCGCCGCCACACCTGCCATAGAGCAATCTTGGCCGATTACTTGTTTACCATCACGTGTAGTAATTACTTTAAACTCTTTTGCCGACGCATTCCGTTTGCCCATAGAAGGAGTAGATAATGGTCCTCTCCTTCCTATTGCCACTATGGTAGAATTATTCCCAAGGCACTCATCGAATGAGTACGCCATCTTGTGTCGCCCTGATCCTGAACGAACCGCATTGCAATTCTTAGTTGCCATATTGAATTTACAGAAACGTACTTACGGGATTTCACGCCCATTTTATTCGATGATTGACATGGCCTCTCGTGAGCCTGTTAATTTCGCCTCGTTCTACTTCCGGCGCATTCACCGTGAATGCGTTACGGTTATTAAGCACATTAACAAGGGAGATCTTCCGCGTTCGCGTTTACCACATATCCTTACCTTTTTGTTCCCAGCCATTCAAGCCGCGCAACCCCCGCCAAGAGCTCCAATTTTGTACCATGAAGAATCTGCCCAAGTTCTCGAAGATACAGAAGATGATGATGAAGATCTCTTCCAGCTTCTCCACCGGAAACACAGACAGATAAGCCCCTCTGAGAGTCACGTACAAGGCTCCACCGCCGGACATGAGGAAGAGGCTTTCCATGACACCGCCACTTCAATCCATGTGGAATCTTCTGGTCATTCTTTTCCGAATAAGCAGCAGGAACAAATTGCGTCCACCACCGCATCTCACGCAATTTCTTCTAAGGAGGAATCTTAGCAGTAGACCCATGTTGATGTGCAAGCCATTGTTGCTGAGATGGTAAATGAAGTAATTACCTTGGTCGATGCTGTAATTGACCGGACTGAAGTGACTACGCAGCAGCCTACTGGAATCGTGTTGGTATCCAACAATATTATACCCACTCCTCCACCAATGGCTCCGGTCGAGCCCATTGTACCTGTGGCGCCTATTGTCCCTAAAGAACCTGCTACTTCATCCTCTTCACCTAATTATTCTCCACCATCTTCCCATCACCTCTTGTCAACCTCTTCATCCCAACCACTTCCTCCTCCTCTTCTTCCTCCAATTCCCATGTTTACAGAATTAGAATCGATGGGTCGTATGTTGATCCAATTCTCACAGCAGCTCCCGATGCAACTCAGAATGGTCACTGATAATATTCATCAAGAATTGCAGCATAAAGTCGATATCCTAGAAGCAGATATTACTCCATTGCAAGAAGAAGTGGATGCAGTTAAGGCAGAAAATCATGCCCTGCACATACAGATTCAGCACCTTCAAGCACAGATCCGAACAGGACTCTTTGGTTGCTCAAAGAGATGCTGCGTTGGCTGAGTTAAGAGCCAAAGGTGATTTATTAAGTGCTTGTGATGCAGAGATTATCCAATTAAAACAGTTAGTCCAGGATAAAGAGGATGCTTGTGTGGCACTTGGGAATTTATTGGAAGAAACTAGAGTACAGCTTGATGAAGTTGTGCAGAAAAGACAGGAGATGGCTGATTTAGCCAAGCAAACTAATGTAGAACTCCAGCTCGCAAACGCCAATCTGTTTCAGGCAAATTCTACTCTTAAATCCCAGATGACTTTAACCGCTCAACTCCAGAAGGAGGCAGTAGGGATTCGAAAGGAAAGAGATGCATATTACCAGACTATTCAGTATCAAGCTCAAGAACTGGAGAGAAGAGAAAAGCAGCTCGGGTATCAAGTAGAACGTTTATCCAGAATAAATAAAGAGATTGAAGACATGAAATTGAGTCGTGACGTAGCCCTTGCAAATGATTTCTACCTGCAAGAGGCATTTTTGTAGACACAAGGTGATATTTTAATGAGTCAAGTGATTGTCACAAGCTCTGTTCGTACTGACGCCCAGTTAGTCAAACCCGAAACCTTAAAACTGATGCTGGATTCTTTGAAGCAGAAGATTTCCAGAACTTTTAAATTAGCTTGCACCATGTATATACAGGGCATAGTAGATGAGCCCTAAATTTTGTTTTCATTGCGGGTTCAAGTCCACCGTGCGTGCCAGTGTAAGCCGCCGGATTGGCATATTGTAATTCCCTATTTTTCATATACCGCACGAATCGAAAGGTCATTGCGAAGTGATGTATCTGTTTATCAACTAATGAAAAGACATTGCGATGACTCTCCGGTGACGACAAGCGGGATTGCTAGACTGTCTGTCTGGGCGATTGCGATCGGTGAAGTCGTTGTAGTGCAGTATTCTTAAACTCTGAGTATTGTTGTTCTTATTGCTGTATAATTACATTTAATTTGTGATTGATACAGTAAGATTAAGTGTGGATAATAAGTCTGTGTAACGGAAAAGAATAACTCTTGTGTTATGTACGGTGAAAAGTGTTAACCTGAGTATGAACAGTAAATCTGTGGGCGGACTAACCAGAGTCTTAACAGCAATTCATATTAAATAGAGTTTTGAATGTTAAGGTACTGTAGATTGAATAAGATAATTGGGAAAATCAAGTTGCAGGGCCTCTGATTTATCAGACCCCTACCACTCCCAAGAACTCGGAAGAACTTAAAATGCCTGTAATGTAAATGCGCATTTTAACAAGAAGTTGAAGTAAGGCAAATACTTTCATAGATTAACATTAAGTCTAGTCTAAGCTGATGAAAGTAACTTATCATTTCAAGCATGAGAAGGATTTGAAGCATTTGGTGCACATCATGGAAACATGAGTTCATGCACAAAAATGAATGATTTTTTATGTATTTTACTTTTGAAAAGAATGTTTCGACACAACACAGGCTTCTATCTTGTTTAAAAGATGAATTTGATGCATTCAAGCTTGTGAACTTAAATGAAGACAAGATAATATGTTTGTGCATGGATGCATGACATGCATGCATTGCAAGCTGAAGAATTGCTTGATTTAGTTAGGGCATGAAAAGGAAAACATGCCAACACATGCATGCACTCCTATGCATTTGCATGCAAGCACATGCACTTGCATATGAAAAAGCATGGATGTTTTCCTAGTAGATGAACAAGTGTACTTTCTTAATCATTACCTTAGTTTTTCAAGCTCAAGATAGACAATTGGAAAAACGTTAAACCAATTAGTTGCAAAGCTCCTAGCTACCATGCAACTCAAGTAAACTAGTCTATTCTTTCCCAAAGTCATACTTAGATATCATATACTTAATGTAAAGTTTTCTCTAAGAATACTAGAGGTCTTGCTTAGTAAAAGTAGGAATGTCGATAGTCAAGCATTCAATTTTCTTTCCATCTAGATGAGCAAGAAAATAGGAATACTTGCAAACTTCTATGATGACTCTAAGTCTAGGAGATAGAAATTAAATAAAGCTAAATGGAACTTACACAAATTGAAATTTTAAAGTTGAAAAGGTAGTTGTTATGTTCCATATATTGCATCTATAGTACAGATGCAAAGTCTTAAGAAAACACGGAAATTTTAAAAGAACTCTTCCTTTTAGAAGGATCAAATAGTTATTTTATGGTGTCATTTAAGCTAATTGTGGCTTAAGAGGAAAACCTAGCCAAGTGATCTTTAAGAATTGGGATACTTCCTAAAGGTGTGTTATTTAGTGAAATAGTCCAGTTTTCTATTCCATTAATCACATTTTTGTTGATATATTTAGGTAGTGATGTGTATGAACACACTAAGACCGCCGGGGCACTTTTTTCCCTCTTTAGGAGGTTTTTTCCCCCGGCTTGTATATATGCCTATTGCCCTAATGGGCTACTTATCTTTGTACATTCTCTAGTAATACATTCAGTATTGTGTGTTGTGCTCCAAGCTTCTTCTTCTTCCTTGTGCTGTTCGCGTGCTTCCGCAGACGTCTAACTCCAACAATTGGTATCAGAGCAGATCATCGCTTCATCTAGGGAGCCATCGACACTCCTCCGTTTGCAGTCTCAGAATTGTACGAATTTTGGTGAGCATACTCAAGGTGTTTCTGAGATCAAAACTGCTTCGCTCTGTAGTTCCGAAATCGCAATCTGAGCTCGTTTCGGCCTCCGAACGCACTATCACAGTGCTTGTGTAGGCTATTTTGTCTTTTTGTGCCAAAGGTATATACTTGTTTCTGTTCGCCAGTATAAGCTTTTCAAAGTCAGCTATAGGTTTAGCAGAACTCGTCTAGGTAGTTCCGTTCAACTTTTTGAGATACAGTCAATTTTCTGCATCAAGGTATTTTAGTCACCGGCCATGCCTGAAAGCAGTGATGTATTCCGTATGTTGGCTGTTGAGGATAAGTTGGATGGTACCAACTACCCATTATGGGCTTATATTATGTGACATGTATTGGTTGCAAAAGGATTGTGGAACATTGTGCAGGGTGTTGAAAGACGTCCTGTTACACCTGTAACAACAAATACTACGAATACACGTGCTGGAGCTGATGAAGATGGTGTTGAAGATGATATTGTGCAGATTCCTGTTCGTGCTGTTGTTTCTGCTGCACCTACTATAGAGAAGATTTGTTGGGATGGCAAAGATGCACAAGCACATGCATTGATAGCTTTGTCTGTCAAACATGCCATTATTCCTCATATTCGCTCTTGCAGAACAGCTTGGGATACACTTACCACATTGTACCAAGCTAGGAATGAGGCTCATGTTGCTTACCTCCGAAAACAGTTGGAGAGTGAGCGCATGAATGAAGGTGATTCTATGGACAGTTTCCTAACGCAGATCAAAGATTTGAAGGAGAAGTTGATTTCTGCTGATGAGGTTATACCAGCTAGCTCATTTGTGCACACCGTTTTGAATGGTCTTCCGATTCATATCAGAGTTTTGATTCTACTCTTCGGTTGATGATGAGGGGAAATCCGAATGCCTTATCATTTGAGGAGTTAGTTTCTATTTTGTTGCCGAAAGATCAGTCTAGACAGAACAGGTCCATTATGCATATTGCAGATCAAGCTTTCTTGGCTAGTCAAAAAGGCAAAGGAAAATGGAGCTCTTCTACTAGTAAGCACAAATCTGCAAATGCTACACATTCGAAGAACTAGGATAAAGATGAGAAGAAATCAGAAAAGCAAAAATTGTTTTGCAAGTACTGTAAAGGGAATGATCATATCATGAAGAACTGTCCAAAACTGGCTGCAAAAGAGGCAAAGAAAAAGGAGGCTGGAATGGTTGTTGCAGAAGCCTCTACACCAAAAACATAGTGTGCTAATCTTGTGCACGAAGAAGAATGGGCGTTTACTATTGTTTGCTGTTTTGACCCATCTTCTCATGAGCAGTGCATGTCCGCAGTGGACTCAGATGTTTGGTACTTTGACAGTGGGGCGACCAAACATATTACCTCGCATTGCAGTTTCTTCTCTTCACTCGAGCCTGCCCCTACAGGGAATACTGTCACATTCGCCAACAACTCCTCTTATCCTGTTATGGGAGTTGGTAAGATCATTATGACTACTGCTGATGGTAGTTCTTTCACCTTGTCAGATGCTTTATTTGTGCTAGGGATCAAGAAGAATCTGTTATCAGTTTCTGCATTAGCCAAGATTGGCTTGGTTGTGAAATTTGTTGATGATAGGTGTACAGTTCATGATCTGTCGAATGGCGATGTTATTATTGCTTCTGGCATTTTATGTCATGGGATGTATAAGCTCATAGACTATGAAAGATCTGTGAATGATTCGGCATGTGCAGTTCATGATTCTCAGGCTATGTCAGATGCAAAGCTTTGGCATGCACGTTGTGGTCATCTGAATTTTGCTAGTTTGCTATGCTTGCAGAAATCTGATATGGTGTCTTCTTTGCCCAAGCTTGAGGCACCTAGAAAACATGTATGAATGCAGCGTTCCTCCTTTCCAAAAGATGGTTCAGTTCGGGTTACGTAGAAATTGAAGCTTGTACATAGTGATGTCTGTGGTCCTATGCAGACACCTTCTTTTGGAACCTATCTTTACTTCGTGACTTTCATTGATGATTTTTCCAGGCATGCATGGGTATATCCATTGAAGGCAATATCCGAAGTGTTTTTGTGCTTCAAACAATTTTTGGTTTTGGCTGAAAATATGCCAGCATGTAAAATGGGGACCCCAACAATTTGACATGTTAGTATTGTACATTATGTTCGTATTGTACATGCAAGATATGTCTTCTCATCCCAAAATCTCTAGCGACACACATCTTACTTTTATACAATCATTATCCACCATGATTACAATACTTCTTTCATTTAAATCCTTCTTGGGTACCCATCAATACTCCATCCTCATTGGAGACCAAAAGTGGCTCAAAAGTGGTAGTATGTCGGTAATGAACTCCAAGCCAACAAAATTGCCATTTAACATGATCATAAGTCTTTTAAACTCTTAGGTGTCCCGACTAGGTGTGCCATGATACTCATGGAAGTTATTTCCTCTCATCTCAAAATCTCTAGGGACACACACCTTACCTTTATACAATCATTATCCATCCCAGATACTGTACTTCTTTCAATTGAATCCTTCTTGACTACAGATTGATGCTCCATCCTCATTGGAAACATGCGTGTTAGGATCCACTTTCTGAAAGGATTCCCAAATGTTGGTATATGTAGGATCAAGCCTATGTTTCCCTCTGATGGGCTCAAGTATCTCACTAGTGAACTAAGTAAATCTCAGCCCATTGAGCATTGGCATGGGGCCAAGCGAGTCACCCACCATATTAAACTTTCCCTTCCTATACATAAGCTAATAATCAAACTCTTGAAGGTTCTCTACCCAACGTGAGGTTTTGCATTTAAGGTCTGCTTTATTAGAGAGCCACTTAATGCTCTCTTGATTAGACACTATCGTAACCTTGGCACCATATAAGTAATGAAACCACTTCTTCAAACCATGCACAAGTGATTACAATCCTTCTCATAGACAAAGTATATAGTCTAATTCAGTTCTAGCTTCTTCCTCTCAAACCACACCACTTGACCATCCTAAACTAAAATTGCTCCTATACCAAAATCACTAGCATCAGTCACAACCACAAAGGGTTGTTGGAGTTAACTATATGTAAAAAAGGAGCTTTCGTAATCACTACTTTCAACTTTTACATACTTTGCTTCTGTTTGTCTCCCCAATGAAAGGTTTTTCCTTTCCCTTTAAGTTGTTTCTTCATTAGGATAGCCCATACTTTATCAGGATCCATCTAGATTTTTTGTTAGGAAACTATATGCCCAAGTTATCTAACCTCTTTTTTGAAAAAATCACAATTTAGTTCCTTAACAAAGAGTGAATTTCCTTGCAACACTTGGAATACTTTCCTCAAGTGTTCCTCCTCTCATCTACTATAGATCATAATATTATCTAAACATTAAACTACAAGATGTCCTAGATATGGTCATAGGACTTTTGGAAGTGGTAGTGGGGCACAATAACAATATATCACAGGTTTACAGGATCTTCCAACCGATAGACCTTAACATACACACCTTAATAGTCAAAAGGAAGATGAGTGAGAGATAGAGAGAAAATAAATAGGATTTCAAGTGTAATGGTAAGCTATGAGGCTCACGTACACTATCTATACTCCAATGTCAAATTACAATGTGTGAATATGATATAAAATGACAATATCTGTATCTAGGCAGAAATAGGAACTAGATACAAGAGATTGTGTGCCTAAGAGGTATGAAGAGTGTGTGTGTGAGAATATGGAGAATACAAATAGTGTAGAATTTTTTACAAATAACAGGAATTCTAATCAACCTAAATAAAAAATGAGTGACCTAGCAAGTAATAACTAGAATAGACTAGCTACTCACAGTAAATCGGTATGATTGTTTGTCATTGAAGTTCTAATATGTCGGTACGATTGTTTGTAAGCGTAAGAAATTTCCGGCCATTTAGGTTACATGATGGCATCATTCCATGAACGAGGAAGCATGGCATTGCCTTCTCAGGAATCATCATTATGCTACATCTAGGAATAAACTTAGCCATTTTGGTTAACCTATGCACTATTACCTAGACTAAGTTGTTCTCCCTCTCTCTCTCTCTCTTATGAAATCCTACTAAAAAATCCATGGGGATAATCCCCCACTTCACATTGGGAAGATCCAGTGGCTAGAGCACACCTAGAATCCTCAGTCTCTCAGCTTTATTTGCCTAGCATTTTGTGCATTTAAGCACATATTCTAGGATGTCCTAATGGACTCAAGTATCCCACTAGTGAACTGAGTAAATCTCAGCCCATTGAGCATAGGAATGGGGCCAAGTGAGTCACCCACCATATTAAACATTCCCTTCCTATACATAAGCTCATAATCAAACTCCTGAAGGGTCTCTACCCAATGTGACGTTTTGCATTTAAGGTCTGCTTCATTAGAGAGCCACTTAATGCTCTCTTGATTAGACACTATCGTAACCTTGGCACCATATAAGTAATGAAACCACTTCTTCAAACCATGCACAATTGATTACAATCCTTCTCATAGACATAGTATATATTCTAATTCAGTTCTAGCTTCTTCCTTTCAAACCACACCACTTGACCATGCTAAACTAAAACTGCTCCTATGCCAAAATCACTAGCATGAGTTTCAACCACAAAGGGTTGTTGGGGTTAACTATATATAAAATTGGAGCTTTCGTAATCAATACTTTCAACTTTTCCATACTTTGATTCTGTTTGTCTCCCCAATGAAAGTTTTTTCTGAATCCATCTATATTTTTTCTTAGGAGACTATATGCCCAAGTTATCTAACCTCGTTTTTGAAAAAATCACACTTTAATTCCTTAGCAAAGAGTGAATTTCCTTGTAACACTTGGAATAGTTTCTTCCTCAAGTGTTCCAAGTGCTCCTCCTCTCATCTACTATAGATCATGATATTATCTAAATATTAAACTACAAGATGCCCTAGATATGGTCATAGAACTGTTGGAAGTGGTAGTGGGGCACAATAATAATATATCACAGGTTTACAAAATCTTCCAACCAATGGACCTTAACATACACACCTTAATGCTCAAAAGGAAGATGAGTGAGAGATAGAGAGAAAATGAATAGGATTTCAAGTGTAATGGTAAGCTATGAGGCTCACCTACACTATCTATACTCCAATGTCAGATTACAATGTGTGACTATGATATAAACTCACAATATCTGTATCTAGGTAGAAATAGGAACTAGATACAAAAGATTGTGGGCCTAAGAGGTATGAAGAGTGTGTGTGTGTGTGTGAGAATATGGAGAATACAATTAGTTTAGAACTGTTTACAAAAAAATTGAATTCTAATCAACCTAAATAAAAAACGAGTGACCTAGCAAGTAATAACTGGAATAGACTAGCTCACAGTAAATCGGTACGATTGTTTGTCATTGAAGTTCTAGTATGTCTGTATGATTGTTTGTAAGCGTAAGAAATTTCAAGCCATTTAGGTTACATGATGGCATCATTCCATGAACTAGGAAGCATGGCATTGCCTTCTCAGGAGTCGTCACTATGCTACATCTAGGAATAAACTTAGCCATTTTGGTTAACCTATGCACTATTACCTATACTAAGTTTTTCTCCCTCTCTCTGTCTCTCTCTTAGGTAATCCTACTAAAAAATCCATGGGGATAATCCCCCACTTCCCATTGGGAAGATCTGGTGGCTAGCGCAGACCTCCAATCCTCAGTCTCTTAGCTTTATTCGCCTACCATTGTGTACATTTAAGCACATATTCTAGGATGTCCTAATGAACTCCAAGCTAGTAAAATTGCCATTTAACATGATCATAAGTCTTGTTAACTCTTAGGTGTCCCCACTAGGTGTGCCATGATACTCATGCAAGTTATGTTCTCTCATCTCAAAATCTCTAGGGACATACACCTTACCTTTATACAATCATTATCCATCCTAGATACTGTACTTCTTTCACTTGAATCCTTCTTGAGTACATACTCATACTCCATCCTCATTGGAAACATGTGTGTTAGGATCCACTTTCTAAATGGATTCCCAAATGTCCGTATATGTAGGATCAAGCCTATGTTTCCCTATGATGCATTCCAGTATCTCACTAGTGAACTGAGTAAATCTCAGCCCATTGAGCATAGGCATGGGGTCAAGCAAGTCACCCACCATATTAAACTTTCCCTTCCTATACATAAGCTCATAATCAAACTCTTAAAGGGTCTGTACCCAATGTGAAGATTTTCATTTAAGGTCTGCTTCATTAGAGAGCCACTTAATGCTCTCTTGATTAGACACTATCGTAACCTTGGCATCATATAAGTAATGAAACCACTTCTTCAAACCATGCGCAATTGATTACAATCCTTCTCATAGATAGAGTATATATTCTAATTCAGTTCTAGCTTCTTCCTCTCAAACCACACCACATGACCATCTTAAACTAAGACTACTCCTATACCAAAATCGCTAGCATCAGTCCTAACCACAAAGGGTTGTTGGGGTTAACTATATGTAAAAAAGGAGCTTTCGTAATCACTACTTTCAACTTTTCCATACTTTGCTTCTGTTTGTCTCCCCAATGAAAGGTTTTTCCTTTCCCTTTAAGTTGTTTCTTCATTAGGATATCACATACTTTATGAGGATCCATCTACATTTTGTGTTAGGAGACTATATGCCCAAGTTATCTAACCTCTTTTTTGAAAATATCACAATCTAGTTCCTTAACAAGGAGTGAATTTCCTTGCAACACTTGGAATACTTTCCTCAAGTGTTCCAAGTGTTCCTCCTCTCATCTACTATAGTTATCTAAATATTAAACTACAAGATGCCCTAGATATGGTCACAGGATTGTTCGAAGTGGTAGTGGGGCACAATAACAATATATAACGGGTTTACAGGATCTTCGAACCGATGGACCTTAACATACACACCTTAATACTCAAAAGGAAGATGAGTGAGAAATAGAGAGAAAATAAATAGGATTTCAGTGTAATGGTAAGCTATGAGGCTCACCTACACAATCTGATATAAACTAACAATATCTGTATCTAGGCCAAAATAGGAACTAGATACAAGAGATTGTGTCCTAAGAGGTATGAAGAGTGTGTGTGTGAGAATATGGAGAATACAAATAGTTTAGGACTGTTTACAAAAAAACCTGAATTCTAATCAACCTAAATAAAAAACGAGTGATCTAGCAAGTAATAACTGGAATAGACTAGCTCACAGTAAATCGGTACGATTGTTTGTCATTGAAGTTCTAATATGTCGGTATGATTGTTTGTAAGCGTAAGCGATTTCAGGCCATTTAGGTTACATGATGGCATCATTCCATGAACTAGGAAGCATGGCATTGCCTTCTCAGGAGTCGTCACTATGCTACATCTAGGAATAAACTTAGCCATTTTGGTTAACCTATGCACTATTACCTATACTAAGGTTTTCTCCCTCCCTCTCTCTCTTAGGTAATCCTACTAAAAAATCCATGGTGATAATCCCCCACTTCCCATTGGGAAGATCTGGTGGCTAGCGCAGACCTCCAATCCTCAGTCTCTTAGCTTTATTCGCCTACCATTGTGTACATTTAAGCACATATTCTAGGATTTCCTAATGAACTCCAAGCCAGTAAAATTGCCATTTAACATGATCATAAGTCTTGTTAACTCTTAGGTGGCCCCACTAGGTTTGCCATGATACTCATGCAAGTTATGTTCTCTCATCTCAAAATCTCTAGGGACATACACCTTACCTTTATACAATCATTATCCATCCTAGATACTGTACTTCTTTCACTTGAATCCTTCTTGAGTACATACTCATACTCCATCCTCATTGGAAACATGTGTGTTAGGATCCACTTTCTAAATGGATTCCCAAATGTCCGTATATGTAGGATCAAGCCTATGTTTCCCTATGATGCATTCCAGTATCTCACTAGTGAACTGAGTAAATCTCAGCCCATTGAGCATAGGCATGGGGTCAAGCGAGTCACCCACCACATTAAACTTTCTCTTCCTATACATAAGCTCATAATCAAACTCCTGAAGGGTCTCTACCCAACGTGATGTATGGCATTTAAGGTTTGCTTCATTAGAGAGCCACTTAATGATCTCTTGATTAGACACTATTGTAACCTGGGCACCATATAAGTAATGAAACCACTTCTTCAAACCATGCGCAATTGATTACAATCCTTCTCCTAGACAGAGTATATATTCTAATTCAGTTCTAGCTTCTTCCTCTCAAACGCCACCACTTGACCATCCTAAACTAAAACTGCTCCGATACCAAAATCACTAGCATTAGTCTCAACCACAAAGGGTTAGTTGGGGTTCACTATATGTAAAAATGGAGCTTTTGTAATCGCTACTTTCAAATTTTTCATACTTTGCTTATGTTTGTCTCCCCAATGAAAGGTTTTTCCTTTCACTTTAAGTCGTTTCTTCATTAGGATAGCCCATACTTTATCAGGATCCATCTAGATTTTGTCTTAGGAGACAATATGCCCAAGTTATCTAACCTCGTTTTTGAAAAAAATCAAACTTTAATTCCTTAGCAAAGAGTGAATTTCCTTGTAACACTTGGAATAGTTTCTTCCTCAAGTGTTCCAACTGTTCCTCCTCTCATCTACTATAGATCATAATATTATCTAACAATTATACTACAAAATGCCCTAGATATGGTCATAGGACATGAGCTTCGTGAAAGTGGTGGGAGCATTGAGGAGACCAAAAGGCATCACCACAAACGCATAGTTCTCATATCTAGTCTTAAACGCAATTTTAGGGACATACTCTACCGTAATTCTACTCTGATTTTATCCTCACCTATTATCAAGATTGGTAAAATACCTAGCTTGATGTAATTGATCAAATAAGTCTTTGAATCTAGGTAGATGAGTAGATCATCACGTGGGATGTTCCATCATGTCCATTTGCTGCCTCCAAACGCAACTAGATTTAGGTTACATGATGGCATCGTTCCATGAACGAGGAAGCATAGCATTGCCTTCTCAGGAATTGTCACTATACTACATCTAGGAATAAACTTAGCCATTTTGGTTAACCTATGCACTATTACCTAGACTAAGTTGTTCTCTCTCTCTCTCTCTCTCTCTCTCTCTCTCTCTCTCTCTCTCTCTCTCTCTCTCTCTCTCTCTCTCTCTCTCTCTCTCTCTCTCTCTCTCTCTCTTAGGTAATCCTACTATAAAATCCATGGAGATAATCCACCACTTACCATTGGGAAGATCTAGTGGCTAGAGTAGACCTCCAATCCTCAATCTCTTAGCTTTATTCGCCTTGCATTTTGTGCATTTGAGCACATACTCTAGGATTTCCTAATGAACTCCAAGCTAGTAAACTTGCCTTTTAGCAAGATCATAAGTCTTGTAAACTCTTAGGTGTCCGGCACTTGGTGTGCCATGACACTCATTGAAGATATGTCTTCTCGTCCCAAAATCTCTAGCGACACACATCTTACTTTTATACAATCATTATCCACCATGATTACAATACTTCTTTCATTGAATCCTTCTTGGGCACCCATCAATACTCCATCCTCATTGGAAACCTGTGTGTTAGGATCCCCTTTATCAATGAATTCCCAAATCTCAATATATGTATGATCAATCCTACATTTCCCTCTGATGAACTCAACTATCTCACTAGTGATCTGAGTAAAAAGAAATCCTTTGAGCATAGGCATGCAAGTAAGCAAGTCATCCACCACATTAAACTTTCCCTTCCTATACTTAAGCTCATAATCAAACTCTTGAAGGGTCTCTACCTGCATGACTTATGGCCTCTAAGGTCTATTTGATTCGAGATCCATTTAATGCTCTCTTGATCAGACACTATCGTAACCTTGGCACCATTTAAGTAATGACACCACCTCTTCAAAGCATGGATAATTGCTTACAATCTCTCTCATAGAGGGAGTATAAATTTTGATTCAGTTCTAGCTTTTTGCTCTCAAACACCACTACATGACCATTCTAAAATAAAAATGCTCCTATAGAAAACTTGTTGGCATTATTCTCAACCACAAAGGGTTTGTTGGGATCCATTATATGTAAACGTGGAGCTATCATAATCACTACTTTCAACTTTTTCCATACTTGGCTTCTATTTGTCTCCCCAATGAAAGGTTTTCCCTTTCCCTTTAAGGTTTTAGGTCATTATGATACCCTATACTTTATTAGGATCCATATAGATTCTATCTTAGGAGAGTATATGCCCAGTTTATCTAACCTCTATTTTGAAAATTTCACACTTTTATTCATTAGCAAAGAGTGAATTTCCTTGTAATACTTGGAATAGTTTCCTCAAGTGTTCCAAGTGTAGAGAAGGCTTCTTCTTCGTTAGCCATCTAAGGAAGGAGATGAGGGAGAAAACACATGGTGCTTGCAACTCTTGTCTTGGGCATGTGTGAGTTTCCCTTCGCTCTGGATCAATCCTTTGACTTCGCACATAGGCTTGCTGTTATACATGGAATAATGGATGTTAAATGGATTTTAATGTCTTGAGGATTTTAATGTGATTGTGTTTTGATTTAGCATGCGAAGAATCATGAGGGCGTGAATGCACATGGATTTACTCAGATATTTTTGAAGGTATGTAAAAGATAGTATTTTCTATATTTCTGTATAAATAGTAGAATGCTTAGAAAGTGAAGTTTTGTAAATAAAGCAAATCTTTCATAAATGCACGTGTTTCAATGCGGTACCCTCATGTATCTTTCATTCAAGATTGTTATGACACTCGTGTGTCCACTAGTGGCTTTTGCTTCATGCTTGGTAGCTCATGTATATCTTGGTTGAGCAAGAAGCAGCTTATTGTGGCCACTTCCAATTGTGAGGCTGAGTATAGGGCAGCTTTCACAACGATTGTTGAGTGTGTGTGGCTCAGGCACCTTATGGCTGATTTGGGTGTTGGTCAGTCTTCTGCCACCACCATCTTCATTGACAGTCAGAGCGCATTGGAAGTTGCGAAGAACCATGTGTTCCATGCTCGCACTAAGCACATTGAGGTGCATTATCTCTATATCAGGGAGAGGTTCTCTGCTGGCGAGATCAGCTTGGCATATATGCCCAAGCAGGAGAACATTGCAGACCTTTTCATGAAGGCTCTGCCTAGGGAGAAGTTTGAAGCTTTCTGCAAAGCTTTGGGCTTACTTCCTTTTGTGGAGTGATTTCCACATAGCTTGGCCCTTCCTTATACATGAATGCCACCTCCTTGTTCACCCCATCACTCCCAGGGGGAGATTTCTTGATATATTTAGGTAGTGATGTGTGTGATCACACTAGGATTGCCAGGGCACTTTTTCCCCTCTTTAGGAGGTTTTCTTCCCCCGGCTTGTATATACGCCTATTGCCCTAATGGGCTACTCATCTTTGTACATTCTCTAGTAATACATTCAGTATTGTGTGTTGTGCTCCAAGCTTCTTCTCCTTCTTTGTGATGTTCACGTGCTTTCACAGACATCTATCTCCAACAATTCAAAAAGTTTTAAAGTGTTTTAAAAAATCCAAGTGAACCCTCCCTTGTGCAGACATTTTGATAAACTAAGGTCAATAGTGGAAAAGATAGGCATTAAAGAAGATACAAAAAAGCATATGTGTGGCCTCCTATTTAATTCTCTATTTTCCATAAAGTCACTATATGACAAAATAGGGAATCATTGATATTTACATGAGAAAGTTTTTGGCACAACAAGAGAAGCATCAAGATGTACAAGTAGTTGGGAATTGAAGCAACATAGATAAGAGGAATCAACATAAAAAAGAGTATTCTTGGATATTGACTAAGTAATAAAGAGCATACACCACACTGTGAGAGCAAGAGAGAGCAAGATACACACCCTTAGAGAAAGATACACACACTTAGACAGTGCACAGAGGCAAAGTGTGCAAAGTGAGAGAAAAAGTATGAAAAGAGAGAGACAGTGTGTAGAGAGAGTGTCTAGAGAGCATCAAAAGTGTGGCATAGTATCATCAAGGAGGTGTTGCAAGTTGATGGTAGAAGTGACCGGGACTTCAAGCTTATTCGAAGCTTGAGTGCAAGGAGTGCAAAAGGGTAAGCTATTGGACAAGATGAAGGAATGGCATAGAGGTTGAGTCTACAAGTAATTTGGTATTTTGTTGTACATATGTGTACTTCATTATTCTAAAAGAGTTATGCTGAGAGAGTATTTTGACTCATTGTAGACAAAGCTATTATTAATCTTATGCTAATCAAGGCACAAAGGCTCCTTATGCAACTTGTATTTCTTCTTCTTCTCTACTTTTCTCCTACAAACCCTCAAGCCCCTTTCAACTAAAGAATCCCCCAACAACAACCAAGATATGGAATACATCATTGCTTTCAGCCATGGCTAGTGACTAAATACCTTAATGCAAAAAAATGTTTGTATCTCAAAACGTTGAATGGAAATACCATGTGGAGCTCTACAAAACCTATAGTAGACTTCTAGGCACTTGTAGTGGTGAGCCAAAACCTATATATATGTTTGGCACAAAAGGAAAAACATTGCCTATACAATCGTTGCAATAGTGTGTTCCGAGGCCGAAATGGGCTCATATGAAAATTTTGATGCCACATAGAAAATTTGTCTTGAGCCCCTAATCTAGTGAGGTATGCTCACCAATTTTTGTGTGATTCAAAGATTGTGAATAGGGGTGTGGATGACATCCTAGATGAAGTACCAACATGACTTGATACCAATTGTTGGAGATCGAGGCCTATGGAAGAACATGAATATCACAAGAAAAAGAAGAAGCTTAGAGCACAACACAATATGGAATGTATTACCAAGTGAATGTACAAAGATAAGCAACCCATTAGGGTTATATGCATATATACAACTCGGGGAAAGACCTCTTCAAGAGGGAAAAAAGTGCCCTGATAGTCCTAAGTGTGTTAACACACATCACTATTGAAATATATAAGCGAATCTATCATTGATCACTGTGGTGTAGAGGCTTCCGCAACAACCATTTGAGTTTCTTTTTTCTTTGCCTCTTTTGCAACCAATTTTGGACAGTTCTTTATGACCTAATCATTTCCTTTACATCACTCACAAAAGAATTTTTGCTTTTCTGATTTCTTCTCATCTTTTTCTTCATTCTTTGAATGTGTAGCATTTGCAGATTTTTCCTAACTAGTAGATGAGCTCCATTTACCTTTTCCCTTCTGACTAAACAAGAAAGCTTGATGTGCAACACGCATAATGGGTGTGTTCGACCTAGACTGATCTTCCTGCAACAAAACAGAGAATAAGTCCTCAAATTACAAGGCATTCGGATTGCCTTTCATTATCAAACAAAGAGTAGAAGCAAAACTCTAGAATGAAGCAGGAAGACCATTAAGAACGGTCTACACAAGTGAGCTATCTAGTATAACTTCATCAACAGAAATCAACTATTCCTTCAAGTCTTTGATCTTTGTCAGAAAGTTGTCCATAGAATCACCTTCATTCATGTGCTCACTCTCCAGTTGTTTTTGGAGGTAAGCAACACGAGCCCCATTCCTTGCATGTTACAATGTGGTAAGTGTATCCCAAGCATCCTTAGCTATTCTGCAAGAGCGAATGTGAGGAATAATGGCACGTTTGACAGACAAGGCTATCAATGCATGTGCGTGAGCATCTCTGCCATCCAAATGAATTTGCCCTATGGTAGGTACAGCAAGAACTACAACATGAATAGGAATGTGTAGAATATCACCATCTTTGATGCCATCTGCATCAGCTTCAATACCTTAATTGTAGGTGTAATAGGATGTTTTTCAACACCTTGCACTATATTCCATAGTCCTTTTCTACCCAATACATGATGCATCATATAAGCCCACAATGGGTAATTCATACCATCCAACTTATCCTCAACAACCAACATACAAAATACATCACTACTTTCAGCCATGGCCACTGACTAAAATACCGTGATGTAGAAAATTGATTGTTTCTCAAAAAGTTGAACAAAAATACCATGTCGAGTTTTGCTAAACCTATAGTAGACTTGGAGATGCTTATATTGATGAGCCGAAACCTTTATATATCTTTGGCACAAAAAGATGAAATAGCCTACACAAGCATTGTGATAGTGTGTTTGGAGGCCAAAACGAGCTCAGATCGTGATTTTGGCACCATAAAGCGAAGCCCTTTTGATCTCCTAATCACCCTACGTATGCTCACCAAATTTCATGCAATTCTGAGACTGGGACTCGAGAGGTGTTGAGGATACCCTAGATGAAGCGATGACCTACTTTGATATCAATTGTTGGAGTTCGAGGTCTGTGGAAGCACGCGAACAACACAAGGAAGAAGATGAAGCTTGGAGCACAACACACAATACTGAATGTATTACCACTAGAATGTACAAAGATAAGTAACCCATTAGGGCTATAGGCATATATACAAGCGACGGAAAAAACTTGCTAAAGAGGGAAAAAAGTGCCCCGATGGTCCTAGTGCGTTCACACACATCACTACCTGAATATATCAACAATTTGGGTGGAAAATCCATCCTTCTTTTCTAGAGTTTTCAAAAAAAAAACATTTAGAATTCCAAGTCCTTGTATTTATCTAAGTCCTATTGGTTGTTCTCAACCAATTTGTAGTGACAAGAGCTTTTCACTTCTTGTCTTGAGATTCCTTTCTTAATGAATCTTTAAGTAGCTACCCTAGCCAATACTTTTAGGAATGTTTTTACTACTTAAGTCTAAGAATCTACTCATGCTTTTTGGATTTTACCATAATCACGGTTGCATACTACATACGTGGAAAATCTAACTCTGTTTGGATTTGGAGTAGCTTACTATTTTCACACTTTCCACTGGATAAATGTAACTTGAGTGAAAAATTCCTAGAAGGAATTTGATTGCCAATACTTGGGAAAACTTCAAAGTAGTTCCAATCGCAAGTTCTTGGACAAACATTGACAAGCTTGATCAAGTCTTGTTGATCATGCAATAAAATAAAGGCTTAGTCTTTATCATTAAGATCTCTCAAACTTTTCTAAAGTTTTTTGGCGTACCTATAGGATTTACAGAGATCTTTTCCTCAACTCAAGCCCGAGCATATGCTAATATTTTTTGATTCCAAAGCTAAGAATCTTATCAATATTGATACACCTTTAGGTACCAATCTTTGGAATTAAGCACCACTACTGGTGGTCTGGATCTTCTTGGGAACTACTTGCTATCTAATGAGCTTGAAGAATTTTTTGCTCACTATTAGGGAGAATTTCATTCAAATAACATAAGAAAATGATTCATCATGCGATCCATTGCACTATTGTAATGATTTTTGAAAGAAATTCTTGAATTTTGGACAAGACTCTCAAAGCTTTATTGCTGGAATGGTGTTCAAATCTTGAGTATCAAACTAAAGGATCACCTTAGGATATGGTTTTGCATAACTTGATGAGAGTTTGAATTGAACTTTTATCTACATGTGTTCCTATTCTTGATTTTGAAAAAAATATTATCATTTTTCAAATGTTTGATGTTATTAGAGTGCTTTAAATATAATTCAACAATCCACTTTGATTGTATAATTTAAAATACAATCACCTTCTGATGATTCAACAAATGTACAATAACTTTACTATGAAAACTTCATCGTCCTCTATATCTTTTAAGAATCATCAGGATTCTTTCCTAGAAGTAATAGCTTACCAACATCTTGGAAGACCTTAATGATTGAGCATTACAAATAGCTTGTCAAAAAGATACACGTTTTCAATCCGAATTAGTGCATGCATACTGGAGTGTCAAGAAAGCTAATGCCCTGCTCCTTGTACGAGGTAAAACTTGGACATGCTACAACTACAATGACCTTTAGGGTTAGGCATCCCACCTTTTCTAGATTTTAGCATGTCAAAAGCTATTTTCTAGATAAAGTTCTTGAATAAACATCTATATCTTGAACGTGTTTACTTTATTTAAGTTGTAGTTAGGTTTAATAATTCTATCCTTTTTTCTTTTCTAGGATAGATACTTGGAAAGAACTCAAAGCTTTCATCATGTGATCGATTCTATCCAGAATAGTGTTCAAACAAACAATATGAACTTTGGGAAATGTTCATGAGTCAAGGGAGATCCATTGATCTATTTCTTAGAACCTATATTCCCCCAAAAAATAATTGTCTTGAATATGATAGGAGCGAAATGTGATTAATGGAGTAGAAAACTAGACTATTTCACTAAATAACTTACCTTTAGGAAGTATCCCATTTCCTAAAGATCACTTGGCTAGGGTTTCCTCTTAAGCCACAATTAGCTTAAATGACACCAAAAAATAACTCTCTGATCCTTCTAAAAGGAAGAGTTCTTTTAAAATTTCCATGTTTTCTTAAGACTTTGCATCCGTACTATAGATGCAATATATGGAACATAACAACTACCTTTTGAACTTTAAAATTTCAATTTGTGTAAGTTCCATTTAGCTTTATTTTATTTCTATCTCCAAGTATCTCCTAGACTTAGAGTCATCATAGAAGTTTGCAAGTAGTCCTATTTTCTTGCTCATCTAGATGGAAAGAAAATTGAATGCTTGACTATCGACATGCGTACTTTTACTAAGCAAGACCTCTAGTATTCTTAGAGAAAACTTTACATTAAGTATATGATACCTAAGTATGAATTTGGGAAAGAATAGGCTCGTAACTTTTAGCTTTGCAACTAATTGGTTTAATGTTTTTCCAATTGTCTAACTTGAGCTTGAAAAAGTAAGGTAATGATTAAGAAAGTACACTTGTTCATCTACTAGGAAAACATCCATGCTTTTTTATATGCAAGTGCATGTGCTTGCATGCAAATGCATAGGAGTGCATGCATGTGTTGGCATGTTTTCCTTTTCATGGCCTAACTAAATCAAGCAATTCTTCAGCTTGCAATGCATGCATGTCATGCATCCATGCACAAACATATTATCTTGTCTTCATTTAAGAGATATAAATAGGAAAGTTCACAAGCTTGAATGCATCAAAATTCATCTTTTAAACAAGATAGAAGCCTGTGTTATGTCGAAACATTCTTTTCAAAAGAGAAATACATAAAAAATCATTCATTTTTGTGCATGAACTCATGTTTCCATGATGTGCACCAAATGCTTCAAATCCTTCTCATGCTTGAAATGATAAGTTACTTTCATCAGCTTAGACTAGACTTAATCTTAATCTATGAAAGTATTTGCCCTACTTCAACTTCTCTTAAGTTGAATTGCAAGGTAATGAAAATAAAATTAATGATGAATTAGAAACAATAATAAATTGGAAAATAATTATCTCCAATTTGTACTACGTCCATTCGTGGTGCTCAAGAAGAGCCATTTTTCACCCTTGAGGCTTCATTTGCCAAGTTTAGTCTTCCCATTGGTTGTGCTTGTAGAAAAGACAACATTCGCCCTTTGTGAATTCAAATATTAGATGGAGTCCACCATCGACATGAAGGGTTATTGAACATGTCGATGATGACACAAATTTGATCCTTCTCTGTAGCATCTCATGATTTTGGCTTTGAGTTTCAGCCCCATGTGCAGCTGTTGTGAACTACTAACAATGACATTTTTTGTTGTGCTTCTATTGCAAAAGAACATGTCTCAAAGGTATATAAAAAATAAGAAGAATTAAGCCATCCTTCTTGGCAAAGGTTCGATGGGTGGCAGCAAAAATCATACATTTAATAACAAACTTATGCAAAATCTGAAGAAGAATTAAGCCATGCTTCTTGGCTGAACTCTGATGGTGGCAACAAAAATCATAGGTGCAACGTAAATGTATGAATACATGAAATGAGTCTTTCCGCTGTGTGACGGGTTCGATACCCCTCTGAGTACGCATGAAAATTGCCATCGTAACCTATGAATACCTATAAATACACGTACACTAATAGACTCATCCATTAGAGTATGTGAGAGGAGATTATAACCAATCTTGTGTTCAGTCTTGTCTCTCTCTATTCTATGTGTGTTCTTGTGAGATTTTGTTATTGTATTATCTCTACATACATGCGTCTACATGATCTGATTAGAGATGTTATACTTTATGGGCTAATGGATTGTTAAATGGATTTTAATGTCTTGAGGTTTTAAATACGATTGTGTTTTGATTTAGTAGGTGAAGAATCATGGGGGCACGAATGGGCATGGATTTACTCAGATATTTTTGAAGATATCTAAAAGATAGTATTTTATATATTTTTGTAAAAATAGTAGATTGCTTAGAAAGTGGCATTTTGTAAATAAAGAAAATTTTTCCTAAGCCCATGCTTTTCGTAGCGCCGGCATCATATATCTTCTATTCAATACACGTACTCTAAGAGACTCATCTATCAAAGTATGTGGGGAGAGATTGTACCCAATCTTGTGTTTAGTCTTGTCTCTCTTTATTCTGTGTGCTCTTGAGATTTCGCTATTGTATTATCTCTGCATATGTTTTCTCTAGAATTAAAATTTTAGCATCCTCTTCATGTGTGAGCATGATTATGATAATATAAGCCTTTGGTACATGCACTCACTCGAGGTTCCTACATGCATAAAATGACCTAATTGTTCATTCTAAGCATTATCCCCACAATGAAATTCAGAAAGTTCACTAGAAAAGAGGCCTATTACACTTACAAACAATCGCACTGACATACTAGAACTCCAATGGGAAAAAAAAAAGGGTACAAAAAACAAGGTATTAGAATCGTACTCCTAGATGTAAGAGAAGAATAAGAAGACGTAATTTGTTAATGCAAAGACCCGGCACACCTCACACAATACCCTACTCCCATCGGAGTTAAGGGCATTGGTTGAGGATGGAAATTCAAAATATAAGCTAAATTCTCAAGCACCCAATTTGGCATACATACAAGTTTGCAAAGCATCATGCAAGCTACTTTGAGATGGCCACCTTTTCCCCAAAACTGGTGCGAGAGAGTGTTTGTGTGGTAGTATGAGGGTACGCTCATCCACGTTTAGTTGATCCCCCTAGAGAGAGTAAACTAAATCTAGTTGCCTTGGGAGGATTCTACTTGGGAATCAACGGCTCTGGTTCGCACATACTTTTTCGTCGTTGATCATTGAGTATAATGATCAAGTTAGAGGAGGGGGAGAGTGTTAGACATAGGCCAAGTGGGCGAGTGCTTCTTGTGTGTGGTAAAAGAGCAAGTCTTCTAAGGTCCCAAGCTCGAGGGATTATGCTGAGATTCCTACCTCGCGTAGTAGAGGGAGGGTGCAGATGGACACTATCCACTTTGAGAAGAAGGGGATATGGAAGGGAGGTGAGTGGCACACACAGGAATGCTTTGTCCTTTGGTACATGCATGGTGTGAGCATGATTATGATAGTGTGAAATGAATGTAAGCCTTCGGTACGTGCATAGTGTGAGCATGATTATGATAATGTAAGCCTTTGGTACATGCACTCACTCGAGGTTCCCATTGTAGAAACCCCTTCTGCACTCACTCGAGGTTCCCATTGTAGAAACCCCTTGACAAAAGAAGAGGGCAAAGTGCAATTCAAGTTGTGCTACTCTTTTGGTGTGCTGCACATGTGTGAAGGATTAGGTGGTTGGCATATATGTGCCGCACCGAGAAAGCCTTTGTTTGCATGTATAGTAGTATCACCTAAGCGCCGGAATTCCTGTTTGGGGGTCGAAACTCCCAATTGTGGGCTGCAAAAATTAAAAGCCATTTTTTTGAACTTTTCTCTCCCGAATGAAACGTTCTGGAAATTGCGTTTCGCACTTGAACTTCGACATAATGTACAATACGAACATGTCAAATTGTTGGTTCGCTTGGAGCCAAGAGGCATCCAACCACCTTCTTTTTTCTGTCAAGCCCTTCTGCATGGGAAGTGAATGGTTGAGCAGCGCACACAACAAACGTTTTAATTTCCCAATGTGTGCTCTGCTTTAAAAGCATGAGAAAATCCTCATCCTTTTAAATGAAGAGGCCTATCGCTCACATGCACTTTGATACCTCCGACGATTACAAAAACATATCTCCAACGTTTCACCATGTATTATCCCTCTCACACATGTGCACTCTCTATATCATACCAAAGTCGATTTTGTTTTTTCAACCCTCAATCCAAGGAAGCGTTTTTCAATGATTGTTGAGTGCCTGCCCTTCTCCCTTCTGTGGAAATTATTTGATGGCATGTTCCGTTTTCTCCATACATGTTGTGAACATGATAAAATTATTTGTGGAATCTCCCAAGTCAAACACGCGGTCTCATCGTATATTTCATGTGCACATATATGCTGCACTAGAAAAAGCGCTGCTCCTTGTGTAAAAAGTGAACCTTCACGAAGACGTGTACATGTCTAGAAATAATCACTCTACATGTGACAACCAAGGAAGCGGACTACCATGTAAATAGATAGGGCATCCATTGGACATGGAAACTCACCAAGTAAATAGTAAGGGCAATAGATAGGGCATCCATATTGGACATGGAAACTCACCAAGTAAATAGTAAGGGCATCCATATTGGACATGGAAACTCACCAAGTAAATAGTAAGGGCATCCATATTGGACATGGAACCTCACCAAGTACTTTTGACTCCCAGAGAGAGAGAGAGAAGGCGGTTGGCTTTGTGAAGATTAAAGCAAAGGAACATGCTCGATGCACTCAAGTAAAGCAAGGGCCCAAACGGGGCGGCACCTTTTCCAAAACCACCCCCCGATTCGCCCATTTATACACAAAGACCCAACTTATATATCAATCAACATATGGTCCTTGGCCATGGTTGAAAGCAATGACATATTTTGTTGGATGCTTCTAACTGCCCATTGTGGGTATATATGGTGCCTCATGTATTAATAGCAAAAGGCTTATGGAATATTGTGCAGGGTGTTGAAGTACACCATCCTACACCTACAAATGTTGTGAAAACAGGTAATGCAGGAGGTGTCAAAGTTGTTGGCCTTCAATTTCCTAGTCCCACTACGGTTCTTATTGAGCCTAATGTAGAACAACTTCATTGGGATGCTAGAGATGCACATGTGGACATGCATTGATAGCTTCGCCTCTCGAATGTGCAAAACAATCAAAGCCTCTTGCGATACTCTTACGACACTATAGCAAGCGAGAAAAGAGGCACCATGTTGCTTATCTTTGAAAATAGTTGGAGATTCAATGGACACTTTTTCTTTTACACAGATCAAGGATCTGAGGGAGTAATTCATCTCTATTCATGAGATCCTACCAAGCAGTTCACTTGTGTAGACTCTCCTAAATGTTCTTCCAAATTCTTCTCAGGTTTTTGCTTCCCCTCTTTTTCTTATGATGAAAGTCAATCCAAAAACCTTAACTTTTGAGAAGTCTTCTCTATTTTGCTATACCAAGAGCAATCTAGACAAAAGCGGTCAATTATGCATGCTGCAAATCAATCTTCCTTAGCTGGTTAGAAAGGCAATCCATTAGGAAGAAAAAAAACCTACTCACACTCCATAAGAAAAGAAGGAAAATAAAGATGACCAAAAAATAGAAAGCAACATTGTTGATTTCGTGACAAAAGCTTAACACTAAGCTGCAAAAAATTGTCACTTGTTGAGCTCTAACAAACCATCATCAACTGTTGAGCTCTTGTACTACTTGTTGACGTGGTGAGTGAGCTTAACTAACTAAAGCTCAACTGCGAAATTCACCAAGCCACAAGAACTAAGCTAGAGTGATATTAGAACACCTCTATAATCATCAGTAGCTTAGCAAACTTTCTGAAACTGAAAAACTTTACAACTGTGTTTTGAACTCATCCAAATGTCACCGGAACTTCACCGGACTATCACCAAAATGTCATCGTAATCTTACCGGAATCTACTGCAATTCTGTTTGTGATTACTTCAAATGATTGTAGATGAAATAAGGAAGTTATACCTGAGCTTCCTTCAGTAAATGAACTCTTTCTGAAGTTTAAGGAAAAACTTCACCAGTTCTGGATGTCCTTTACGGTCAGACATAGTACTGTGTACTTGTCCCGTTTCATAGAAGTCTTTTGATCAGTTTATAGTTCAGACTCCTAGCTTCAAGATGAGCTATCTCTCATGAAAACCTTTACACTATGTTACGAGATCTACCTTGTAGATGTACCGGAAAAACATTTACTGAGAAAACTGTAACTGTTAACTAACTTTTCACAGTAACATGAAATCACTAAGATTTCTTCACATACGAAGAATGCTATTGTGAGGATCTTGCTCACGCACATACAGAGATTACGGACGCAGAAAAACACACACAAAATAGAGGCAACAAGAGACAAGATTGAACGCAAGATTGGGTGCAATCTCCCCCCATGCACTCTGTTCCGACAGTCCACAGAGTGCATGTATTTATAGGAATTTTGATTACGTCGAAAAGAGTGGTTACAAGAGGGCGGCTTCGAAAAGCAAGCATGAAACTAAAAGTTGATAACTTTTACAGAAAGCCATTGCTTTCAATAACAGAAACTACGGTCTACAATGACCCTTATGCTAACCTTACTTTTCTAACAATAGAACCTTCTACGTAGGTTTATTTACAAGCTAAATAATAATTATTCGGATTATTGATGTCCGCCCTTTCACGCCTTGCACGCTCCTCACGAACCTTCAGCTGCTATAGCAAAAACATCAAAAACATATTAATACATTAATAATTTAACATTTTAACAATGCCTTGTTCAATAATATACAACATGCCTCTCAGTTGACAAGCAACTGACCTCAGTTGATAAAATAATTTAACACTCTAACAATTACAATATATTGTTCAACATATTCCATGTTACTGTTACAATCCAACAATGCATTGGCTAACATATTCCATGTTACAATCCAACAATGCATTGGCTATTCCATATTTCAATCCAACAATGCATTGGCTATTTTATATTTCAATCCAACAATGCATTGTTCAACATATTCCATAAGGTATAACATGCCCCTCAGTTGAACAAACAACTGACCTCAGTTGATAAAATAATAAACATGGATGGCCAGTCACATGTGTCATCACTGAAGAAAGAAAATAGGCATGTGCCATGTAAAAATACATGCATGGAAATGTTCATGGAGCTGTTACATTAATGTGTTTGTGTATGATATGCAGAAATTAGGTGGTCATAATGAGGTGTTAATTGTGTTTTATGTATCCATTGATATTCTTCAATAGAGTGATTTTTGTACTTAACCAAATATCGATGATATTGAGTACCAGTGTGTGTAGTAGTGACATCATGATCAATGATTTTCTCAGGAACTAAGATTTCAGATTGTTCTTCAATCAAAGGAGGGTCATCAAGAAGTGGAGCAAGTGGTAAAGTTCCTTTAAAGGGTTTAAGTAAACTAATATGAAAAGAATTATGTATAGTCCAATGGGATGGAATATCTAATCAAAATGAATTATCATTAATTTTTTCTATAATGCGAAACGGTCCATAATAGCATGGTGCAAGTTTAATTTTAGGATGCTGCAAAATATTTTTAAGATGTCTTTTAATTATTCGCAACCATACAAAATCATTTTCCCTGAATTCTTTGGCTACTCGTTTAGTATTGATATTACGTGTATAGCGCTCTTGACTTTTCCTAATGTGCTTGTGAACATCATGAAGCATAGAAACGTGATCTTGAGCAATAGAATCAGCCATCAGAATGTCAGTTTGGGTGAGGGACATGGGAGTGGGAAGCTTTTTACCAAAAACTATTTCAAAAGGGGCACGACCAGTAGTGGTGTGTGAAGTGTTATTGTAAGCAAATTGAAGCGAGGGCAACTTGTCATCCCAGTTATTAGGATTATCTAATGAATAACAACGCAATAAATCAAGAATAGTACTATTTGTAGCCTCACTCTGTCCATTACTTTCAGGATGAAATGCAGAGCTAAAATCTATTTTAGAACCAAAATGTTGAAATAAGGCAACCCAAAAATGATTACAAAACCTAACATCACGATCAGTTAACATTACTTTAGGAAATCCATGATGTGGAAAAATGCATTTAATGAATAATTTTGCAGCTTGAGGTGCAGTCAAAGTTTTTCTACATGGAATGAAGTATGCATATTTACTAAACCTATCAACTATTGTCCAAATCATATTATTATGTGATGAAGTGATAGGAAGACCTGTGATAAAATCCATAGAGATTTGTTCCCATGGTTCATTTGGAATAGGAAGTGGCATTAATAATCCAAATGGTTTACCATGATGACGTTTGACACGCTCACATACAATGCATTGAGAAACATAATGTGCAATGTCTTTTTCCATGTGTGGCCAAAAGAAGAAATCTTTGCAAGCAGAAATAGTGCTCTGTATGCCTTTATGACCCATGTAAGATGGTTCATGCATTTCTTTAATGACAAAATCTTTAAAAGCTTGGGTTATGCACAATCTATGTTGAAAATAGAGAAAACCATTATGAAATGTATAATGTTCAGCAGATAAAGATGCAGCATTATTGAAGTCATGCCATGCACGTGAAAAATACAAAGCAGATGCATAAGTGGAAACCATGTCTTGAAAAGAATGAATTTGAATGGCAGAAATATTATTCAAAACAACGGAATTCGAAGGAAAACGGCTAAGAGCATCAGCTACGACATTAGCTTTACCTGGCTGATATTGTATCATGGGTTGGAAATTTTGAATGAATGATGCCCACTTAAGATGCCTATCAGAGATTAAGGGCTGACTTAATAAATGCTTAATAGCCTGTTGATCAGTTTTGATTAATACTTCAGAGCCCATAAGATAGTGTTTCCAAATTCGCAAAGCATGCACAACTGCTAACAATTCTTTATCATACGTACTATAATTATGCTCGGAGGGCTTAAGCTTTCTACTCTCAAATGCAATGGGATGGTCATTTTGCATTAAAACAACACCTATTCCTAAACCACTAGCATCAGTAACAACATGAAAGGGTTGTGAGAAATCAGGTAATTGTAAAACAGGTGCATGTGAAAGTGCATGTTTAAGTTTGTCAAAGGACTGTTGTTGGGTAATTCCCCATACAAATTTTATTTTCTTTTTCAACAACAAAGTAAGAGGCAATGCTAAATAAGAAAAATTTTGAACAAACTTCCTATAGAAACTAGCCAACCCAAGAAAAGAACGAACATCATTGACTGATTGTGGTGTAGGCCATTCTATGATAACTCTAATCTTTTTCGGATCCACATGCACACCTTCACTTGAAATAATATGTCCTAAATATTCTAGCTTACATTGAAAGAAGTAACTCTTTTCAGGATTAGCATATAATGTGTTCTCTCGTAACAAATGAAAAACTGTTTCAAGATGCTTTTCATGTTCACTATCATTCTTACTGTAAACAAGTATGTCATCAAAGAATACAAGAACAAAAGCTTGGTAATCAAGAAAAATATTGTTCATCATTCGCGCAAATGTAGCAGGGGCATTAGTAAGTCCAAAGGGCATTACCATAAATTCATAATGGCCATTTTGAGTTCTAAATGCAGTCTTAAAAATATCACTTTGTTTCATACGAATCTGATGGTAACCCGATTTAAGATCAATTTTACTAAAGACACGAGCTCCTCGTAACTTATCTAAGAGATCATCTATTCGAGGAATAGGATATCTATTCTTGATCGTGATCTTGTTAAGGGCTCTATAATCAATGCACATTCGATAAGTTTTATTCTTCTTTTCTACTAAGAGAACTGGTGCTCCAAATGGGGAAGAACTAGGCCTTATAAGTCCTTTTTGTAGTAGGTCTTTTACTTGATTTTCTATTTCCTTTTGATGTAGTGGGCCATGTCTATAAGGTGCTTTATGAGGAGGAGAACTACCAGGGACTAAGTCTATGCTATGGTCAAAGGATCCTCGAGATGGTGGTAGTTCAGAGGGATATTCAGGCATAAAACAATCCTTATAAGTACTCATGAAAGGTTTATATGCATCTGGAAGTGTATGAGTATAATCATTGATGACATTGACAAAAACAATGCATGAGTTGAATCCTTTCCTAAATGCACGCTTTACTTGAGTGTGACTAATCAATGGAAATGGCTGGAAATCATGTTGTGCAGACAAAGTAATGATTTGACCTTTGAAAACAAACTTAAAGGTATGAGTATGGTAGTCAATACGTGGATTATAATGGTGACAAAAAGGCATACCTAGTATAACATCATAAGATTGCAAAGATGCAATTAAAAATGTTCGTGAATCAACATAAGGGCCTATGCGAATCGTAACATCTTGCACTTCTCGTGTTACATTATAACGACTACCTTGAAATGCAGCTTTCACTTTATACAAAGAAGGAAACGTTTGTAATTTAAGTTCTTGTACTAATAAATGTGAAATGAAGTCATGTGAACTACCATCGTCATGTAGAATTTTAACTAGTTTGTTATTTATTGTACCCTGCATGCAAAGAAGAGAGTGTAGAGAGATATCGTTACCCAAGGTACTTAAATCCTTCTCCAGTGATTCCTCTGTCCAAACAGGAGGAATTTCTTCATTATAGACCTCCATGTTATGCAATCGAGTTGTAGCCTGTTTCATATCAAGAGGTTGCAATCTGCACCTTATTTTTGTATGTCCAGGTTTACCACAATTCCAGCAAGTGATTCGTGGTCGCTTCTGTTGGGCATTCACTGTTGAAGTTTGAAGGGTAGGTGGTTTGGTTGGTTGGAAAGATGAAGCAACGGGTGGAGTTAAATAATTGGATTGTGGAGGACGAGGAAAACTAGGGTAAGATGGGGCATTAAAATTACGCTTCATAGGAAATGAAGGTTTAACAGGAAGTGGTCGTGGACGTGGTTGTTGTAGACGGAGTGACTTGGTTATGGACTGGAATTCTTTTTCTGCATCATAAGCAAAAGATATAGCCTCGTTGAGGGTTGTAGGTCGTAGGGTGTGAAGCTTAGCTTGGATACCCACCTCCAAACCATCTTCGTATTTCTGCTGCAAGATATCCTCTGATACATCTTCAAGCATTCGTACAAGTAGTAAATTTTGACAGAACCGCTCTGTGTAGGTAGTAACCGTATCACCCTCCTTCCATGTAAGGGTCGTCCATGCACGTCGAACATGCAAGTGGTATTGAGGAGGAAGAAATGAATCCTTCACGTTTTCTTGAAAAGCCTTCCAAGTTGTTGGACGCTCCGTATTGTGCCGCAGGACATTCCACCAGAGTTGTGCTTTACCTACTAGGTAGTTAGTGGCAAATTTAACTTTTTCACTTTCAGCATACATTTCATCGGTATAAAAATCATCAAACTGCGACAACCAAGAAAGTACTAAAGGCCCATCCTTTCGGCCATCAAATTGTAGAAACTGGTAGTTTCTATTACCAATCTTTGAATGAGTAACATCAGATTGGGCAGACACAATAGCTTTTACTACTCTCGTAAGGTTGTCTTCCTCAGCTTGCATCCTTTGGAGGATTTCATCACGTTGTCGGATCTCGTTCTGAGCTCCTTGAAGCTCATGCCGCAAGAGCTCTAGTTGTTGTTCAAGTGTCGCCGCAGGTAGAGGTGAATTACTGTAATCCTCCATGGTGCTCTTGGACCCTTGCTCTCAACCTTGGTGTATTGAACCTTCTTGTTTGCAACCTTGGTGTCTCGATCCCGTGTTCTCAACCTTGCTTGGTATCTTGAACACTCAATCAAGTGCCACCCAAGGATTTTGAAGTAATTAACACTTCCAAGCTAGCTCATTGGAAAGTTTGTTCCGAGAGCTTTCAAACGGTATATTACACGCCTCAATCCGACCTACGGAGTGAGAGATACACTTGATTCTTTCTTGGGTCCAATCTTGAAATCGACGCGCGCGCCTTCCACAAGTAATAAAGAGAGAGAACTTGAGTACAACTCCAAGAGATGGTGGAGTGGTCAAAGTATTTCCCTTACAAGTAGGAGGTTGTGGGTTCAAATCCTCCTACCTTAGGGACTCTAAACCTCTCTATTACCACTTAAAAATTAGAATTGCCTCGCGTAGCCAACGGTCTCCAAGGGAGCCTTGGGTGCCAATGTTGCCAATGTATTGCCTAAGTTATTGCCTAAGTTCTTTGCCTTAGTCGACGTAGGTGAAAACGCAGGTGAAAACGTAGGTTCTGGTTCTGGATCAGAATCAGAAACAGAAACCGAAATCGAAACCGAAACCGAAACCGAAGACGGAGACGGAGACGGAGACGGAGATGGAGATGGAATCGGAATTCAGAATCGCGAACAGAGAACAGAACCCTCTGTATTGACGCGTGCAGAGCTCTGATACCACTGTTGTCAGGATCTTGCTCACGTGCATACAGAGATTACGGACGTAGAAAAACACACACAAAATAGAGGCAACAAGAGACAAGATTGAACGCAAGATTGGGTGCAATCTCCCCCCATGCACTCTGTTCCGATAGTCCACAGAGTGCATGTATTTATAGGAATTTTGATTACGTCGAAAAGAGTGGTTACAAGAGGGCGGCTTTGAAAAGCAAGCGTGAAACTAAAAGTTGATAACTTTTACAGAAAGCCATTGCTTTCAATAACAGAAACTACGGTCTACAATGACCCTTATGCTAACCATTACTTTTCTAACAATAGAACCTTCTATGCAGGTTTATTTACAAGCTAAATAATAATTATTCGGATTATTGATGTCCACCCTTTCACGCCTTGCACGCTCCTCACGAACCTTCAGCTGCTATAGCAAAAACATCAAAAACATATTAATACATTAATAATTTAACATTTTAACAATGCCTTGTTCAATAATATACAACAAATGCGCTCAAGCTTCCACATGAAAATGTGTTTTCTATTAGAGAAGATGTGTACAAAATAGCTTGGCCTCACTTTGCTCATAGCTATGGAAAACTCTCCTACTCTGAGTAGTTATTCCTTACAATCTCTCTTAGATGAATACCCGACAGTTCAGGTTCTATTATTCATCTCTACATACGCAATCTCTGGCATCTTCTATATCACTATTCTCAATTTCTATATGCGCTATTCTATTCCGGTTCTATGAGCACATTGCTCTCTTCTTCTCTCTTCATATATTATGATCTTCTACCTCATATATATACATTTTGTTCCGAGATTCAAAACTCGTATATTATGATCTTCTACCTCATATATATACATTTTGTTTCTATGAACCATATTACAGTCGTGAATTTGTCCCTTCACTAACGCTTAATTTTCTCACAGACTTTGTTTCTGCTTCTCTTTGTATTTCTTTGTCTTTATGTCTGTCTATATGTCAAATTTGTGAGTGATTCTTCAACAGCTCCCCCTCAATCACTAATTTGCATTCTCTGATCTTTCATATATTCTTCTTTTCTTTTGTACCTGCCATTTCTTTGAATCTGCTTGTCTTTACTCCATCTAAGCTCTTTGTCAGAATATCTGCTATCTGATCCTTTGTAGATGTGTATACTATTTCAATCTCTTTTTCCACTACCTTTTCCCTTAGGAAATGATATTGAATCTCTATGTGTTTTGTTCTTGCATGAAATACTGGATTTGCTGCAAGATACAACGAACTCATATTATCTCCATGTATGATAGGTATACCTTGATCAATGCCCATACTTTTGAACAAGGTCTGCATCCATATCACTTCTTTAGCTGCTTCCACAAGTCCTTTATATTCTGCTTCTGTCGACGATAAAGCCATTGTGTGTTGCTTCTTTGAACACCAGCCTACAAGCTTGTCTCCTAGGTATATCATATACCCATGTGTTGACCTTCTGTCATCTTGACTTCCTACCCAGTCTAAGTCACTGTATGCTCTCAACTTTATATCTGATGTAAAAGGATAATATAATCCTTCTTTTATAGTTCTTTTGATATATCTAAGAACTCTTTGTCTTGCAACCCAATGTTGATCCTTCGGACAATGCATGAATTGTGAGAGAACTCCCACTGCATAATTGAGATCCGGTCTTGTTAGTGTAGCATAAATTAAGCTTCCCACTAACGACTGATACTTCCTCATATCTTTAAACTCTGCACCACCATATTTGCTGAGTTTATGATTTACTTCAAGCGGTGTTGAAGCTTTTCTGCAATTCTCCATGTTAAACTTCTTTAGTAAGTTTAGGAGATACCTTTCTTGTGAAACATATACACCATGATCTGTATATGTGACTTCCATTCCAAGAAAGTACAATAACTTTCCTAGGTCACTGATCTTGAACTCTTTTTCAAGTAATCTTTTTACCTCCTTTATTCCTCCATCTGAGGTTCCTGTGATTATTATGTCATCTCCATAAATACACATGTAGATCATACCTTCATCTGTTCTCTTAATGAGTAGACTTGCATCAGCCTTTGAGCTTTGGTATCCAAGGTCATTGAGATACTTCACAAGTTTGTAATTCCAAGCTCTTGGAGCTTGCTTCAATCTATAGAGAGCTCTTCTTAATCTGCAAACATGATCTGGGTAACTGGAACTTACAAACCCTTCAGGTTGTTCCATGTAGACTTCATCTGATATATATCCATTTAAAAATGCATTCTTTATATCCAGCTGACTTAGCCTCCATCCTTTTGATGTTGCTATACCAATCAATGTCCTTATGGTTGACATCTTTGCCACCAGACTAAACGTTTCATCATAATCTATGCCATGCGTCTGAGCAGAGCCTTTGACCACCAATCTAGCTTTGTATCTGGCTATCCTTCCATCTGCAAGTTTCTTAACTTTGTAAACCCATTTATTTCCAATCACTTTCTTACCATTTGGTTTTGGAGCAAGATCCCAAGTCTTGTTCTCTTCAAGAGCATTGAATTCCTCCTTCATTACTTCTTCTCATTGTTTCTTACCTTTTGCTTCACCGTAATTGTGAGGTTCTTCATCTTCCTTTACTAAGTAAGCATAGTTTTTCTGAGTCAAATAAGAAGTGTCATAGGAATACCTTGTTGGTTGTTTCCTTACTCTGTTTGACCTTCTTAGCTCATATTCTTCATGTGTATCTGAATACACATCTTCATCAAATCTCGGTCCATCTTTGTTTCTCATACCTGATCCGATCCTGGACGTACTTGCCTGCATATGATCTTCATCTTCATTCACTTGCATATGTGATTTTACTTTTTCTTTCCTTCTTATCTCTTGTTTAATTGTTTCTTCATTATACTCTATGTCTGTATACCAGCTTTTTCCTTCATCAAATGTTACATCTCTAGAAACAGTAAACTGTTTGGTTAGAGGACTACATAACCTATAACCCATCTGTTTTTCATCATATCCGATGAACACGTATTTTTCAGCTTTTGGTTCAAGCTTATGTCTCGGTTGTGATGGTACATAAGCATAAGCAACTGATCCAAACACTTTACAATGATCAAGTGTTGGTTTCTTGCCCCACCAAGCTTCATAAGGGGTCATCCCATTTAAAGTTGTACATGGTAATCTATTTACCAGATATGTAGCTGTATTTACAGCCTCAGCCCAAAGATAATTTGGACGATTCTTCTCCTTTAGCATTGCTCTTGCAAACTCAACTAGAGTTCGGTTTCTTCTTTCTGCTACTCCATTTTGTTGTGGTGTATACCTGCAAGTTACTTCTCTTTTGATACCTGCATTCCACAGATAATCATTGAACTCTCGAGAAAAATATTCTCCTCCTCTATCAGACCTTAGTCTTTTGAGTTTCTGTCCTGTAAGTCTTTCAGCATATGCATGAAAATGTCTGAAAGCTTCAAATACTTCTAATTTCTCTTTCAAAACATAAAGAGTTATCCATCTTGTTGCATCATCAATAAAAAGAACATAATACCTTGAGCCGCTGATAGATCCTTCTTTTGTCGGTCCCCATACATCTGTATGTGTGAGTTCTAACACATCATCGTGTTTATACCCTTTCTTCTGAAATGGTAACCTGTGGGCTTTTCCCATCTGACAGGCTTCACATTTGTGAATCATATGTTGATTCTTCATATTTGGTAATCCTCTCACAGATTGTTTCTCCACCATAGTTTTGATTCCTGTTTCATTAAAATGTCCTAACCTCTTATGCCAGAGATCGAACTCTGTAAATACCTCATCACCATGTGTGATCAAGGCTTGACCAACATTCCCTTGTACTTTAAGAGTAAAAAGTCTACCTTCCTTTTTACCATGGACAATCTGACTGTATCCATTCTCTGGATCTTCAACAAATACTCCTTCATTTGTAAATCTGACTTGAAAACCTTTTTCTACTATCTGTCCCACACTAATCAGATTCTTCGGGATTGTTGGAACATACAAAACATTTGTTAGTAGGTAAGCTCCATTCTTACACTTTACCTTTCCAATTGACCTTACATTATGTTTTGTGTTATCACTTGTTAGTAATGTATGATTTGAAATACCTCCTTCAAGTTCTGATAACAGTTCTATATTTCCTGACAAAAGATTTGAACAACCAGAGTCAATATAGAATACCTTGAGGTCTTCATTCTCTGACATACTTATCGAGTTCATCATCAACGTTGTTTGACTATCATTCTGTGTATCATTCGCATAGTTGTAGTAGGTAGTGTTGTGAGACTGATTCTGTCCCCAACTTCTTGCTCCACCTCTACCATATCTGCCTCTTTGGCTTTGTCTTTCTCTTTGATATCTTCCGCTTCTGCCTCTACTGTTATTGTTCTGATTCTGACTTGATCCTTGAGAATTATGCCAGCAATCATGAGCCAAATGATTAATTAATCCACAGATCCAACAAGACTTCTTGTTGTTAGTCTAATTACCTCTTCCTTTACCTCTTCCTTTACCTCTACTTTACTTCTGGCATTACCTCTTCCTCTTGCATAATTTGCTTGAGTAGTCATTCTTCTTCATCTTTTTCTTTACCTTTATCACCTTTCTTCTTATTCTTTGCATGCATAGCCGAACTATGTCCTTTATCTCCGTCTGTCTTCAAATCTTGCTCAAACGTTAACATTAGTCCAAGCAACTGATTTAAATCTGGTACAAAATGATTTAAAGAAACTTCACTAGAAAAGAGGCCTATTACACTTACAAACAATCGCACCGACATACTAGAACTTCAATGGAAAAAAAAATGGTACAAAAAACAAGGCATTAGAATCGTAGTCCTAGCTGTAAGAGAAGAATAAGAAGATGTAATTTGTTAATGCAAAGACCCAGCACACCTCACACAATACCCTACTCCTATCGGAGTTAAGGGCATTGGTTGAGGATGGAAATTCAAAATATAAGCTAAATTCTCAAGCACCCAATTTGGCATACATACAAGTTTGCAAAGCATCATGCAAGCTACTTTGAGATGGCCACCTTTTCCCGAAAACTGGTGCGAGAGAGTGTTTGTGTGGTAGTATGAGGGTACGCTCATCCACGTTTAGTTGATCCCCCTAGAGAGAGTAAACTAAATCTAGTTGCCTTGGGAGGATTCTGCTTGGGAATCAACGGCTCTGGTTCGCACATACTTTTTCGTCGTTGATCATTGAGTATAATGATCAAGTTAGAGGAGGGGGAGAGTGTTAGACATAGGCCAAGTGGGCGAGTGCTTCTTGTGTGTGGTAAAAGAGCAAGTCTTCTAAGGTCCCAAGCTCGAGGGATTATGCTGAGATTCCTACCTCGCGTAGTAGAGGGAGGGTGCAGATGGACACTATCCACTTTGAGAAGAAGGGGATATGGAAGGGAGGTGAGTGGCACACACAAGAATGCTTTGTCCTTTGGTACATGCATGGTGTGAGCATGATTATGATAGTGTGAAATGAATGTAAGCCTTCGGTACGTGCATAGTGTGAGCATGATTATGATAATGTAAGCCTTTGGTACATGCACTCACTCGAGGTTCCCATTGTAGAAACCCCTTCTGCACTCACTCGAGGTTCCCATTGTAGAAACCCCTTGACAAAAGAAGAGGGCAAAGTGCAATTCAAGTTGTGCTACTCTTTTGGTGTGCTGCAAATGTGTGAAGGATTAGGTGGTTGGCATATATGTGCCGCACCGAGAAAGCCTTTGTTTGCATGTATAGTAGTATCACCTAAGCGCCGGAATTCCTGTTTGGGGGTCGAAACTCCCAATTGTGGGCTGCAAAAATTAACATAATGTACAATACTAACATGTCAAATTGTTGGTTTGCTTGGAGTCATGAGCCATCCAACAAATGCAGTTGACTATTTATTGTGCCACCACCTTCTTTTTTTCTGGCAAGCACTTTTGCGTGGGAAGTGAATGGTGGAGGCTAGACCAAGCCTGGGGGCATTACGAGAATCGAACTCGGGACCTCTCGCAGCCAAAACAAGAATCATACCACTACACCAAATGCCCTGGGCCATGCACATTGATACCTCCGACGAATTACCAAATCATATCTCCAACGTTTCACCATGTATTATCCCTCTCACACATGTGCACTCTCTATATCATACCAAAGTCGATTTTGTTTTTTCAACCCTCAATCCAAGGAAGCGTTTTTCAATGATTGTTGAGTGCCTGCCCTTCTCCCTTCTGAAATTATTTGATGGCATGTTCCGTTTTCTCCATACATGTTGTGAACATGATAAAATTATTTGTGCAATCTCCATACATATTCGTTTTCTATATGCTATGATATATACATGCAATCCCAAGTCAAACACGCGGTCTCATCGTATATTTAGGTGGTTGTGCATATATGCTGCACTAGAAAAAGCGCTGCTCCTTGTGTAAAAACTGAACCTTCACGTAGACGTGTACATGTCTAGAAATAATCACTCTACATGTGACAACCAAGGAAGCGGACTACCATGTAAATAGATAGGGCATCCATTGGACATGGAAACTCACCAAGTAAATAGTAAGGGCAATAGATAGGGCATCCATATTGGACATGGAAACTCACCAAGTAAATAGTAAGGGCATCCATATTGGACATGGAACCTCACCAAGTACTTTCGACTCCCAGAGAGAGAGAGAGAGAGAGAGAGAGAGAGAGAGAAGGCGGTTGGCTTTGTGAAGATTAAAGCAAAGGAACATGCTCGATGCACTCAAGTAAAGCAAGGGCCCAAACGGGGCGGCACCTTTTCCAAAACCACCCCCCAATTCGCCCATTTATACACAAAGACCCACCTTATGAATCAATCAACATATGGTCCTTGGCCATGGTTGAAAGCAATGACATATTTTGTTGGATGCTTCTAACTGCCCATTGTGGGTATATATGGTGCCTCATGTATTAATAGCAAAAGGCTTATGGAATATTGTGCAGGGTGTTGAAGTACACCATCCTACACCTACAAATGTTATGAAAACAGGTAATGCAGGAGGTGTCAAAGTTGTTGGCCTTCAATTTCCTAGTCCCACTACGGTTCTTATTGAGCCTAATGTAGAACAACTTCATTGGGATGCTAGAGATGCACATGTGGACATGCATTGATAGCTTCGCCTCTCGAATGTGCAAAACAATCAAAGCTTCTTGCGATACTCTTACGACACTATAGCAAGCGAGAAAAGAGGCACCATGTTGCTTATCTTTGAAAATAGTTGGAGATTCAATGGACACTTTTTCTTTTACACAGATCAAGGATCTGAGGGAGTAATTCATCTCTATTCATGAGATCCTACCAAGCAGTTCACTTGTGTAGACTCTCCTAAATGTTCTTCCAAATCCTTCTCAGGTTTTTGCTTCCCCTCTTTTTCTTATGATGAAAGTCAATCCAAAAACCTTAACTTTTGAGAAGTCTTCTCTATTTTGCTATACCAAGAGCAATCTAGACAAAAGCGGTCAATTATGCATGCTGCAAATCAATCTTCCTTAGCTGGTTAGAAAGGCAATCCAGTAGGAAGAAAAAAAATCCTACTCACACTCCATAGGAAAAGAAGGAAAATAAAGATGACCAAAAAATAGAAAGAAACATTGTTGATTTCGTGACAAAAGCTTAACACTAAGCTGTAGAAAATTGTCACTTGTTGAGCTCTAACAAACCATCATCAACTGTTGAGCTCTTGTACTACTTGTTGATGCGGTGAGTGAGCTTAACTAACTAAAGCTCAACTGCGGGATTCACCAAGCCACAAGAACTAAGCTAGAGTGATATTAGAACACCTCTCTAATCATCAGTAGCTTAACAAACTTTCTGAAACTGAAAAACTTTACAACTATGTTTTGAACTCATCGAAATGTCACCGGAACTTCACCGGACTGTCATCGGAATATCACCGTAATCTTACCGGAATCAACTGCAATTCTGTTTGTGATTACTTCAAATGATTGTAGATGAAATAAGGAAGTTGTACCTGAGCTTCCTTCAGTAAATGAACTCTTTCTGAAGTTTAAGGAAAAACTTCACCAGTTCTGGATGTCCTTTACGGTAAGACATAGTACTATGTACTTGTCCCGCTTCATAGAAGTCTTTTGATCAGTTTATAGTTCAGACTCCTAGCTTCAAGATGAGCTATCTCTCATGAAAACCTTTACACTATGTTACAAGATCTACCTTGTAGATGTACCGGAAAAACATTTACTGAGAAAATTGTAACTGTTAACTAACTTTTCACAGTAACATGAAATCACTAAGATTTCTTCACATACGAAGAATGCGCTCAAGCTTCCACATGAACATGTGTTTTCTATTAGAGAAGATGTGTACAAAATAGCTTGGCCTCACTTTGCTCATAGCTATGGAAGACTCTCCTACTCTGAGTAGTTATTCCTTACCATCTCTCTTAGATGAATACCCGACAGTTCAGGTTCTATTATTCATCTCTACATACGGAATCTCTGGTGTCTTCTATATCACTATTCTCAATTTCTATATGCGCTATTCTATTCCGGTTCTATGAGCACACTGCTCTCTTCTTCTCTCTTCATATATTATGATCTTCTACCTCATATATATACATTTTGTTCCGAGATTCAAAACTCGTATTTCTCAAAGTTTCTATGAACTATATTACAGTCGTGAATTTGTCCCTTCACTAAGGCTTAATTTTCTGACTGACTTTGTTTCTGCTTATCTTTGTCTTTCTTTGTCTTTATGTCTGTCTATATGTCAAATTTGTGAGTGATTCTTCAACAGCTCCCCCTCAATCACTAATTTGCATTCTCTGATTTTTCATATATTCTTCTTTTCTTTTATAGCTGCCATTTCTTTGAATCTGCTTCTCTTTACTCCATCTAATCTCTTTGTCAGAATATCTGCTATCTGATCCTTTGTAGATGTGTATACTATTTCAATCTCTTTTTCCACTACCTTTTCCCTTAGGAAATGATATTGAATCTCTATGTGTTTTGTTCTTGCATGAAATATTGGATTTGCTGCAAGATACAACGAACTCATATTATCTCCATGTATGATACGTATGCCTTGATCAATGCCCATACTTTTGAACAAGGTCTGCATCCATATCACTTCTTTAACTGCTTCCACAAGTCCTTTATATTCTGCTTCTGTTGACGATAAAGCCATTGTGTGTTGCTTCTTTGAACACCAGCTTACAAGCTTGTCTCCTAGGTATGTCATATACCCATGTGTTGACCTTCTGTCATCTTGACTTCCTGCCCAATCTAAGTCACTGTATGCCCTCAGCTTTATATCTGATGTAAAAGGATAATATAATCCTTCTTTTATAGTTCTTTTGATATATCTAAGAACTCTTTGTCCTGCAACCCAATGTTGATCCTTCGGACAATGCATGAACTGTGAGAGAACTCCCACTGCATAATTGAGATCCGGTCTTGTTAGTGTAGCATAAATTAAGCTTCCCACTAACGACTGATACTTCCTCATATCTTTAAACTGTGCACCACCATATTTGCTGAGTTTATGATTTACTTCAAGCGGTGTTGAAGCTTCTCTGCAATTCTCCATGTTAAACTTCTTCAATAAGTTTAGGAGATACCTTTCTTGTGAAACATATACACCATGATCTGTATATGTGACTTCCATTCCAAGAAAGTATGATAACTTTCCTAGGTCACTGATCTTGAACTCTTTTTCAAGTAATCTTTCTACCTCCTTTATTCCTTCATCTGAGGTTCCTGTGATTATTATGTCATCTACATAAATACAAATGTAGATCATACCTTCATCTGTTCTCTTAATGAGTAGACTTGCATCAGCCTTTGAGCTTTGGTATCCAAGGTCATTGAGATACTTCACAAGTCTGTAATTCCAAGCTCTTGGAGCTTGCTTCAATCCATAGAGAGCTCTTTTTAATCTGCAAACATGATCTGGGTAAATGGAACTTACAAACCCTTTAGGTTGTTCCATGTAGACTTCATCTGATATATATCCATTTAAAAATGCATTCTTTATATCCAGCTGACTTAGCTTCCATCCTTTTGATGTTGCTCTAGCAATCAATGTCCTTATGGTTGAAATCTTTGCCACCGGACTAAACGTTTCATCATAATCTATGCCATGCGTCTGAGCATAGCCTTTGACCACCAGTCTAGCTTTGTATCTGGCTATCCTTCCATCTGCAAGTTTCTTAACTTTGTAAACCCATTTATTTCCAATCACTTTCTTACCATTTGGTTTTGGAACAAGATCCCAAGTCTTGTTCTCTTCAAGAGCATTGAATTCCTCCTTCATTGCTTCTTCTCATTGTTTCTTACCTTTTGCTTCACCGTAATTCTGAGGTTCTTCATCTTCCTTTACTAAGTAAGCATAGTTTTTTTGAGTCAAATAAGAAGTGTCATACGAATACCTTGTTGGTTGTTTCCTTACTCTGTTTGACCTTCTTAGCTCATATTCTTCATGTGTATCTGAATACACATCTTCATCAAATCTCGGTCCATCTTCCTTTCTCATACCTGATCCGATCCTGGACGTACTTGCCTGCATATGATCTTCATCTTCATTCACCTGCATATGTGATTTTACTTTTTCTTTCCTTCTTATTTCTTGTTTAATTGTTTTTTCATTATACTCTATGTCTGTATACCAGCTTTTTCCTTCATCAAATGTTACATCTCTAGACACAGTAAATTGTTTGGTTAGAGGACTCCATAACCTATAACCCATCTGTTTTTCATCATATCCGATGAACACGTATTTTTCAGCTTTTGGTTCAAGCTTATGTCTGAGTTGTGATGGTACATAAGCATAAGCAACTGATCCAAACACTTTACAATGATCAAGTGTTGGTTTCTTGCCCCACCAAGCTTCATAAGGGGTCATCCCATTTAAAGCTGTACATGGTAATCTATTTACTAGATATGTAGCTGTATTTACAGCCTCAGCCCAAAGATAATTTGGACGATTCTTCTCCTTTAGCATTGCTCTTGCAAACTCAACTAGAGTTCGGTTTCTTCTTTCTGCTACTCCATTTTGTTGTGGTGTATACCTGCAAGTTATTTCTCTTTTGATACCTGCATTCCACAGATAATCATTGAACTCTCAAGAAAAATATTCTCCTCCTCCATCAGACCTTATTCTTTTGAGTTTCTGTCCTGTAAGTCCTTCAGCATATGCATGAAAATGTCTGAAAGCTTCAAATACTTCTACTTTCTCTTTCAAAACATAAAGAGTTATCCATCTTGTTGCATCATCAATAAAAAGAACATAATACCTTGAGCCGCTGATAGATCCTTCTTTTGTCGGTCCCCATACATCTGTATGTGTGAGTTCTAACACATCATCGTGTTTATACCCTTTCTTCTGAAATGGTAACCTGTGGGCTTTTCCCATCTGACAGGCTTCACATTTGTGAATCATATGTTGATTCTTCATATTTGGTAATCCTCTCACGGATTGTTTCTCCACTATAGTTTTGATTCCTGTTTCATTAAAGTGTCCTAACCTCTTATGCCAGAGATCTAACTCTGTAAATACCTCATCACCATGTGTGATCAAGGCTTGACCAACATTCCCTTGTACTTTAAGAGTAAAAAGTCTACCTTCCTTTTTACCATGGACAATCTGACTGTATCCATTCTCTGGATCTTCAACAAATACTCCTTCATTTGTAAATCTGACTTGAAAACCTTTTTCTACTATCTGTCCCACACTAATCAGATTCTTCGGGATTGTTGGAACATACAAAACATTTGTTAGTAGGTAAGCTCCATTCTTACACTTTACCTTTCCAATTGACCTTACATTATGTTTTGTGTTATCACTTGTTAGTAATGTATGATTTGAAATACCTCCTTCAAGTTCTGATAACAATTCTATATTTCCTGACAAAAGATTTGAACAACCAGAGTCAATATAGAATACCTTGAGGTCTTCATTCTCTGACATACTTATCGAGTTCATCATCAACGTTGTATGACTATCATTCTGTGTATCATTCGCATAGTTGTAGTAGGTAGTGTTGTGAGACTGATTCTGTCCCCAACTTCTTGCTCCACCTCTACCATATCCGCCTCTTTGGCTTTGTCTTTCTCTTTGATATCTTCCGCTTCTGCCTCTACTGTTATTGTTCTGATTCTGACTTGATCCTTGAGAATTATGCCAGCAATCATGAGCCAAATGATTAATTAATCCACAGATCCAACAAGACTTCTTGTTGTTAGTCTGATTACCTCTTCCTTTACCTCTACTTTACTTCTGGCATTACCTCTTCCTCTTGCATAATTTGCTTGAGTAGTCATTCTTCTTCATCTTTTTCTTTACCTTTATCACCTTTCTTCTTATTCTTTGCATGCATAGCCGAACTATGTCCTTTATCTCCGTCTGTCTTCAAATCTTGCTCAAACGTTAACATTAGTCCAAGCAACTGATTTAAATCTGGTACAAAATGATTGAAAGAAACTTCACTAGAAAAGAGGCCTATTACACTTACAAACAATCGCAGCGACATACTAGAACTTCAATGGGAAAAAAAAATGGTACAAAAAACAAGGCATTAGAATCGTACTCCTAGCTGTAAGAGAAGAATAAGAAGATGTAATTTGTTAATGCAAAGACCCGGCACACCTCACACAATACCCTACTCCCATCGGAGTTAAGGGCATTGGTTGAGGATGGAAATTCATAATATAAGCTAAATTCTCAAGCACCCAATTTGGCATACATACAAGTTTGCAAAGCATCATGCAAGCTACTTTGAGATGGCCACCTTTTCCCGAAAACTGGTGCGAGAGAGTGTTTGTGTGGTAGTATGAGGGTACGCTCATCCACGTTTAGTTGATCCCCCTAGAGAGAGTAAACTAAATCTAGTTGCCTTGGGAGGATTCTACTTGGGAATCAACGGCTCTGGTTCGCACATACTTTTTCGTCGTTGATCATTGAGTATAATGATCAAGTTAGAGGAGGGGGAGAGTGTTAGACATAGGCCAAGTGGGCGAGTGCTTCTTGTGTGTGGTAAAAGAGCAAGTCTTCTAAGGTCCCAAGCTCGAGGAATTATGCTGAGATTCCTACCTCGCGTAGTAGAGGGAGGGTGCAGATGGACACTATCCACTTTGAGAAGAAGGGGATATGGAAGGGAGGTGAGTGGCACACACAGGAATGCTTTGTCCTTTGGTACATGCATGGTGTGAGCATGATTATGATAGTGTGAAATGAATGTAAGCCTTCGGTACGTGCATAGTGTGAGCATGATTATGATAATGTAAGCCTTTGGTACATGCACTCACTCGAGGTTCCCATTGTAGAGACCCCTTCTGCACTCACTCGAGGTTCCCATTGTAGAAACCCCTTGACAAAAGAAGAGGGCAAAGTGCAATTCAAGTTGTGCTACTCTTTTGGTGTGCTGCAAATGTGTGAAGGATTAGGTGGTTGGCATATATGTGCCGCACCGAGAAAGCCTTTGTTTGCATGTATAGTAGTATCACCTAAGCGCCGGAATTCCTGTTTGGGGGTCGAAACTCCCAATTGTGGGCTGCAAAAATTAAAAGCCATTCTTTTGAACTTTTCTCTCCCGAATGAACCGTTCTGGAAATTGCGTTTCGCACTTGAACTTCGACATAATGTACAATACTAACATGTCAAATTGTTGGTTTGCTTGGAGTCATGAGCCATCCAACAAATGCAGTTGACTATTTATTGTGCCACCACCTTCTTTTTTTCTGGCAAGCACTTTTGCGTGGGAAGTGAATGGTGGAGGCTAGACCAAGCCTGGGGGCATTACGAGAATCGAACTCGGGACCTCTCGCAGCCAAAACAAGAATCATACCACTACACCAAATGCCCTGGGCCATGCACGTTGATACCTCCCCACGAGTTACCAAATCATATCTCCAACGTTTCACCATGTATTATCCCTCTCACACATGTGCACTCTCTATATCATACCAAAGTCGATTTTGTTTTTTCAACCCTCAATCCAAGGAAGCGTTTTTCAATGATTGTTGAGTGCCTGCCCTTCTCCCTTCTGAAATTATTTGATGGCATGTTCCGTTTTCTCCATACATGTTGTGAACATGATAAAATTATTTGTGCAATCTCCATACATATTCGTTTTCTATATGCTATGATATATACATGCAATCCCAAGTCAAACACGCGGTCCTTGTGTAAAAAGCGCTGCTCCTTGTGTAAAAACTGAACCTTCACGTAGACGTGTACATGTCTAGAAATAATCACTCTACATGTGACAACCAAGGAAGCGGACTACCATGTAAATAGATAGGGCATCCATTGGACATGGAAACTCACCAAGTAAATAGTAAGGGCAATAGATAGGGCATCCATATTGGACATGGAAACTCACCAAGTAAATAGTAAGGGCATCCATATTGGACATGGAACCTCACCAAGTACTTTCGACTCCCAGAGAGAGAGAGAGAGAGAGAGAGAGAGAGAAGGCGGTTGGCTTTGTGAAGATTAAAGCAAAGGAACATGCTCGATGCACTCAAGTAAAGCAAGGGCCCAAACGGGGCGGCACCTTTTCCAAAACCACCCCCCAATTCGCCCATTTATACACAAAGACCCACCTTATGAATCAATCAACATATGGTCCTTGGCCATGGTTGAAAGCAATGACATATTTTGTTGGATGCTTCTAACTGCCCATTGTGGATATATATGGTGCCTCATGTATTAATAGCAAAAGGCTTATGGAATATTGTGCAGGGTGTTGAAGTACACCATCCTACACCTACAAATGTTATGAAAACAGGTAATGCAGGAGGTGTCAAAGTTGTTGGCCTTCAATTTCCTAGTCCCACTACGGTTCTTATTGAGCCTAATGTAGAACAACTTCATTGGGATGCTAGAGATGCACATGTGGACATGCATTGATAGCTTCGCCTCTCGAATGTGCAAAACAATCAAAGCTTCTTGCGATACTCTTACGACACTATAGCAAGCGAGAAAAGAGGCACCATGTTGCTTATCTTTGAAAATAGTTGGAGATTCAATGGACACTTTTTCTTTTACACAGATCAAGGATCTGAGGGAGTAATTCATCTCTATTCATGAGATCCTACCAAGCAGTTCACTTGTGTAGACTCTCCTAAATGTTCTTCCAAATCCTTCTCAGGTTTTTGCTTCCCCTCTTTTTCTTATGATGAAAGTCAATCCAAAAACCTTAACTTTTGAGAAGTCTTCTCTATTTTGCTATACCAAGAGCAATCTAGACAAAAGCGGTCAATTATGCATGCTGCAAATCAATCTTCCTTAGCTGGTTAGAAAGGCAATCCATTAGGAAGAAAAAAAAACCTACTCACACTCCATAGGAAAAGAAGGAAAATAAAGATGAACAAAAAATAGAAAGCAACATTGTTGATTTCGTGACAAAAGCTTAACACTAAGCTGCAGAAAATTGTCACTTGTTGAGCTCTAACAAACCATCATCAACTGTTGAGCTCTTGTACTACTTGTTGAGGTGGTGAGTGAGCTTAACTAACTAAAGCTCAACTGCAAAATTCACCAAGCCACAAGAACTAAGCTAGAGTGATATTAGAACACCTCTATAATCATCAGTAGCTTAACAAACTTTCTGAAACTGAAAAACTTTACAACTGTGTTTTGAACTCATCGAAATGTCACCGGAACTTCACCAGACTATCACCAAAATGTCACCGTAATCTTACCGGAATCTGCTGCAATTCTGTTTGTGATTACTTCAAATGATTGTAGATGAAATAAGGAAGTTATACCTGAGCTTCCTTCAGTAAATGAACTCTTTCTGAAGTTTAAGGAAAAACTTCACCAGTTCTGGATGTCCTTTACGGTCAGACATAGTACTGTGTACTTGTCCCGTTTCATAGAAGTCTTTTGATCAGTTTATAGTTCAGACTCCTAGCTTCAAGATGAGCTATCTCTCATGAAAACCTTTACACTATGTTACGAGATCTACCTTGTAGATGTACCGGAAAAACATTTACTGAGAAAGCCCGGGATTGGAGGCTGGATGTTGTGTACATTGCGGAAAGTCTTGAGCACTATCTGCATCATGTCTAAGATCTTCCGCATCATCTGAGCAGCGACATCGGGCATGGGTTGTAAGTGTGGCATCCAGTGTCTGATAGTAGCCATCATGTAGAACACGGTTGGTGTGCCTGTTGGTGGTGCAAATGGAGGGGTAATTAAGCCATTGTTTGCAATTAGCATTGTTCGGAACTTTTATGGCAAACGCTTTCCATGATCTTCTTCGTTGCACTGACCCAAAGCAAGGGTTATACTTTAAGTGCATGGGAGCATGATCCCATGTTTGTAGCATTTCTAGATAGGTCTCCAATAACTTTTGCTGCCAGATTGGTTGGAATATGGCACCTTTTCTGGCTTCTTCCGGGATGTCCTCTAGTTGGAACTGTGTTGCAAAAGAAGAATACTTATTGGTGACTCGCTTGGACTTAGCATTGTAATCTGCCAATAGTACAAAGTAGGGCTTATATTGTAACTCTGAACTGGTTATTAGTCGCCTAGGAGCCAAGTGCTTGAAATATTCCGATTGAAGTATTGCCTCCTCAATAGTTTTCATGGTCATCATCTGAGTGGATATACGCTCTTCGTGAGTTGGCCCCATCTCTTCTACTTTTTTCATCCATGCAAGAGGGGGTTCCTCGTATGTGTCTTGTTCTTCGTCAGTCACTTTGCCTCTTGGAAGAGGTTGAGGCTCATAATTATCTTCAAAGGTCTCCTCAACTGGAATGGTGACTGCCTCTTCTTCTAATGGTTGATTGGGAGGCAAGGGTGGTCGTTCGTATTGTAATAGCTTCATGTTTAACTCAGTGACCTATTGTCGGAGCGCAAGCAGTTCATTGTCGATCGAAGATTCTGGCGGGGGTGAATGTTGGGAAAGATGGATGGACACTCCAAGAGATTGAGTAGGTACTGCCAAATCCTGCTTTGTACCAGCCCTTTTGTACTTCAGAGTTGATAAGTGGACCTCCTTAGCTTTCCAATGAGACCATAAAATGGACTATGTACTTTGGAAATGATGTGTGTAATGATTAATCCAAAACAGATAACTTTGAAACTCAAAATCTCAAGAAAACCTTCTATTTATGTCTTGACACCTGCTAGATCTTTTGCTCAGTATGACTAGCACAGTAGGAATTGAAAAAAATCCTTTGAGGGGTATCTAACTAGCTTATCAAGCTAACTATTCATAGTGGAATGATGTAAAAAGATTAACTATGCTCAGAGAAATCAACTTAGCAAGTAAACCTTTACCGCCGATTTTTTAGGATTGTAGCAGACCATGACCAGTGATCACCTCGATGAGGTTTTCTCTGAAATGGATGAATAGAATCTCTTCAAATTTTGACACAATGTAAATAACTTCGAGCTGGTTCTAACGAGCTTTAGATCTTTGAATTTGGTGAAGAAATGACTGAGATATGCTCTCCACAAGTTGACAGACTTTCAAGTTCTATGACAGAGAACTTAGAAATGAACGATGAAGATATATGTATTAATGAACACTTGTATACAAACCCATTGGCATGAAGATCATTGCCTAATGGTGTAGATAGGTGTGGGCTAGAGTGTAGGCCTCATATACACTCAGAATTGACAGTAATGAGCTCGGAAATGATGAGTCTTACCCGCAACTTTTTCATGATCACTTTTATAGTGAGTGAGTAAACATTTGAATTCAAATTCAAACTTTTGGCTCCCTATGATCAAGCCCCTAAATCCTAGGAGATATTCCTTCAATCAAAGCTAACCTTTTTCCACAAATCCCTTTGGGTAGGTGTTTACAAATATTCCATGTCAAATCTGACTTTTACAAAGAGTAAAGTGGTAATTGATCACTAGCCTTTGTTCCTATGCTTATTCATGTGTATGAACTTCAATGTATCTCTCAAGCCAAATGTGTAGGCTTGTGAATTACACCAATAGCTCCCCCTCAAGCCAAACATTTTGGCTTGGTCTTCATCTTTAGTCTTCATGTATATCCTGCAATCCAATCATTGCTTTAAAATTGGCCATAAAACTAATGCTCATGGACTTGGAAATCACTTGAAATTATAAGAACGTGTTGATGATTCCTCATGAAACCCATGTCATGTGTCCCTTCTGATTGGTTTCCTAAATTGCTAAGCAATACATGATTTACCATTTTATTGAAGTGAGGATATAGACTAAGCTTTTATTGGTAGTTTTGATATCGCATAGTCTCATATCCTCATTACTGAGTCTCTTGAATGCAATAATTCTTAGATATTCTAGATATGATCATATTCTCTTATGTATTATGTTGAACTTGTGGAAGAAACCTTAGAAACTATCCAATATTCAGAAATTGATTTGTGCACAAGTTTCAGAAAGGACCTATTATCTTTTCCTTTACAATCATTGACCTAAATGCATGAACATTGATATTCACCTTAGTCCATCAAAGGGAAATGTAGGATTGATCTTGCATATACCTAGATTTGGAAATACATAGAGAAAGGGGATCCTAAATTATAGGTTTCCAATGAGGATGGAGTATGAATGGGTACTCAAGAAGGAATCAAGTGAAAGAACTAGAGTATCCATGATGGATATCTAATGTATAAAGGTAAGGTGTGTCTCCCTAGAGGTTTTGAGATGAGATGGCATATCTTGGATGAGTATCATGGCACACCTAGTGTGGGACACCCACGAGTTTACAAGACTTATGATCTTGTTAAAAGGCAGTTTCAGTGGCCTGGACTTCATAAGAACATCCCAGAGTATGTGCTTAAATGCAAAAAATGCCAGGTCAATAAATTTGAAAGATTGAGGATTGAAGGTTTGCTCCATCTATTGGACCTTCCAAATGGGAACTAGGGGAGTATCTCCATGGATTTTATAGTAGGGTTAGCTAAGACACAGAGAGTGAACAACTCAATTTGGGTAATCATGGATAGGCTAACCAATGGCTAGGTCTATTTCAACGCATAGTAAAATGAAGACACTTGAGAAGACAATGCCATGCCTCCTCTGTGGAACGATGCCATCATGTAACGTAAATGGCAAAAAATTGATCATTGTTACAAATTATCGTACCTACTTCCTAGAACTTCAATGTAAAAAAACAAAGCCTAAAACAAGGTTTTAGAATCCTACTCCCAGAGGTAACGAAAAAATAAGAGGATACCCATGGATATATTTTGGCATGCAAAGACTTGGCACACCTCATCATGGAATATTGTGCAGGCATGCAAAGACTCGGCAAAAGGCTTATGGAATATTGCGCAGGGTGTTGAAGTACATCATCCTACACCTATAAATGTTATGAAAATAGGTAATGCATGAGGTGTCAAAGTTGTTGGCCTTCAATTTCCTTCAATTTCCTAGAAAGAGAGAGAGAGAGAGAGAGAGAGAAGGCGGTTGGCTTTGTGAAGTCTTCTCTATTTTGCTTTACCAAGAGCAATCTAGACAAAAGCGGTTAATTATGCATGCTGCAAATCAATCTTCCTTAGCTGGTTAGAAAGGCAATCCATTAGGAAGAAAAAAACTTACTCACACTCCATAGGAAAAGAAGGAAAATAAAGATGACCAAAAAATAGAAAGCAACATCAAGTTAATCATGGTGCATTTTTTTGAAAGGCTCTTTGAAAATCGAATGGTGAACATCGTGCATGTGCGTTTGCATGTGCATATGCATTGTAGCCATGTCCATCCCCTCTGAGATACACTTTAATGTTGAACATTGCAGGTGTGCATATGCATATGCATGTGCATCCCACCCATGTTTGTTCCCTTCGAGATACACTCACTCCCCTACCCAAATAATTAAATCAAATCAGAGTTCTAGGTAGGCACACATGATAGAGGGCTACCACGAGGGACAAAGAGAGAGAGAGAGAAACACACACACACATACAGAGAGAGAGAGAGACATGACATAAACAATGCCATAGAGGTAGTTACTAACACTTACCCTATTTGCAAGCCACCATATGGGCTTAGTGTATCTCAACATCATGAGATAGAGAAGCAACCTCAAGATTATTTAGACCTAATAACTCATGTTGGGCATTGCCAATGCTCCTAGTCAAATAGAAAGATGTCTGTATGAGACTTTTTATAGATTAAAGAGCATTAAACAAGATAACGATAAAAAATAAGTTTCGATCATTTGCATTAAATTATTTGCAAAAGTGTTCCTGGTATTTTGTTTTCCTCTTATCTTTTTCTTCCTTATTTGATTGTGTTGCATTAGTAGATTTCTTCTTACTACTAGATGAGCTCCATTTACCTTTGTCGTCTGACTACGTAAGAAATCATGATCTACAATATGCATAATTAACCTCTTTTGCCTAGACTGATCTTCCTCCAACAAAAATAGAGACTAAATACTCAAATTTTAAGGCATTTGGATTTCCTTTTATCATCAATCTAAGAGTATAAGCTAAAATCTTATAGGAATCTATCATCCCATACCAATGATCCTTAATATGATCCATGTGTCACATCCTATATCTATAATTTAAAACCAATAAAATCCAACTGAAATGGATTCTTATAACCATAGATTTTCCTGAATCCCCTTTACTACTGAAAGCAATGAACTTGGTTCACATGACTACTTGATCTTTTAATATCCTTATAAATTTAAATTACATAGTTTTGAATATCAAGATCAAATACAGGTACTTCTCTAGATTTCCTTTATAAAATGTGGTTGTTTTCATGATTCCTTAGCTCCCCTTCATATCCTCGACTTCGTAATTTCTTGATCCACTTACATCCTTTGTACTTCATTTTCTTGTGGGGTCTTTAAAATAGGCCATTACTTCTAAAGCTCCTCAAGCTCGAGGACTCCTCGGCTTGCACAAAATGGAGCTACAAAAAGATGAAACAATATTTACAATGGTTTTCAGTGATGAATCACTTTTACAATAATGTAAGGATTGAAAAAATTTGAAGGGTTGCCTCAGTGCTACATTTGCGTGTATGCCCATACTTGCTTCTTCTCAGGTTCCAACACTCTCCCCCCTTAGCATCTGTCATCTCTGACAGACCTTTGCACCACAGGGTGATCAATGTAGTGTTGGACTATCTCAGTGGCTAACTCCTGTTCTCTGATTCTGAGTCCCCTGACTAGATCTCTTTGAAGAGCATCCCAATTAACCACACCCCAAATGTCAGGTTGGGGTGTTGTATATAGCTCTGAGTGCATTGTCTGTTCGCATGCAAATAGTTGTAGAAGATGGGTTGGTCATGGCATGAACACTTCGAAGTGAGATTCCCAAAACCCAGTGGTAAACATATCATCAAATTTTTGCTTATAGCAAGCAGGGAGATATCTGATCCTCGCATGCCAAGCATAAGCAACCCGGATACTAGGGGTAGTGCTCATATCATAGAGTAAGTCATAATTACCGTTTATAAAGCCCGAGATCGAAGGCTGGATGTTGTGTACATTGCGGAAAGTCTTGAGTACTATCTACATCATGTCCAGGATCTTCTGCATCATCTGAGTAGCGACATCGGGCATGGGTTGTAAGCGTGGCATCCAGTGTCTGATAGTAGCCATCATGTAGGCCACGGTTGGTGTGCCTGTTGCTGGTGCAATGGAGGGGTAATTAAGCCATTGTTTGCCATTAGCATTTTTCTGAACTTTTATGGCAAACGCTTTCCATGATCTTCTTCGTTGCACTGACCCAAAGCAAGGGTTATACTTTAAGTGCATGGGAGCATGATCCCATGTTTGTAGCATTTCTAGATAGGTCTCCAATAACTTTTGCCACCAGATTGGTTGGAATATGGCACCTTTTCTGGCTTCTTCTGGGATGTCCTCTGGTTGGAATTGTGTTGCAAAAGAAGGATACTTATTGGTGATTCGCTTGGACTCAGCATTGTAATCTACCAATAGTACAAAGTACGGCTTATATTGTAACTCTGAACTGGTTATCAGTCGCCTAGGAGCCAAGTGCCTGAAATATTCCGATTGAAGTATTGGCTCTTCAATAGTTTTCATGGCCATCATCTGAGTGGATATACGCTCTTCATGAGTTGGCCCCATCTCTTCTACTTGTTTCATCCATGCAGGAGGGGGTTCCTCGTATGTGTCTTGTTCTTCGTTAGTGATTCTGCCTCTTGGAAGAGGTTGAGGCTCATAATTATCTTCAAAGGTCTCCTCAACTGGAATGGTGACTGTCTCTTCTTCTAATGGTTGATCGGGTGGCAAGGGTGGTCGTTCGTATTGTAATAGCTTCATGTTTAACTCAGTGACCTGTTGTAAGAGTGCAAGCAGTTCATTCTCGATCGAAGATTCTTGCGGGGTACAAATTCAGGTACTTCTCTAGATTTCCTTTATAAAATGTGGAGCACTTCAAAATTACTTCCTCTAGAGATAAATTCCTATATCTCTATTGATTAAATAGACTTATTTACACTAAAGTACTAATCTAAAATACATATTCATGTGGGAACTTCTCCCACTTTCTTTATCTCGCAAAAAATGAGAGTGAATGAATAATTCTATATCCACTCCCTATGCTTTATCATCTTCTTAAGTTCTTAATATAATCAATTATCAACAAATCTTCTCATATATAAAGGAAATCAATATCCTTCTAGCTTAATGAAAAATACTATCCATGGATGATGAGTACTTTTCTACCTAACAATAGAAGAAAATGTCTCAAAGGAAAGATGTATCTATCATCCCATACCAATGATCCTTAATATGATCCATGTGTCACATCCTATATCTATAAATTAAAACCAATAAAATCCAACTAAAATGGATTCTTATAACCATAGATTTTCCTGAATCCCCTTTACTTCTGAAAGCAATGAACTTGGTTCAAATGACTACTTGATCTTTTAATATCCTTATAAAGTTAAATTACATAGTTTTGAATATCGTAATATTTGAAATCTTGCCAAATTGTTCACTTATAGACTCTTCTAAATGGTCTTCCAGATTCTTATTGGATTTTTGCTTCCACTCTTTGTCTCATGATGAAAGGCAATCCAAATGCCGTAACTTTTGAGGAGTCATCCGTGTTTTTTTTATACCAAGAGCAATCTAGACAAAAAGAGGTCAATTATGTATGTTGTAGGTCAAGGTTTCTTAGCTAGTAAAAAGGGAAAAGGTAAATGGAGCTAATCTACTAGTAAGTATAAATCAACTAACATTGCATAGGAAAAGAAGGAAAACGAACATGACCAAAAAATAGAAAAGCAAAAACAAGTTTGCAAGTATTTTAAAGCAAATTATAATATCATTAAAGGTTTTTCTAAATTGAATGCAAAAGAGGTGCAGAAGAAAGAGCTTGGAATGGTTGCTATGGAGGACTCTACACCTAAAGTTGAGTCTGTGAACCTTTTTAGAATGAAGAATGGGGCATTTACTACTCATTATAACTATGAAACATCTTCCCATGAGTAGTGTGTCTTTGTGAAAGATTATGATGTTTTATATTTTGATAGTGGTGCAACCAAACATATTACCTTCTAGCACAATTTCTTCACTCCACTTAAGCCTACTCCTATAGAGAATATTTCCACATGTGCTAAATACTCCTCTTATCCACTCATGGGAGTTGAAAAGATCATTCTTAGTATTGCTGATGGTAGGATTGTTACATTGTCCAATGCCTTATGTGAGTGAGGTAAAAAGAAAAATCTATTATCAATTTAACACTAGCCAACATTGGCCTTGTTCTTAAATTTGTTGATGAGAGGTGTGCATTTCATGATTTCTCAATTTTTGATAGTATCATTACTTCTAGATTTTTATTTCTTGGGCTATATAATCTCACAGATTATGTGAAATTTGAGAATGATTCAGCATGCATAGTTCATGAAGATGCAAAACGTTTGCATGCATACTTCAGTCATCTAATTTTTGTTAGTTTGCGTACTTGCAAAACTCTAAGTTGGTCTCCTCTTTTCGCAACCTAGAGGCACAATGGATGAGCTCTATAGTTTGGCTAAATGTAGTGTTTTTCCTTCCCCAAAGATGGTTTAATTAGAGTTACACATGAATTTCAACTTGTTCACAATGATGTCTATGGTCCTATGTTTACACTTTCATTTGGGAATTACCTATACTTTTTGACTTTTATTCATGAATTTTCTAAGCATGATCAATTGAAAGTGGTCTGAGTTGTTTGAGTGCTTTAAAGAGTACCTAATTATGGTTGGAAATCTATCATCATGTCAAAATGGGAACCCTCCATTCTGATGGAGGGAGTATATGTCTTCTAAATTTAATGAATTTTTGGATGAAACATTAGTTAACAATGTGATATACACCTGAAGAAAATGGAATTTTTGGGAAGCAGAACATGTCTCTCATGGAAATGGAAATGTGCATGGTCAAAGGTCACAGTTTACCACATGGCTAATGGCTTGCGGTTGTTATGTGTGTAACATATGTACTTCATGCGTGTCCCACCAGATCATTTTATTATGTCACTCCATATGAGGATCGGCATCGTCACAACCCATTTGTTTCTCATCTTTATGTTTTCGGTTCTTTGGCATATGCATTAGTTCCTCAACAACAATGTAGAAAATTGGTTAACAACAATGTAGAAAATTGGTTGTTAAGGTTGTAAACGTATTCTCATTGGTTATAGTTCTAAAAGAAAAGGTTATCATTCGTATCATCCACATACTAAACACATTCTGAATAATCACTTACTCGAGGTTTCCATTGTAGAAACTCCTTGATAAAAAAAGAGGACAAAGTGCAATTCAAGTTGTGCTATTATTGTGGGGATCGGATTCTTTTTGTGTGTCTGATATTCTATATGGCAGCATGCATATGTTGCACATTTGTGAAGGATTAGGTGGTTGGCATATATATGCCGCACCGAAAAAGCCTTTGTTTGTGAGAATCGAACTCGGGACCATTAGACCAAATGCCCTGGGCAAGTGCTTTGGTTTCTCAATTTTTAAAGACCCACAAGAAACCTTTTAATTTGTCAATGTTTTTTTTTTAATATAAAGGAAGTTCGGCATTAGCCTACTCTCCCGGACTTGAATTAATTTGTCAATGTTTGGTCTACCTTAAAAGCATGAGAAAATAGTATAATGTAAATATAATGTCTTGTGTGATGGAAGGTCTTCATATCACCGATTCATCTTTTGGATTGACAATTTATGGGCACACATCCATTGTTTGATGGTGGTGTGTGTCATGTTTGTAGGTCTACAATCAAACACTTTGGTGCCAATTTTGGGGAGGCATCTCCCCAACCATGGATCTTGTGCACTTGTGGATTGCGAACTACATGCTCTTACTTTTCTATGTTCACATTTCCATTTCCATTTTGGTTGTTCAAAACATGGGATCTATTCCTTTTGGATGCTCTAGGTTGTGCAGTTGTATTGAAGAGTGTGAAGTGTTTCACTTTTGAAAAGAGGCCTATAAAGTGATATTCCTTCATCTTTTCCAATAGTTCTTCCCCTAAGGAGGGAAACATGTTCTTTTATTGTATTTTTGTGGAGGCATCTCCTCGGCCATGGGTCTTGGGGACTTTCACATTGTGATCTACATGCTCTTCTTGTTCTATATTCACATTTGTGTTTCCAATTTGTTTGTATAGATTGTTAGGACTTAGGATACATTTCGTTCAATGCAAGGTAGAGGAAGTTGAAAGTTTGTTGTCCATTTTATCTTCTTCGTCATTTTTTGAGATTCCAAGTTTCCATGAAAGCTCACTTCTATATCCGATTTATACATGTTTTGTAGCTTATTCTCCTTGACAAGATTGTGTTGTAATATCTCCATTGTCTTGCATTGTTTTTGCACCACACAGAGGACTTTCCATTCCATTTCATGCATCAATCCAAGGGGGTGATTGTGGTAGTCCATTCTTTTTATTTGGTGATTGCATATTGACGTGTAGGCAAGAATTGCAAGAGAGTTTGAGCACCCTTGAGTTGGAGGTTATTGTAGTGAGATAGAGGTATGGGATGTAGGCAAGAATTGCAAGAGAGTTTGAGCACCCTTGAGTTGAAGGTCACTGTAGTGAGATAGAGGTATGGGATGTTCAGGAGGAGAGTCAGTTGAGAAGACAAGACCTTGAAAATTAACAAGCCATTGGAGGTTGCAGTTTAAAGAAACAAATGAGGTTTAAAGAAGAAGCTATTCATAAAACGGCCTTCAAAACACATTTTGGGAGTCCCAAGTATCTAATTATGCGTTTTAGTGTTACTAATGTAGCCGAGGTTTTTGCGATGTTAATGAATAATTTCTTAAGCACATTTGTTTTTGGTATATTTGTGGTTTCATTTTTTTGCTGGCTTACTAGTCTATAGTGGATCATTAAATGAATACGTAGTGCACTTAGCATCAATTTTTGAATAAGTTTAAAGAAACACAACTCTACATCAATCAGGAAAGATGTGCTCCCAACTTGGCAAACCCTCCAAAAGAGTGGTCAATTGACCAGACCCTTAGCCTCTTGGGTAGAAGAATTTGTAATTCTACAAATTCTCCTTCCTTCAGACATCGTAGAGTGTTTGTTTTTTAGAACAACAAGATCCATCACAAATGGGCTCCCCACGAGGGGATGAAAGGTGATTAACTTTCTTTTTAAATCTTTACAAAGGTTTCGTTTCTAGTTATTATGCCTCCTCTTAGGCATAGTTTTAGGCATAGTGTTCATATTGCCTTTGGGCCATCAAAGTTGTTTTGCCTTCTCCGTGGCATAAGTGTTGGAAGTTAGAATGCATTCCAAGCCCAAGAGTGTGGGAACATGCCCCAAGTTTCACCTTCCACATCATTCAAAATCAAAGAAGGATGATTTCCACAATTTGGAGATATCGAAGAATGTTTAGAACATAAATAAAGTGATTGAGATGAAATATGTCACCTCCTTATGTGATTGGACCTCACTTTTTGACATGTATATGTTTTTTATCAGTTAAAGAAGTTAGTATGTGACCTCCAAAGCCTCTTATTAGTTGTATTATGACTAAGAGTCATTGAAAAATGTCTCCAAGCTGCCCCTTTTCATAAGCACACTCCCTAATAGCTATTCTCTGTATATTTTACAAAGATTTCATTTTATACACCCTAACTCTATAAATGATATTGGCAGATCCCTGGTATTGTAATTGTGGTTTCTCTTGCATTCAAAATCCATGTCTAATTATTTCTATATTTTAAAAAAAGATTATAAGCTATACTTTGAGTGATATAAGTCTTTGAATTAGTCCCTACACAAGTTTAGAGAAACGTTCAAAACAATCTTTGTGTAGTTAGCTAATACTTTGTGAAGAGATCAAGTACTTTGTCTTGATGTTGCTAGTTGAAGCATCATCCACTATCCAAACAGAGCACTTTTACACCCATTTGGAATCTATCTAAGTCTATTTTGAGCATGAAACATTTCATTTACTTTCTCTACACATACTCAAAGAAACATAAAACATAGAGCCTCTGGCTTAAAAAAGTAGGATCTTATAAGGGTCCATTTTCTTTCATTATGCACATAGGAGTGTTTATCCTCAAATAGTGGTATCAGAACTATAAGTGGATATCAAAGAGAGCAAAAGGAACTGTGGAAGTGAAGTACATAACTCATCAAATTTTCAAGGAAAGAAGCAAAGGACATGTAGATCAACAACAAGGGGAAGCAAACAAGTCATCGAGTCAAAGGCAAAACTTCATCAAGAGGATTAGCTTTCTTTTAAGGTAAAATCCATCTTTTTCAACTTCATTGCATCAAGGGAAAGATTCAAAAGAGCTAGAAGGCATCATGGTTGATCTCAATGCTTGGATTAAGAAGCTCAAAATGGGAAACTACCAACCATGGAGATTTAAAATTAGCACTTTTTTAATGGGAAAAGGTATGTGGGGACTTGTGAGTGGTGAAGATCTAAAACCTATATAGACGTGTTAAATCCAGCCAATGACCAAAGAAGAGCGGTGAGAGAGTGGGATGAAAGGGAAAAAATAATCATTTTCATTTTATCTCAACATATTAGAAACTCCACGATAGGACATATTCAAGATGTGGATACATCAAAGAAGGTGTGGGAGTGCTTGGAGAAATCATACTCCACCTCCACAAAATCTAGAAAAAGTCAGCTCAAGAATGATCTAAATAATCTCATTAAAGGCCCTTCTCACGGTACTAACAATTATGTATTAAACGTTAAAGAGCTTGTAGATGCAATAGGGTCAATTGGTTGTGCCTTAGATGATGAATTTTTTGTAGCCCATGCCCTAAATGGACTTAGGTATGATGAAAAATGGAGAGCTTTCATGACTCAATGTATGTAAGGGAATTACTTCTTGATTTTGATCAGCTAATCATTTTCATGGTGACAAAAAAGATGAACCTTGGTGGTTATCATGTCAAAGATAGCCAGGGGCCATTGTTGTATGCAAGGAAAGGAAGAGGAAGACAAAATCAAGGTGCTACAAGAGGACAAGGAAGATATCAAAGCAACCAAGGATGTCATGCACAACAAGAAAATGCACGTTAAAAATGTGGAAGAGCACCAAATAGAGGAAGAGGTGGAAGATTTGGTGGAAGAGTACAACACACTTCAAATGGATGTTTTGTATGAGCTAAGCCAGGTCATTTTGAAAATGAATGTTCTCATAGAGCTCAAAGACTAGGGAATCAAAGCAACAACAACAATTATAGAGGAAAGAGTAACTATGCAAACACATCACCCAATCAAGGGAATGATTATTTAATTTCCATGAGGTATGGTGAAGATACAAATCAAGTAGTGAAGTATGGTATGTAGAAAATGGATGTAGCAATCATACGTCATGTCAGAAGGATCTTTTTAGTAATTTGCAGGTCCCAAAGCATCAAGGACATGTGTAAATAGGTGAAAACACAGAGCATACCATTCAACATGCGGGAGATATCAGTTTGAAAGGGAATCCAAGGGCAAAGTTCTTATCCATGGTATTACATGTCCCTACTATTACCAAAAACTTTATTTTGGTAGGCAAAATGGTAGAGAAAAGTTAGAAAGTTAGGTTCAATGAAAGATGATGTTTTGTGGAGGATCCAAAGGTAGGTTTCATGCTCATAGCAAAGAGAAAGAAGAAAGGGAGAATGTTCACAATGGACATAAATCATTGACACCATTCAATGTATGTCACATATGAAGACAAGAGGATAGCAGAGTTGGACCTATGGCATAAACAAATGAGTAGCATCACCCTTTAAGAGCTCAAGGACATGCAATGGAGCAGCTTGATAAGAGGCCTACCAAATTTTACATCTAAAATGTTCAATGAAATTTGCTTCCAACAAGAAAAACAATCAAGGCTGCCCTTCAAGAAGAGTACATATGAGAGTGCAAATATTCTAGACCTCATTTAAATGGATGTTTGGGGTCTAAAAAGAGAAGCATACATTGGTGGATATAGCTATTTTTGATATATTTTGAAGAAAATTGTGGTTCTATTGCATTAGGAGCAAATTAGATGTGTTCCACTTTTTCATGATATTCAAGGCATAAGTGGAGGAGGATTCTGGTGAATTTATCAAAACTTTGAGATGGGATGGAGGAGGAGAGTAATTTTCCTATGAATTTTCTATGTTTTTCAAGGTCAATGGTATCAAAAGACAATTTACATCCTAGTATACCCCACAAAAAAATGGGGTAGGCGAGAGAAAGAACAAACACATAGCAGAGGTAGCAAGGTCTATGCTCAAAAAAATGAATATACCGCATTGTTATGTTAGATATGCTCAATAATCCACCCTCAAGTGACCACAAATGATCCATGGTGCTCTAAGTTGTAAGGCCCCCATTATGAGGATAAGCCATTGTGAGAGCCCGGACATTTGTGGAACCCTAACTTCTAAGTTAGATGAGGTCTATGTGTGATCGTTGATGGTTATAGATGATCTTTGTGAGCCTAGCCATCATGTTAGGTAGGGCATAAACTTTCGAGCCATTGGGTTGCCCTTCAAGGTGAAAATAAAGGCCCTGTGGCATCACACAATTTCCCCATAGAACCTTAATGGGGGAGTGCATAGGGGGCTTGCCCTCTTCTACGAGGTCTAGGGGGCCTATCCCCCGGCCCGTAGAGTTGAGATGGTAGGACTTCTAGTCCCAAAGATATTGCGTGATTGTACATTTTACCAACTATTTTGTATCTCCTGACTGCCTTTATCTATACAGACTCTCCTTGTAAAAGCTATATAAGCATGGCCTAGGTTGAGCTTTATATGGCATTGTGCACTAGTAATTCCTTCATCTAGAGTCTATCTAGATCATCATCTAAGCTCCACATCGAAAGCGCATAGGTGGACAATACCTTTAATGTAATTGCATTACACTCAGCAATCTGAGAATTTGAGTTCTCTATCTTCTCAACTCTATATACTGGTATATTCCACTATGCTGTTATTTTCTTACATATTATCAGAGCTTAGGAGACCTTGAGTGGTGCAAAAGCAAAAACACAGAGGTTGCAGAGATCTTAATGAGAAAAGATAGAAGATGTCAAGTAGTACATCATCATCTACAACTGGGAATCAAGGTGGTTTGTCAACAAGAGTAGGTGGAGCACAAACAGGAGGAGTAGCGATGTCGGTCATCCCAACAATGCGGATATGACCACAAGCCTTCACGGAAGGTAAACTTGATGGTACCAACTACACCGTGTGGAAGTTTAAAATCACTTCTATCCTTGATTCATATGAGCTTATGGAGACTGTTCTTGGGATTGATCATGAGCCCCAAGAAACACCTAATCCAAATAATCATGGTCGAGTGATTCACCCGGATGTTGATCTTCTATGTGGTTGGAAACGTAGAAATGTTGATGCACTCTATGCTCTAGTTACAAGTACTTTAAATAGTGTTTTGAATCTCATTCAACATACTACCAAAGCATGTGAAGCATGGAACATATTGAGAAATCAATATGAAACTTGTAATCAGACATAGATTCGGAACTTGGAGAATTAGCTAGCAGCAGAAAGGTTTGCTGATGGGGAGACTGTAGAGGTGTCTATCACTCGCATAAAAAATCTACAATATCAAATGGAGAGAAGCAGGTGTTCAAAGGTCAAGTGAGGAGCTAGCTCGACGTTGTCTTTGAATCTGTCCACCTAAGTTTGATGGTTTGGTAACTACTCCTAATTACTCGAATTAGACACAGCCACTAACTTTTGAATAATGCAATGCCTTACTCATGGAGAAGGAGCTACGGATCAAGGCAAGGAGTAGTTGCAGCAAAGGATATGCTGCATTCACAACAAATGCCAAAGGAGACAAAGCGGAATCTTCAAAAGATGGAGACAAAAAGGAGAACGACAAAAAGAAGTTCAAGGGAGAGTGTTTCCACTACAAGAAGAAAGGGCCAAAAATCCAAGATTGTCGCATCAAGAAGGTAGAAGGGAATTGTGGCTCTTCAAAAGGTGGCAAGTGCAAGGAGTCTACCAATATAGCAGAAATAGAGCTTGAGTTATTTTTTATGATAGAGGAGGTGTTCTCCTTGGATGAAGATTCAAGAATGAATGACTCATGGGTGTTGGATAGTGGTGCATCTCGCCACATGATGAGCAAAAAAGACCTTTAAAATTCCTTACAACCTCTAAAGGAACCCATCACAGTAAAGGTAGGCAAGAATGCAAGATGTTCTATAGAGGGAAAAGGTACGGTTTCTTTCATTAACTCTAATGGTGATGTCAGAAAGCTTTCAAATGTGTTGTATGTTCCACAAATCAAACAAAATATACTTTCAGTAGCTTCTATAATTGATCAAGGTCATCAAGTATCTTTCAATAAGACAGGAGCTAAGATTATCAAAAATAACAACAACATTGTTGGGACTGGCATAAGGAGGAACAACAGGTATGAGTTGTGTGCTCTTATAGCCACTACAAGTGTGGACACAAGTAAGCTATGGCATGAGAGATTCAGCCACATCGGATACCCTGTACTAAAGGAGATACATCGTAGGGGTATGGTTGCACACCTACCATTGATTGCAAAAATGAAGGAACCATGTGCAGCTTGCATGATGGGCAAGCAACTACAGGCTTTGGGCCAATCTTCCTACTTCATGTTACTTGTCAAAGACTATAGCAAGAAGATGTGGGTGTACTTCCTTCACAATAAGGCTCAAGCTTTCGGTAAGTTTAAAGAATGGCTACAGCTTGTTGAAACTGAAATAGGGAAGAAGATGAAGAAATTTAGGACAAATAGTAGTGGTGAGTTCACATCAACAAAGTTTGAAGATTTCTGCAAGAATAAAAGAATCAAGCATCAGATCACAGTGGCACATAGCCCCCAACAAAACGGTGTTGCAGAATGTCAAAATTGAACCATCATGGAGATGACGTGCATGTTGAAGGGAAAGGGTTTGCCTAACCAAATTTGGGTAGAGGCTATCAACACTGCTATCTACATCTTGAATTGAAGCTACACCAAGGCACTTGATGGAAAGACTCCACAAGAAGCCTACAATGCTAAAAAGCCTTCAGTTTCCCATTTCAAAGTATTTGGAAGTGAATGTTATGTACATATTCCAGATAGGGGAGAGAAACAAGCTTCAACCAAAAAGCATCAAATGTATCTTCTTAGGGTACAATGAAGATAAGAAGGCTTATAAGATTTATGACCCTTAGGCTAAGAAGGTCATGGCAAGGCGCGATGTGATGTTTAAGGAGGAGCAGCCACATGCAGTGGAGGAAAAGAGAGCTTCCACTTTATCATCAAGTGAAGGGGCAATCCGCTATGAAACTAGCCCAAGAGCTATCCCTTCTATGCAAGAGAAGGAAGCATCATCTTCAGATGATGATTCTGAAAGACACCAACCTATCATCACCAAAGTGTAAAATCCATTGCCATGTTGGGTGAGGCATCTCTATGATTCTGCAAATCTCATCCCAGAGTCACTAGAATAGGTTGCAGATGGACTGAGGTGATCACAGAGAATAGAGGAACAGAGATGGGCAAGCACCCATATTGTAAACACAGCTTTGATGGATGATCTCATTCAAGAACAAGCAAAGGAACCAACCAATGTGGAAGAGGCACTCCATGATCCGAATTGGAGGGCTAACATGCAAATAGAATACAACAATATCATGAAGAATGGAACTTGGGTGGATCGACCACCTAAGTGTAAATTCATTGACATCAAGTGGGTCTGGAAGCTAAAGTACAAGGCTGATGGTACTCTAGAAAAGTACAAAGCAAGACTTGTTGCACAGGGCTATTTACAAGTTGAAGGCATTGACTTTTGTGAATCATTTTTCCCAACTACAAGGATGACTACTATTTGAGTAGTACTAGGTGTGGCTGCACGTAAGCATTGGTGTGTCTATCACATGGATGTCAAATCAACATTCCTAAATGGAGACCTCAAGGAGGAGGTATATATGTCTCAGCCACCAAGGTTTGAGGTTCCCCATTCAGAGAACAAGGTATCTAAGCTGAAGAAGGCATTATATGGGTTGAAACAGGCCCTTAGAGCATGATGCTAGCACATAGATAAGCATCTCTTGGAGCAAGGTTTCAAAAGATGTGCTTCTGATGCTAACTTGTATGTTCTAAAGAGAAGAGGAAAGTCAATTGTGCTTGTACTCTATGTAGATGGCCTTCTGATTATAGGAAATGATGATGCTCTTCTTCAACAAACAAAAGATACCCTGAGTTCAGAATTTGAAATGACAGACTTAGGCTTAATGCATTATTGCTTAGGCCTTGAATTTTGGCAAGAACCAGGGAAGATTTTCATCTCTCAACAAAAGTATGCAAGAAAAATATTGAAGGCATTCAACATGGAGGATTGCAAGGAAATTTGTACACCTATGGAGCTCAACACAAAATTATCTATTGAAGATAATTCACCTTTAGTGGATATTGGAAGATACAAGAAATTAGTTGGAAGACTCATCTACTTGTGTAGTAGTAGACTAGATATCTCTTATGTTGTTGGAGTGGTAAGCAAGTTCTCTAATAAGCCTTACCAAACTCATTCAAAGGCAAGCATGTGGATGCTCAAGTATGTGAAAGGAACCACTGATTATGGGTACTCTTTATGAAGAAGGATCATCTCTAGTCAAATATTGTGACTCAAATTGGGTAGGAGATATTGATACTAGAAAATCAATTTTTGGATATTGCTTTTTTTTAGGACCATGGATTTTCTCTTGGATTAGTAAGAAGCAACTTACTCTAGCATTATCTTCTATTGAAATTGAGTACAAAGCTACATGTGTTGCAACATGTGAAGCAGTATGGTTGAGGAGGATCCTATGGCATATAGGAATACAAGGACAAGAGGCAACAAAGCTTAAGTGTGACAATCAAAGTTGCATGGTCATCGCCAAGAATCCTATTTTTCATGCATGTACCAAGCACAATGAAATTCAGTATCACTATGTGTGTGATTTGATTGAGGAAGTGTAGCTCAGTGATGAGTAGCACCTCCTTTAATGTCAATCCGGGAAGACATGAGGATGGTATGAAGACCTCTAGCAAGTGAAGGCACAAATGTGTGAGTGCAAAGCACACTAACATGCACACACATACACACACACGCGCACACACAGCAAGAACAAAGAGAGTAAGACAATGGAATCACTTCTATTGCAACAAAGTTCTCATACAAGCTCAAAACTACAAGAAGCTCTCCCAAAAATGAGCTCTCTAGCTCTATTTATAGTTTTTGACTAGCTTTGGCCCTGTCCAGACCTAGTGTCCGGCCTAGTTAAAAATTAGGTTCCAGGGCTTATTTGAGGGCTCAAACGAGGTCTAAAAAATACGAGAATTAGTAGGCAATTACTTCTAAGGCTCCTCAAGCTCGAGGACTCCTCGGCTTGTACAAAATGGAGCTACAAAAAGGTGAAAATGGTATTTACAGGGGTTTTTAGTGATGAGAATCACTTTTAAATGGTGTAAGGGTTTTGAAAAAAATAAAGGGTTGCCTTAGTGCTAGATCTACGTGTATGCTCGTACTTGCTTCTTCCCATATACTGCCAACACTCTCCCCCCCCCTAGCATCTGTTGCCTCTGACAGACCTTTGATCTGCGGGTTGATCAATATAGTCTTGGAGAATGTCAGCTCCCACATCATGTTCTTTGATTCGCAGCCCTCGGATCAGGTCTCTGTGCAAGGTATCCCAATTGACTGGGCCCGGTATGTCCGGCTGTGGCGTTGTGTAGAGTTTTGAGTGCATCGTTTGTTCGCATGCAAAGAGGTGTAACAAATGGGTGGGCCGTGGCGCGAACACCTCTGAGTGTGCTTCCCAGAACCCCGTGGTGAACATTTCATCGAAAGTTTGCTTGTAGCACGCAAGGAGATATATGATGCGTGCGTGCCATGCATAAGCAACTCGTATGCTCGGGGTGGTGCTCATATCATATAGCAGGTCGTAATTACCATTAACAAACCCGGGAATCGAAGGTTGAATATGACATACATTGCGGAAAGTTTTGAGCACAACCTGCATCATATCGAAGATCTTGAGCATCATCTGGGCAGCCACATCTGGCATGGCGTGGAGGCGTGGAAGCCAATGTCTGATGGTAGCCATCATGTAGGCTACAGTAGGCGTGCCGTTTGGGGGTGCAATGGCAGGGTAATTGAGCCATTCTTTGCAATTGGCGTTGTTCTTGACTTTGATGGCAAATGACTTCCATGTTCTTCTCCGTTGCACTGGTCCATAGCAATTGTTATACTTCAAATGCATGGGCGCGTGGTCCCATGTCTGTAGCATCTCGGGATAGGTTTCCAATAGCTTTTGCCTCCAGATGGGTTGGTGTATTTTCCCTTTGCGCGCCTCCTCTAGAATGTCCTCAGGTTCAAATTGTGTTGCGAAAGTTGGGTACTTGTTGGTCTTACGTTTGATCTCGGCGTTGTAGTCTGCCAACAGTACAAAGTATGGCTTATATTGTAATTCTGAGCTGGTTATTAGTCTTCTAGGGGCCAGATGTCTGAAGTAGTCTGATTGAAGTATAGTTTCTTCAATGGTCTTCATGGCCAACATCTGGTAGGAGATACGTTCTTCATGAGTCTGCCCCATTTCTTCTACCTGTTTCATCCATGCCGATGGGGGTTCCTCATAAGTGTCCTGTCCCTCCTCAGTGATTGTGCCTCCTGGAAAAGGTTGAGGCTCATAGTTCTCTTCAAATGCTTCCTCCACTGGAATAATAACTGCTTCTTCTTCTATGGGTTGCTCAAGTGGGGAAGGAGGTCGTTCATATTGTAACAACTTGATTTTCAACTCTGCAATCTGTTGCCGTAGCTCAAGTACCTCACTGTTGGTAGAAGGTTCAGGTTCTGGCGAAGTAGCTGCATCGACCGTCTCTTTAGGTGTGGGTGGGTGTGTTGTCGGTACTTTGGATCCTTGTAGTTCCTTTATCTGGTCTGCCAACTGATCATGGGCTTCCAAGAGTGTCGCATAACCTTCTAAAACCTGTTGAATATGCTCTGAGGGGACAGCCTGGAATTTTGCAGGGTCTATAGGTGCTCCCGGGGTGTTTTCCATGGCCGCTTCTAGGTTCTCCTGGTTTTGTTGTTGTAGCCTTCGGTTTTCTTCTTGAGCAGCTGCTAGATGGCGACGTAGTAAGGCCATGTTGCGTTGGAGTCTCGCATTGCGGCCCATTTGTTCTCTGAGTTGTTCCTCCATAGCTTTGCCTGTCTCTGCATACTTAGCTTCGAGTTCTGTCTTCGATTGTTGGAGGGCAGTCACCTGGTGTTGTAGTGTTGTATTACCTAGTTCCAAGGCATCGACTCGTGCCTGGAGTTGAGCCGAGATATTGCATAGCTCTGTGTTATTTTCTTCTAATAGCTTATACTGTTATACTTTATGGAATATTTGGAATGAAGGTTTAATGCCTTGAGGATTTTAATGTGTTTTGTGTTTTGATTTAGCAGGTGGAGATCCATGAGGGTATGAACAAGTTCAAGTGTGAACGAGTGTGAACGCAAGAGGATTTATTCACATACTTTTGGAGATATTTTTAGAGAATAAGTTATTAGTTATTTTTAGCTATTTATAGTTATTTTTGTAAATAGAGCAAAAGCACACTATTTTTAGTGTGGCGCTCATGTATCTTCCATCAAGGACATAATATGAATCACCTATAAATACGCATGCTCTCATAGAGTGTCCATGAGAGCATGTGGGGGGAGATTGGACCCTATCTTGTGTCGTCTCTTCTTTTTTCTCTCTTTTGTCTCTCGTCTATTTTCTGCATGTAAATATGCTCTGCGGGTTACGATCGACCGACAACAGTGGTATCGGAGCCTGGTGTCTGCAGAGTTGATTTTAAAATTCCCGGCATTATCTTCGTCGTCATATCATCATTTTCGACACCCGGAGGATTTTGGGCATGCCTGTCTCGAGGTCTATATCGCTGAGTCCCGACGTTTTCGGAGATGCCCGTGCCCAAGAGAACGCAGAGTCCGGTGGAGCGATGTGTGCCCGGAGCCGGTGTGCGTCTGTTCGCAGCTAACGTGCGTGTATCTTATATTTATTTGTTTTTTTTATACCTTTGCCTATGACGCTGCTACGCAGCTTAGTAGCCGCCCAGTGACGGCGCAGAGCGCTTTACACGGTGCTCATGGCTTGAAAAAGATGAACCTGTTGGCCTATATATATAAGAGATTGCAATTTACATCATATATGGGATTATCGAAACTTCCGCATACTTTCAGAGTGTCGAGGAGACAGGTACCTCACAGTCATGTTCTTTGTGTATGGGATAAGTCATTGGCTGCGTACGCTTCTCCGCTAAAGGAAGTTCACGCCAAATTTGAAATTCTATTGTCATGATATGTGGGATTATTCAAGATCTACGCGCATCCCCACGCGACGCCATCACGACAATTGAGAGGGGCCTGTGTGATTTTCCATCGGCCAAGCCCAGAGAGAAAAGCTTTTTGCCTTGTTTCCTCATCGAATTTTCAGGAGGTCCCCGAACGCTCAATTCACGTTGAGCAGAAGTATTAATTCAATTGTCATGTGGCTTTTCAGCAGCTAGAGCAAGAGCATGTTACGCTCTGCCATGACTATACAGATGCCAGCAAGCATGAGTTCTTCGGATTTTCCGGCGTCAATGTTTAGTTTTTGCATCAAGGTTTAGTTTTTGCATCAAGGTTTAGTTTTTATCTTGCTTTATTTTTGTCTTTCTCTTAACAATACAGAAGAGGTGGAGATTCGGAGGCCAATTGTTTTTCTATTCTAATGCTGGCGAATATCATCTGAACAACGAAAAAGAGAGGCCAATTTGCGTTTTCTTTCTGGCACGATTAACGAGGAGGTCTGGTGTGACGAGGAGAAACAGCCGACATAATCAATTTCTGATACTCATCCATGATCTCTGAACCTTGACACGAGAATCAAGGCGCTATAACGAACAACAACGATATGCAAAGAGCATTGGAAATATATGCGAGAATGGAAGAATTCTTACTATTGCAGCATGATATTTTTTTTTCTTTACTATCGCTGGCCCTGAGCTTTGCCGCAGTCGCAGATAGAGAGAGGTGCCATCTCTTCCTTACAGAGAGAGGTGCCATCTCTTCTTTACATCAGGGAAGCCTAAATACTCCCCGAGTCTTCGGGTGATCATTTCAATCGCGACTTTTCAACCATCAGGGAGCCAGAGATCACGTGGTTTCTTAGCCTGCGACTCGCAGAGCGATCATCATGAGTTTGATTTTATAATAACGAGTTGAGTTTTGCCCATATATATACTTCATACTTTTCAACATAGCCTATGGGATATTACAGACGCTCGTGCTTCCTCAAGGATTTCCTCACTTACTTCTAGGAGATTTCGAAGTTTATTGTTACTGAACACGATATGTGGGATATTGGAGTACGCTCACGCTCATCCACTTGAAGACGAGGATACATAGCACGACTTTGAATTTACTTTTGCAGCCATATTTTGGAGCTTTACTTTCAAGCCAATCACATCAATTTCTCTACATATTTGGCCATATCTTGGTCATTCAAGATCCAAATTCAAAAATTTTTGTTGCGATGGAAAGGCCCTTCAGAGATCTTTCCATAGAGTGGCTATAAGCCATACTTTGGATTCAGTCCCTCTCATCTTCATAACTTTGAATTTTGCCATACCTCTTCAACAACCTTCTTTCAAGGTTTGTTTTGAAGCATCGATTCTTGGAGGAGTATTAGCACACTACTTTGACGAAGGGTGGATCATTTCCAACACCTACACACACATGCAAATGATCTTTTGAACCTCCAGATAAGTTTCTTGTCAATTTACATACATCGTTGCCTTCTTTTTGCATCAAATTACATTTTGGACATGTATCTTTTGCATCGTATCTAGAATATATGCATCATCTACACATGGATTTGTCTTGTATGGTACATGAATTCTTTTTGCAGGGACAAGTATTCTCTTGTAGGTTTGTGAGGAGAAAAGAAAATATATATATATATTGTCAGGGTGTGTAATCCCCTTTCGGTTTCTTTGTTGATAGATTATGCTTGTCAGCACGAATATCATGGAAATTATTTGTCGGAATTTTTCCGGTTTTCAAAATTACGTCGTTATGCTGCCGAAATTTTTACAAAATTTGTATGCACATGCATTCAAGTATAAATTCATGATTAATACATCGACTATTATTTTATCACATCACGATATTCATTTTTTATCATCACTTTTGGATTGCATTCTGACTTAAATCCTGCCTATCATTCACAATCACATTAAATTCCAGTTTTCCAGTTCCATGCATGTTTTTTTTTTACATGGCACATGCCTATGATTGTTCAGTGATGCGACATGTGATTTGGCCATCCATGTCTATTTTATTCTTATCAACTGAGGTCAGTTGCTCGACAACTGGGGGGCATGTTATACTTTATGGAATATTTGGAATGAAGGTTTAATGCCTTGAGGATTTTAATGTGTTTTGTGTTTTGATTTAGTAGGTGGAGATCCATGAGGGTATGAAAAAGTTCAAGTGTGAACGAGTGTGAACGCAAGAGGATTTATTCACATACTTTTGGAGATATTTTTAGAGAATAAGTTATTAGTTATTTTTGGCTATTTATAGTTATTTTTGTAAATAGAGCAAAAGCACACTATTTTTAGTGTGGCCCTCATGTATCTTCCATCAAAGACATAATATGAATCACCTATAAATACGCATGCTCTCATAGAGTGTCCATGAGAGCATGTGGGGGGAGATTGGACCCTATCTTGTGTCGTCTCTTCTTTTTTCTCTCTCTCTCTTGTCTCTCGTCTATTTTCTGCATGTGTATATGCTCTGCGGGTTACGATCGACAACATATACTCTTGCTTAAGCTGAGTGGCTGCTTCAACCATGGTGTCTAGTGCATTACTAAATGATGTGGATGCATGGGTAGAGGTGGAACATGCAAAGGGTCGGGAGGTGGGAAAGGGAAAAGTGGATGATGTGCCTATGAGTGAAGTGAAATGTGCTGATGGTGGAACAGACGTGGTGGTGGGTGCTTCTGTGGATGGTGAAATAGCCATGGGATCGGATGTGAGAGTGTGTGAAGTGTGAATTGTGAATACGGGAACGGTAGGTGGTGTGTTAGTGGTGGCAGTGAATGTGGGGGAGTGGGGTTGGGAAAGGGACTTTTTATTATAGTTCTCAACTTGTTGGAGTATATTTACAAGGTTTGTCCAGAATGATGGTTGTGTGACTTGGGTTGAGCCTGAGGCAGTTACAAGGGAAGTGGTGGATAGGGTTTGGGTGTGGGTGAATGGAAAAGGATGGGATAAGGTCTGGCTAGTGGCAAGTGGTTGTCCAAGGGCGGGGAGATAGGAAGGGTGACCTATTATGGTTTGATCGGTGGCAGGATGACCGGTGTGAGGTTCAAAAATTTGGGCGAAAGTGATGGATTTGGGTAAAGGGAAGGATGTAAAAACGGAGGTGTGTACAATGGTTTCATGATGGGTGGATATCGGTTGTTCAGAAAGACTAGTGGAGAAGGGTTCTGAGGGTTGAATGGAAGGTGATGGTGGAGATGGTACCTGTGTATTTACATCTTGTTCGTCAGTGGGACTTGGGCTAGTCATGTGAACATCCTTTGAAATTGTGGTAGGCAAGGCAGTAGAAACTTCCATTTGAATCATTTTTCCTCGTCGGGGCCGTGTATCAATCCTTCGTTGATCATAGGTAGGGTTCTCCCGATAGACCATTGTCCTTAATGCTTCCCCGATCCCACATGTCTCCGCCAATAGATTCAATGATTCAACAAAATGTGAGTCTACATTCTTGGCTTGAAGCATTTGGTTCACTAGAGCTCTATTCGCCTCTTCTGTCATCTTATGTCTTCTCTGTACCTGCTTGATTGTCTTGTATAGCCGTTTGAGTTGTGCCGTGTAGGCAGGGGCCTCCTCTTCACTCTCCTCTGGTTCATTTCCCCGTTCTTCTTCCTAATTTTGTGTGCTTGGATCATGAGGATGTTGTGCCTCATCTCCCCAATGTACCCTGCTTGCCTCGCCCTGTGGCTGCTCTCTTCGGAATGATGGTCCCGGATCAGCATTGTCAGGAAAATCTTCACTATCAGATAAGTGCGCCGTCTGCAGGAAGCTTTCAAAATCAAAATTGGGATCCTCGGTTTAGGTGGCCATAGATGCAAACTCGGCATCGATCGGTATTGGAGGGGCGGATGGGGTGGGCTGTACCATGCCCCCTGATTGAGTTCCTTGGAGATGTACCGTGAAAGGTGCTACTTGGGCTTCTTCTCTAGGGGGAGCGTCGACTGTGGCCTCGTGAGGGATCATGACCTGGGAGAGTGATCCACGCATTCGTTTCGCAGGTTGGTTCCCTGACTTCCGCCCCTTGAAAAACTCCAGTTGTGAGTATTTAAGGGCCCTAGCTATTGGCACGTCATATGCAAGACATCTATAAATGATTCTGGTGATCGCACAACAGCCATGTAATGTATGCTTCCTCACACCCCGCTTGCCTGCTTCATACAATTGGTCCAGAATCCATACAGGCATCTTAATTGGCAAGCTTCCAGTCTCTGCTAAATATAATCCATACCATATTTTCTTGTGAGGTTGGGTAAAGCGGTCTTGAGCTGGAAATGCGAAGTGTTGCAGGCACATTCGTAGGGGTATGGCGATGTTAGGGGTGAGGGCACACATGTCCTTCAACTTCTTGATTCTGTTGCTCTTCATTGACTCTGGTATCAAGGGATCTCGATCGGAAGGCACATGGGTGCCATACATCTGAAGAGCTTCCCTGATTAAAGTAACATTCAACTCAAACTTCTTCATTTCCTCCTGGTTTGATAGGGAGGGCACCCAGAATGTGCCTGAATGATCTTTATCTCCTGTCAGCTTCAGTGTGGCAATCAAGTAGTAGGACCTAAGAAAATATGGTCTGGGCAAAGCTGCACTAAAGTAATCTTGCAATCCCGCTTTCTGCCAAATATCCTGAAGAGGAGCTGCATTTTGCAATGCTTCAAATTCTTGTGAGAAGAACTGAAAGGTCCACCACACTCCTCCACATTCCATCTTGGATTCCCAGATATGATCTGCGTCTCCCAGGTCTCTTGGCATCTCATTGAACCAATGAGAATGCCCCTTTACTCTTTCTGTTAGGCCACTTGGTGGATCCGGAATGGGAATTCTTCTTACGTTCAAAAGCTCCTCCGCCCTAGCTGTTAGTGGAACCTCCACAGGCATGGTATCCCAATTGATTTGAGTGCTGGTGCCTGCCTGAGAACTCGTGCCTGCTACTGCTGCCATGGGAATCGGGTGCTTATCTGCTAGAAGAAGAAAGGCACATTAGTGTTGCATAGGAAACAGGAATTAATGGTGTTCCCTTCACAATACTAACATGACAATCCAAAGGTTAGTGGTCAGAGGTGAAGTGCTTGTGATAGATGTGAGTGGGGCTTAGAGGTCAGTATCATCCTAGATGCCTACTTTGGTTATGCAATGGACTCAGAATGCACCTATGTCAGAGTGGATGGATTTACAAAAATTGGGTCAGGGGGTTTGATACATTGTTTAAGTCTCCAAACTTTGATAGAGGGTTCGTAGCTCTTAGAGCTAAAGACAGGTAGAGATTTATGAACTAGAGTGTGATGGAGTTGGGGCCTTTTGGGCACCCATTTCCAGACATTCCTCGATTTGGGTGAGTGTGGGTTAGGGTGGTCTTTAGGTAGAGTTCCTGTGTTGTTTTTCGAGAGGACTTGTGGATGATGAATTATGTTAGTGACTAGAGTTGGAGCTATTTGGGCACGGAAGCAGGCCTTGGGCACCCATATGATTCCAGCGTTGGGGCTAGCCTTTATTGACCGCTTGGGGACCCAAATAGACGTGTGTGCCTAGGAGGTCGCCTAGGGTACTCCTTTACTTGTGTTCTTGATGGTGTGGCTTTTTTGTTGCCTCCTCGAGAGTCTGCTACTCGAGCTGTGGGTTTTCCATCCTTGTGTATCCAGATCTGCTTCGTGTCACAAGGTATTCCGTGTTGCACTAGTTGGCGCTCCTGCTTCTTGATCAATGGGCTCCTTCGTGTTGTATAGTGTTTGGTCTTCGTGTTTAGAATCTCCTTTAACCCCGCTGCGAACTCCTCATTGACTCCTGCACCATTGGTAAGATTGAAAATCCTCTGCACCATAGAAGTTTGGACAAGAAGAGCAACATTATCTTTATGTGGATTCCTGGAGGGACCAGGAGTTGGTGCATGTTCTATTGGTTTGAGTGCTTGATTTTCTAATTCAATCGTAAGACGGCTTTGGCCTACCCAAGCCTGAAGAAGTCCACTTCTTAGGTTGAGGTTGACTGAGTGATCATAGATCCAGTCTTGGCCCAAGACCAGAGGTTCGGTAAGATCCTCGTCTTCACATACTAGCACTTTTGCTGGCATGAGGACCTCTTGTATGTAGAGGGGAAGTTCCACCTCTCCCATGCAAGGGGTTTCAACACCTCCTAATCCTATCAGATATGCTTCTAGGGGTTTTACCTCCAATTGCAGCTGTTGGCAATAAGAAAGCCGAACTGCACTTGTGGCTGCTCCTGAATCAATTAAAGCTCTCACGCTTGTTGTGTTGTCTCTTTGTCCTATTTCTAGGGTCACAAAAGGTCGTCGATCCACTATCCTATGGGTACGTTCACCTGAAGCCTCACACATGGCCATGTGATAGCCTGGACGCTCTTGAGCATCGATCATAGGCTGATCTCTCCCTTGTCTCCTCAACTTCATTCGTCTGATGCGCTCTAAGGCCTCTACCTGTGCTTCTTCTTGGATTCGTTTTTCCTCCTCTTTACGTTTTTTGGCAGTGTTGAGCCGAGTTAACATCTCTTCAGTCAAGGGTTCTTGGTATAACTTGACTCTACATCCGCTTATGTAGCTAGGGAGGATATTGCCTTCCAAAGTGGCTAGTTGTACAGCCCCACTAGTTGAAATCCTATTTATGATCATAGGACCATAGCCTCTTTTCTCTAATTTTCGTGCATGCTGCTTCAATGTGTAGACTAGGACTAGGTCTCCCGCTTTCAAGCCTTTATCCTTGGCGTGTGCATCAAAATATGCCTTCTGTCTCTTCTTAGCTGCATATATCCCTACAGCTGCTCTCAGTCTTGTTTCTCCTAATCGTTCAAGGTCAAAAAGTCTAGAGGAGAGTTCATGACCCGTCCATTCGTGCTCTTGTGCTACTTTCAATGTAGGTATTAAGAAGTCCAATGGTAGCACGGCATTTTGGCCAAATACCATCTGAAAGGGGGTGGTTTGGAGTACCGTTTTGTAGGCGACTCGGTATGCCCAAACAGCATGGTGTAGCTGTTTGTCCCAATCAGAGCGTTTATTGTTCACTAATTTTGTCAATACATTGCATAGGATCTTATTGGTGCTTTCGGCTTGCCCGTTGGCTTGAGGGTGATAGGGGGCAGACTTCTTATGTACTACCAAGAATTCTTGGAGCAGATTTTCAATAACTTCATTCAAGAAGTGAGTGCCCTTGTCACTTACTAACTCTATAGGTAGCCCGTATCTTGTGAATACATTCTCAAACAAGAATTTAGCAGTTGTCTGAGCGTCGTTCTTCGTTGTGGCTTTTACCTCTACCCACTTGGTTAGATAGTCCGTGGCAACGATGATATACTCAGCATGGGAACCCTTAGCTGGAGGATTAATAGGACCTACAAAGTCTATTCCCCACTTAGAGAATGCACGTCCGCCCATCATGGGCTTCAGTGGCATCTCATCTTTGCGTATAGGATACTGGGTTCGCTGACAAATCTCACACCTCTTCACATAGGTATGTGCATCCATGTGAAGGGTGGGCCACCAAAATCCTGCAAATAGAATTGCTTTGATCACCCTATCTGGACCAAAGTGTCCTCCTGCTACACCCTGGTGAGCCATTTCCAAGACCTTTAAATATTCACTCTCATGGACACATAGTCTTAGGTAACCGTCTTTTCCACGCTTGTATAGATTATCACCAATGAGTGAGTAATCTAGGGCTTCTTGTTCTAGACTTCTTTGCCTCGTCATAGTCATGTCTGGAGGGAATGTTTTCGTCCTTAGGAAGGATACTAGGGGTTCACTCCAATCCGGCACTATGGACACTTGATAAAGAGTGACATGTTCCACAGGTGGTTTACTGCAGCAGATTGGGCATTCCTTGCACAACTTCTGGACATCAGCTTCCATAGTCGGCCAATGTACTCCTAGTCTCCTCAGGGTCTGTAGGGTTCGTTGTTTTGAGTAATGTTGCTCTAATGCACCTACATGTGCTAGTTGCAACCACTTAGCGTACTCATCCTCTTCTACACAACAAGCCAAGATCCCTTGATCCATGTGCTTGTACATACTTCCTGCCATGATGTGATACTTTTGGGCTTTTACTACCTCTCTATCCTGTGTGGCCATTACTGAGTGGTTAGGCCCGTAGGTTAATACTGGCACTAATGGCTTAGCCCACTGCGGTACAACTTCCAAGTTAAACAAGTAAGCATCAGGTAAGTCATCTGACACTCCTTGTGGGGCTTCTCCTGATGTGAGCCTTGAGAGATGATCTGCTCTTAGGTGAGTTCTGCCTTTTCTCACTACTACCTCAAAGTCATACTCCATTAGTAAGAGAAACCATCTTACTAATCTGCCTGTATTACATGGCTTGTTTACCAGGTACAGTAGAGCTTGGTGATCAGTAAAAAATTTGAACTTATTTGCAAGCAAATAATGTCTAAACTTTTTAACTGCATATACCATGCCTAATCCTTCTCGTTCGGTGGTTGTATAGTTCCGTTCAGCAGCATTCAATTGTCTACTGGCATAGGCAATAGGGAGATCCATGTTCCCTTCACCCGTAGGTTGTGCAAGTACGCATCCAATAGCATAATTGGAGGCATCCACATGAACATGGAATGGCTTGCTCCAATCTGGTGTGGTCAAGATTGGTGCTGAACATAATCTTCGTTTAAGCTCCTGGAAGGAATTCTCACATTCCTCAGTCCACTCAAAGTTAGTTAGAAGTCCGTACATGGGCTTTGCAATGACAGCATACATGTGGATGAACCGACGGTAGTAACCACAATGTCCCATGAAAGCCTGTACTTCCTTGACGTTCTTTGGCCTAGGTAGTTCTGTGATGGCTCTCACTTTCTCTTCGTCAGTGGATATGCCGTTCTTAGACACTATGTGCCCTAGAATTTTGCCTTGCCTGACCATGAAAACACACTTTTCTGGGTTCAGGCAGACTTGATATTCTCTGCATTTATCAAAGATCTGTCTGAGTTCGGGTATATGGGTCTGTCTAATGTTGGAATGAGCGCAAAGATCATCAACATAGACTTCCAAATTCTTCCTCAAGAACTCTTTAAACACGTGACACATTAATCTTTGAAAGGTAGCCGGTGCATTGGTAAGCCCGAACGGCATTACCCGAAAGGCAAATATGCCCCACTCCGTGGCAAAAGCCGTCTTATGTTGATCCTCTGGAGCAATGGCTACTTGATTGTAGCCCAAAAACCCATCTAGGAAGCTGTACACTTCCTTGCCTGCTACCCTTTCTAATAGATGCTCAGTGATAGGAAGCAGATAACTGTCTCTAATCGTGGCGGCATTAACTTTTTTAAGGTTAATACACACACGCAGCTTTCCATTTTTCTTGGGCACCACTACAATGGGGGATACCCACTCAGTGTGCTCAATTTCATAGATGAATCCGGCTTCAACCAGTCGATCTATCTCCTCTTTGATCTTAGCAGCATAGTTATCATTGTATGTGTAGGGCTTCTGTTTCGAGGGTCTGGCGTCTGAGGTCATGGGGATTGTATGTGAACATATATCAGGGTCTACCCCTTTCAAGTCCTTATAACTCCAAGCAAATACATCTTGGTATTCTCTTAGCAAGGTTATCAGCTCTTGTTCTTCCTCTTCTGTCAGGTCATGACCTATGTATGTGCATCTTTCTTCTCCTTCCTCAATGGCGACAACTATTTTCTTGGTAGTTTCCTTGCTATCATAGGCTTCTCCTGCTTGTGCCTCACGTTTAGGCATTCTTATCATGACTCTCCTATCGTCTATCTCATATTTTTTAAAGTTTTCAGGGACCTCAAACAAGGATTCTTCTGCCTCCGGAGTGACTTCCTTCTTTTTTCTTTTCTTTCCTCCGCTCTTAGTAGCTACTTGTGTGGCTAACCTCACCTCATTTGTAAGCTCTCCGTGCCTCTAGGGTTGAAATTCTACTTCATAGAAGTATTCTTCATCTGATGCAAAAGGTGGGTCCATAATGATTGACTCTAGATCGGAGTCACTCGCATCCTCAAATGCATCAAGGCTAGGTTCGCACTCTTCTAAAACTGCATCTCCCATGATTGGCTCTATTGAAAAGACTGAAATGTCATAGCCATCCTCATCACAGTGAGGTGTCCACTGCTCTTCATTGATGGCTACATCCATTGTTGCTAGGATTTCTGCCCAGCCATGGGGTTCAAATTCCTCATCAAGAAAGACTACAGGTGCATAGGCTGGGTCTTGAATTGATCTATGGTTTTCTTTTGCACCTACCTCTCTGGCTTTCTCTCTCTTCTCTTCTTCTACTGCTACCTTACACATCCATAAGTGGGTGTCTTCATGCATCCACGAGGATTCGGATCCTATGGAATGCACAAACTCAGTCTCATCTTTGGCTCTATGGATGGGATTCCATTGAATAGGTGGTACGTCTCTATGAGAGTAATCCTTAAGATTGACTTTGGTTGTAACACCTAGATGTTGCAAATACAAGGAATTGGTTCCCCAATCCTGGACTACTTGCAATTGCCGCATAAATGGCCTTCCCAAAATCATCTCGTAGGCTTGGTTTTTGCTAAAGTCGCATATAGCAAAAGTATGCTCAAACTCCACCCCACATGTAGTGAGAGTTATTCCTTCTAGCAATCCTAAGGGCCTTTCAATATGACCATCGGCCATCTGCAATTTCATTCTTGTTGGTCAGAGTGCTGGCTTGCCCCAACGCTTCCGAAGGAAAGTTGTAGCAATTGCAACTCCTGCACCAGAGTCCAAAATCACCTTGGTTGTGTAACCCTGATGGGTAACTGGGAGATAGGTATTTCCTTCTTCTCCTTCACTCATGTCTCCTATCTTATCCAATGGTATTTCAGGCACTGTTCTATGAGATCCTACTTGGGAGCGCGATTTCGCTATGTCTGGCACTTGTTTGGCTACATGTTTCCACACTTCTGGCTTAACTTTGAGTAGCTCTTCTAAAGTGAGATTGCACTGCACTTTAGTGTTCTTTACTACCTCTGTATTCCTAGGTATGATAGAAGCTTCATTTCTTATCATGACTGTGGGCGCTCTCAGACAAGTAGACTTGGTTTCCCATGGGCCTGTGAAATGTGGTAATTCTTGTAGAGAATTAGACTCAAAGTCTAATCTCTCTTGAGAGTGGGTGCTCTCATGCTCCTCATAGATGGATGGGATGTCCTGTGGGAATTGATCGTGTGCATCATCCACAAGTTCAATGGGAGGGGGGACTTCACTTTCTTTAGCCCATTTGTCTTCTTGAATCTCTCGTAGGAATTATGGTGTGAATCGATTCATAGAAGATGATGTGTCTGGCTCCGTAGAGTTAGGCACGTAGGCTTCCTGGGGAGGTAGGCTCACGTTCTCACTTGCCTTGTCCTTATTTTGAGAGGCGGGTTCCTTTTTTGATTGTGCAATTAGCCTCTCTATTCGTTCTAGCAGTCCATCAAAGTGTAACTGCGTCTTAGCTGAACTAGAGATGTTAAAGAGGCGACTGGCTTCAAACATAGTCTGAGCCAATTCCACCATCTTAGCACAAATTTTGGTTCGTTCTAGCTCTAGTTCTGCTCTAGGGTAACACTTTTCATGATCAGTTACGTTTGGCCCTTCTTGGATTCTGGCCTGATATGCTCTAAGCATCATGTTTAGGTCCTCAGGAGTGGGATCGGCTAGGATGGATCCTACTCTGGGTGGTGGGTGGGTTAAGGGTGGTGTATTGAGAATGGAAGAAGGTGGATTGGCGGGTAAAGGGAGAGGTGGTGGAGGGGTGGTGTGAGAGTGGTTTTGAGATGCGAGTTCACTTATCTTTGCTTTGGTTTCTCTCAAGCTTTCTTCAAGTTCGCTCATCTTTTTTGCCCATTGCCTTTTCATTCTTTCACGACTATCCTTCCAGGATCTAGTCCTTTTTTTGGTTATGCTCTCTGTTTCACTCACCTCGGGGCTCTTTTCCTGACCAACACCTTGGTTTTGCTGTAGTGCTTGGGCTCTTGTGATCACTTGCACAGGTGCAGTGGAAGTCAAACTCCCTGTGGAGTCTACAACTAACCCAACAACATTGATAGGAGTGATTTTAGGCATGTTATTAGGGTTCTTTGGGCAATCTCGTGGGAGATGCTCTTTCCCGCAGTCTTGACAGAAACCCTGAATTGTTACTGGTTGAGGTTGTGTAGGGGTAGGCAATGGACAATCCCGTATAAGGTGATCTCCCTAACATCTGAAGCATGGTCCTCTAGGAAATGGGGGTCGTACCTGCCTAGGTTGAGGTCTAGAGTTGGGGTTTGTATACATGACATTAGCATACTCAGGCTCCCCACTATTTTCACTTGGGTCCTCATAATAGTATGAATCGTTATGCTCGGGTGACTGCATGTAGTAAGCCTGTGGGCTATCAATATGTGTGGAGTCAAAACTATGGTCACTTGGATCACTGTCTGATAGCAATGGGGTGACTGGGGCTATGGCTCTGCTCGGATTTTCTTCAGCAGATGCATATTTCACTGGGATCACATTGGTTGGAGCAGGGGGTTGCTGCACTAGGACTGGTTGAGGTCTCTGCTGCCCTTGATAAGGTGGCTGATAAGTTTGCTGTGGTCTGTTGTATTGTTGTGGTGGGTACTGATTCTGGTATCTACCCTGTTGTGGATATGGCTGAGGGTAATTTTGCCTAACAGTTTGTTTGTTATATGGGCAGTCTTGTGCAGTGTGGTTGGTGTACCTGCGCTCTATGGTGCAGTACTGGCTACTAGGATTCACCTGGGGTTGGGCCATAATGGGACATACATTTGCCATATGGTCACCGCCACAAGTGTAACACCGCTTAACTGGGGCAAATCTCGAAATTTGTTTGCTAGAGACACCTAGTTTTTGAGCTACCTTCTCTGCAAGTTCCTCAATGGATGTGGATTGACCAGATGTGAGGCTACTAGAGCTATCAGAATCCTTATAGATTTTTGATAGTTCTAATTCCTCACCTAGATTGTCCTCAGTGTCTATGCACATGTGCACGCACTCTTCTATCGTTCTGGGGTCCTTCAGATACACATATGACCTGAGCTTGGTGCTCAACAATCCATCTAAGAACAAGGCCACTTGTTTGGCTGGTGTGGGTAACTCCGGCATCGGGCATCTCTCCAGGTATTGCCTAAATCTTCTTCCAGCTAGTTTGACCGTCTCTTGAGGTGTTTGTTTGAAGCTATGAATTAGTGAGGAAGTGTTGTGCCTGATTCCACTCTTAGAAAACTCAATGATAAATGCCTCTAAGAGCTGGTCTATGTTTCTGAAATGCCTCTCGTTCAGTGGTTGAAACCACGTAAGGGCAGTGTTCCTAAGGGTTAGACCAAAAGCATTATATTGTGTGAATAGGTCCTCTACCTGTTCAGCTTTCAATACTTGCCGAAATTCTGCCACATGGTCATAAGGGTCTCCAGTGCCATCGAAGTAATTCTTCATGGACTTCACAAGTTGAGTTGGTCGCAGGGTCCTAGTGTGTTCTCTCAGCCTTGGCAAAGGAAAATCGTCAGCATTCCTTTGATTCCATGGGGTTCTATGTCCCTCAGGTTCCACTCTATTCCTTTCCGTTCCCGTTCTTTCTCTTCCCAGGGAGTTGGCAAAACTTACCTCAGGTTTGTCTCTACTTCTATCTCTTTGAGCTCCATGAGCTTGGGAGGTCCCAGCTCCTTGGTGACTGTATGACACATTAGTCCGAGGTTGGGGAAAAACAAATTCACCCTTCCATGTGTAGGCATGTCTGCCATGCTCGGTGACCACGAAGATCCTCTCTAATGTATTGTCTAAGTAGGTTACTTTGCCTGGGCTATCAGGGTCTTTAAACTCATAGATTGTGAGAGCACCTACTTCATGAGACAAGGTAGGCTTATACCTCCAAAAGGCCTCATCATTTTCTCGGTTTAAAAGCAAATCTATGCTTTTATTATCCTGTGGAATCAATTCTGGAGTCATGATTCTGGTCAAGACAGATTTACCACGGGGGGTTCTTGGCTCTCTCTCTACATTCCCTTGCTCTATATCACCCATGTCGGTCTCCGCAATCACATTTCCAAACTCATCTGTTCTATCAGGAAGAGTGGTGACTACATATATAGTCCCCTCTTTATCTAGGTATGCTCCATTCTCAAACTTGACTACTGGGTGTTCTAGTCCATGGGGTTGATCGGGGTTCTTAATCTGGACCACCGATCTTCTCAGGCCATCTTCGTAGATGCGAGCACCTAGACGATTAGTCCTGATGTATTCCAATTGAGTCTTGTAAGGTCCTTCTGGCTTTTCTAAATAAGCCAACCCTGAACTACCTACTGGTCTCTCCATGTGATATGACATTTCAGAATCACTCGTTTCTGATCGTGGAGTGTATGGGTAATCACTCAACTGCTGGGCCCAAGACCTAGCAGTGTGATTGACACTAGCTTCAGAAGATATGAGGCTTTGTCTGTCTCTGCCTAAGTGTCTACCTGACCTAAGGTTCATATGCCTGGTTTCTCTACCCCCTTGATCCCAAGTACACTCTCGTTGCGGGTTAATTGACACCAATCACTTTGTTCTTTTTAGTTGATTATTATGTTTATGATCTTCTCTGGTATCACGTCGTCAGGAATGCTTAAGTGAATTTCGCACTTGCTAAGTGATCGATTCAAGTTTACTTTTGTCCCTTAGGGTTTTCGCACTTAAGTCCTACTTAATGCTTGCACTTAGTTGCTTAGTTCTCTTGGACTTGATGTGTGCCTAGCGTTGTACTAATTAATTACCACACCTAAGTCGTACTTAGCCTAGGCTAGGAATTGACAAAGGAGGGTTGAGAGATCTTCCAACCTCAATTAGTTGGTTGACCAGACTGCTACACAAGCCCAGGAAGCCTTCTCCCAAGCTTGGTACTCACCCTTGCTAGCTTTCCTTGGAATGCCTTGCTTGCACACAATGTTCCTGCAAAAGTTCACAAATCAATATAGCTCTATTACCACAAGGGATTGAAAGACACACATCAACATTTACAGGCCCCCCCTTGGAGTAACTCACTGTACCCCCAAATCCTTATGACCACTTAGTTCAACCTAAAGGCCAACTTAAAAATACATGTTCTAAAACCCCAGATATGATTCTGCAAAAAACCAGTCGAGGTCCACGTAGGATTCTCAACAAGCTTTCAAACGAGACCAAAATCTCATCAATCAGAGTTCATATGGCGAAGTTATGACCATTGAGGCACTTAGGGGTCAAAATAGGCTCTTAGGGTTCAGGAGATCCCTCTCTGGTTTCTAGGTCTTTTGCCCACTCCTAAGGCTCTAATGTGATATTAAGGTGCCTACAATTAAGCCCAACTATACCTCACTTCACTCAAAATTAACCCTAAAATTTTCATGCGTTAAGGCCGTGTATCGCGATAGGTCGGGTTGAGGTGTCGCGATAGGTCGAAGTGTCGCGATACTTGGGAGTGTCGCGATACTCCGAGGTGTCGCGATAGGTGGAAGTGTCGCGACACTTGGGAGTGTCGTGATACTTGGGAGTGTCGCGATACTCCGAGGTGTCGCGATAGGTGGAAGTGTCGCGATACTTGGGAGTGTCGCGATACTTGGGAGTGTCGCGATACTCCGAGGTGTCGCGATAGGTGGAAGTGTCGCGATACTTGGAAGTGTCGCGATACTTGGGAGTGTTGCGATTCTTGGGAGTGTCACGATCCCTCGAGGTGTCGCAATAGGTTGAGATATGGTGAATTCTGTGGTTCTGTCTTGTGATCCTAGGTGCTCTCGGCCTGCGCAGTGTCGTGGTGCACTCAGAAACGTGATTCGTCGAAATTTTCGAAGTGTCACTATAGCTCAAGCTCAACGCCTCCGGGCCTGTGCAAAGGGATTCTGTACCTGCTGAGCTTGCTGGAGAGGGTGATAGAGCTGGTACCTGCAAGAAACATGCAAAAAACACACAACACAAATGCACGGGCTCGCTCTCTCTCAAACTCGCACACAACAAATGAGGGGAATGACAAGGAAGAGGGAATATGTAGTGAAGAAGGAGGTGGAGGTGGAGATGAAGAAGGAGGTGAAGATGGAGATGGAGATGGAGATGGAGAAAAATCAGAAATTTACCGACTACTTACCATTCCAACGCATCCTCTCTACGTCTTACCATCACATGCTCGTCCTCAAAGCTCGAATCCCCAGCAACGACGCCAAAATTTGGTGTAGCTCAGTGATGAGTAGCACCTCCTTTAATGTCAATCCAGGAAGACATGAGGATGGTATGAAGACCTCTAGCAAGTGAAGGCACAAATGTGTGAGTGCGAAGCACACTAACATGCACACACATACACACACACGCGCACACACAACAAGAACAAAGAGAGTAAGACAATGGAATCACTTCTATTGCAACAAAGCTCTCATACAAGCTCAAAACTACAAGAAGCTCTCCCAAAAATGAGCTCTCTAGCTCTATTTATAGTTTTTGACTAGCTTTGGCACTGTCCAGACCTAGTGTCCGGCCTAGTGAAAAATTAGGTTCCAGGGCTTATTTGAGGGCTCAAACGAGGTCTAAAAAATACGAGAATTAGTAGGCAACTACTTCTAAGGCTCCTCAAGCTCGAGGACTCCTCGGCTTGTACAAAACGGAGCTACAAAAAGGTGAAAATGGTATTTACAGGGGTTTTTAGTGATGAGAATCACTTTTAAATGGTGTAAGGGTTTTGAAAAAAATAAAGGGTTGCCTTAGTGCTAGATCTGCGTGTATGCTCGTACTTGCTTCTTCCTGTATACTGCCAACAGGAAGGGGTCGTGGATATAAGCTATTGTCCAAGTGAAGAAAATGGAGCAAACATTGTCACCATGGCTCTTGGGAGAGAGCAAATTCTTTGACACTTTCCAAAGCCTTGGATTGGACCAAGGAGGTAGTTCACCACAGGGTGGACATTGAGGGGGGGGGGTGTTAGATATGCTCAATACTTCACCCTCAAGTGACCACAAATGATCCATGGTGCTCTAAGTTGTAAGGCCCCCATTATGAGGATAAGACATTGTAAGATCCTGGACATTTGTGGAACCCTAAATTCTAAGCTAGATGAGGTCTATGTGTGACTGTTGAAGCTCAAGGTCAAGAACAAAGCATGGAAGCGCATCAAAGAAGTGGATACACAAGAAAGAGGAGCAAGTAGGGAGCTCCAAGAAGCACATGTCAAATTTTCAGAAGAAATCCCTATAAATATAGTGACTTTTGTCACTAAAAAACCATTGTAGATACCATTTTCCATTTTTACAACTCCATTTTGTTCAAGTCGAGGAGTCCTTGAGATTGAGGAGTATTAGAAGTATCATCCTACCAATTTTCGTAATTTTTAGATTCTATTTGAGTCCCCAAATAAGCCTTGGAACCTATTTTTTAACTAGGCCGGACACTAGGTCTGGACAGGGCCAAAACCGCTCAAAAAACTATAAAAAGGGCTGGAAAGCTCATTTGAGGGGGTAGCTTGTGGTAGATTTCAGCTTTGTAAGAGAGTTCTTTTGTAATTCAAGTCCTTCCATTGTTCCACTCTTTGTTCTTACCTTGTGCGTGTGTGTGTGTGTGTGTGTATGTGTGTGCATGTTTGTATGCTTTCACTCACGCACTTGTGCACTTCCTTGCTCTTGGACTTCATACCGGTCCTCATGTCTCCGCGGATTGACATTTATGAGGTGAAGCTCCTCACGTTGGTACTTGCCATTGTGCTAGAGTGACAACAAATTTGGCACCGTTGTCGGGGAGAGAGCTTGGAGGACGAGCGTGTGACGGTAAGACGTAGAGTAGCGACGTTGGAAGGTAAAAAAATCACCATTTTCAGTTCAGTTTCTGAGTTTTCCCTCTTCTTCATCATCATCATCACCAGCACCTCCTCTCATCTTCTCCTTCTCTGATTTTTTCACTTTTTTGACTCTACACTCCCCATTTTACCTCTTTTTCTTCCCTCTTGGTATGCAAGGAGCTCAGAGAGGGTTCAGAGCTTAGGCGCCTTTGAAATACAGAGATTTGCATCACTAAAACATCAAAAAACTGGGCGACAATATCGCGGTGTGAGAGGAATAGCGTTTGGTATCGCGGCGATGATATCGTGCTTTTGGAGGGTGATTTTGCATCTACAGGCTGATAGGAGTGACAAGGAGAACATAAGGTACACATATCTGCAAAAATGTTTTTGAATTTGGGCTTAAAAATCTCCAAGTATCGTGTCCGGTTGAGTTTTGGTATCGCGATACCAGAATTCTCGAGTATAGCGATACTTGTCGAGGTATCGTATCGTGCATGCCCACTTGAAGTATCGCGATACCATTCTGGTATCGTATCGTCAAGTGCTGGTATCGCGATCGTGGTCATCCCGGTGGTATCGTATCGCGGTCCACCTGGTATCGTATCGTTGATCGAGTGGTATCGTATCGTGCCTATTCTAGTATCGTATCATGCAAAAAAGTGGTATCATATCGTCTAACCCTTTGGTATCATATCGTCCATAAAACCAGTATCGTATCGTGAGAGCTCCAGTATCGTATCGTGTAAATTTTTGGTATCGTATCGTCCCTTACCCTGGTATCGTATCGTGAGCAATCTGGTATCGTATCGTCCACTAACTTGGTATCATATCGTCGAATGCAGAGGTATCGTATCGTGTGATTTTTGGTATCGTATCATGAGGTTGGTATCGTATCGTGGACTTGGTGGTATCGTCTAGGGAGTAGTATCGTATCGTCTAAGCAGGTATCGTCCATAGTGGTATCACGTGGAAAATCTAGTATCGTATCGCCTGTCCTGAGGTACTCCTAGAGGGATCCTGTTTCCTTGTTTTAACCCCCAAAATCTTGAACTGGCATAACTTTCTCATACGAAATCCGTTCGAAGTGATCTTGGGCTTGTTGGAAAGCTCGTGGGGATTACTACCAAAACTTCCACTGGTTACGGTAAAATTAATAGGAGCATTATTAGATAGGGTATTTTGAAGTTGATCCTCAGGTTGGACTAGGAAGCAAGGGGTTCCAAAAGATTTTGAGCAATTCAGGAGCAATCTTGGTCTTGTAGACAAGGATTATGAACCTAAGCTCAATTTGATACTTAGGAAGAGATAGATAAAGTACCAAATCACTTGAAACTAAGGTCAACCACACAACCAAGTCAAGGACTCACAACTCAGTGGTTAACACTACATGTTGAGTTCATAGACAAGTGAGTCAAAAATGTCATTTAACTGGGAGAGACTCTTGGCCTCTGAAGACATGCATAGATCCATACCTAGGGAAGGTCTTATGTCCACAGTGGAAGGGGAATATAGGATGTCTCTTCAATACGTATCCACTAACCTGCAAGGAATACCCATCTACCTCGATGGTCTACACAGATCAGTAGCAAGAATGATAAACACCATAGAATCTGAAATAATTCCAAGACCAGCTGTCAAGTACGAGGATGGAGTCTACATGGACAAGATGGGCCAGATCTATGTCGTAACTGAAAACCTTGATCAGATTAATGAAAGAGGAGAGTTAGCTCGAGATCATGCAGCTACCTCACAAAACCCATTCGAGACCCAGCAAAGAACAGAAAATGTAATGTTAGGACAAATGAGCCAAGGTCCTAGACCCGATAGACCACATGAACAATTCACCATGCCAGGAATCAACTCCCACGGCCACACTAGTCAGAGAATGGGAAACATGAATAGACCTACCTTTAGGACAGAGCCGCCCCAAGGTGTCCCCATCATAATGCAATATCCAGAGCGAGACAAAAGAGTGAGACCAATCCAATTGGCCAAATGTATGCGAAATCGTTACGACGGCACAGGAGAGCCCTATGACCACATAGCAGAATTCAAGCAAGTGTTACAAGCGGAGCAAATGGATGACTTTTTCATGCAATATGAATCCTTTGGGCTAACTCTCATGGGAATAGCCTTAGCTTGGTTCCAATCCTTGGATCCAGATTCCTTTGGAAGTATCAAAAAATTCTTCCAAGAATTTGTCTGGGAATTCACTAAGCGAGGGATCAAGCACAATTCATCAACCTTACTACATAGTTTCAAACAAGCTCCCAAAGAGACAGTAAAAAATGCAGCACGAAGATTTAGTCAATATATAGACTGATGCCCTGTGATAGAGAGACCTTCTCAGCAGAAAATGATATCCCTATTTTTAGAAGGTCTAACCAATGGAACATTGAGAATGTTAGTATACGTAAAACGGGTGCAAACTCTAAGAGAGTGTCTTCAAGAATGTATAGATTTGGAAGACAACTTAGTTGAGGATCTCAAAATCACACAAGATCTTACCAAATCAGAGGATACAAGGAGCAATGAAACTTCTAGTTTGAACTATGTGGAGGAAGTGGCAGAGTTAGTGGCCAAGAAATTAGGGGTACAAGGACAATGGAACTACCAGATTTCTTCCTTGAGATTGCCAATGTTAGGAAGTTGCACACTTTGCGGTGGAGATCATCCATCTCATGTCTACACCAGAGAAGGATTAGGGTTATCTCAACCTTACCCTTACAGTAGACAACCGACTCAAGAGTCTAACATGTACTCTTATAGTGAGCAGAAGTACCCCAACCACAATATCGAATACTATCCAGTGAATAGACAACCACGACTACTTGCACCACCCCAATGTAGACCATACGGGTACCCTCCTAGAGAACAAGACATAGAAGTTCCTAGGTATAACCCTTGTCCAGGACCACGAGGAGCAACTAGACCATATGAACATGGAGGATATGGCCAACCTCAACCTATACCAGGACAACAACCATCCCACCCACCAGCTCCGACACAAGGACAAAATGTCACAATACAAGTCGTTTGTCTTGAGTGTAGCAAAGAACAGCTCCTGAGAGATTGTCCCGGACATCCCTCTAGTGCACCAAAGGTTACACCCGTTAATGTGGTAGGCCTAGTAGGGGATTCAAGTTCCAGTAGCGATAATGTGGCTCCTATACATGCAATTACGAGGGCACAAGCCTTACAAAAAGCTAAACTAGCTGAGCAATCAGAGCCAAGTGAATCAGGGGAGCCTAGTAAGAGAAAAACAAGAACATGGAAGGATACTAGGGAGAAAGCCAATCGTAAGAGGACCAAAAAGTTATCTAAACTAGAAGAAAGCTTGAAAGACGCAAAAACAAAAATAGAAGATATTGCCTCTCAAAGCTCCTCACATGTCAAAACTCCATCCACACCACCTCATTCCCCCCCACCAACCACTGTAAATAGACCACCACAAGCAGGATCTGTTCTTGCAGATCCAATCCCATAACACTTGGACATGATGTTCAAGGCATACCAAGCTCGACTTCAAGAAGGGCCTACACCTGCAAACCTAGACAAGAGCTACCCTAGATCAGATTTAGAGATTGAACGGACAAAAATGTGCATAGAAATGGTGGAACTAGCTCAAGCTATGTTCGAGGCGAATCAATCATTCAATCAAACGAATGCTATTACACCGGGTTTGCACTTCCAGGGCTTACTAGATAGATTAGAGAAGCTGGTAAATAAACCTCAAGTTTCTTTACCTCCACAGGCTCAACCTACTGTTGAAAGAGAAAGCTCATCACCACAGAAAGTCTATGTTCCTGACTCCATAGATGAGGGGGAACCTCTTTAAATTCAACAGCACACTCAAAAGTTCTTGCGGGAAATACAAGAAGAGAAATGGGCCAAGGAGAAGGATGTTTCCCCTCCTATTCTCGAAATTGATGATCATCATGATCAATTCCCACAAGACATTCCATCTATTTATGGAGACCAAGTAGAGCAACAAGAAGAAGAAAGTTCAAGATTTGAATCCAACTCTTTACAAGAGTTGCCACAGTTCATAGGCCCATGGGAATCTAAATCTCTCCAGATCAGAGCTCCCACAATATTGATAAAACACGAAGACTTGGTGGTTCCAAGAAATACTGATGTCATGAAGAACACTAAGGTACAGTGTCATCTCATTGTGGAAAAGCTGCTCAAAGCAAAACCTGAGCTATGGAATCATGTGAAGGATCAGGTTCCAGAACTTGCGTCCAATATGCCAAAAGCAGACTCTAACCAGAAAGTTCCAGAGATACCTCTAGACAAAATAGGGGACATGAGCGAAGGTGAGGAAGGTAATACTTATCTTCCGATCACCTACCAAGGTTACACAACCAAAGCGATCATAGATTCTGGTGCTGCTGTTGCTATTGCGACCACTTCCTTGTGGAAGCAATGGGGTAAACCTGCATTAAGACCAACTAGAATGAAGCTTCAGATGGCTGACGGCCATGTTGAAAGACCTCTAGGATTGCTAGAAGGGATAAATCTAACCACGTGTGGTGTAGAGTTTGAGCACACCTTTGCTATATGTGACTTTGGTAAAACTACTACCTACGAAATGATCCTAGGAAGGCCCTTCTTACGACAACTACAAGCTGTACAGGATTGGGGAACCAACTCCTTATACTTGCAACGCTTAGGGGTAACAACCAAGGTAGATTTGAAGGATTACACCTTCAGAGATGTACCACCCCTACAGTGGAATTCTATCCACAAGGAGCAAGAGGATTCTATCTCTGTGCATTCTAAAAGTTCATCTGATACATCCTGGATGCATGAAGATACTCATTTGTGGATGTGCAAGGTTGCAAAGAAAGAGGAGAAACGCCTAAAAGCGAGAGAAAAAGGAACTTTTCAAGGAGTTAGACCAATTAGAGACCCAGCCTATACACCGATGATCTTTCCAGATGAGGAATTTGAGCCTCATGGTTGGGCAGAAATCTTAGCCACCATGGACATTGCAGTTAATGAAGAACAATGGACACCTCATTGTGATGAGGAGGGTTATGATATCTCAGTGTTCATGTGTCAGCCCTTGCTAGAAGAATGTGACCCTAGTGACTTCATTGAAAAAGAAGAGAACGGTGACGATCTAGAGTCCGTTGTGATGGATAGTTGCTTTCTTTCAGAAGAGCACTATCTAGAAGACATAGGAGTATTTACCCAAAAGGAAGAAGAACCTCTCACAAGCATTAAAAATGTCAATTCCAAGGATGGAAGTGAAGGAGGTCGAAAGAAAAAGAAAAAACAAGGAGTGAAACAAGAAGAGAAGGAATCATTGTTCGAAGTACCAGAGAATTTCAAGAAATATGAAGTGGAGGATCGAAAAATTTTGGTACGAATGCCTAAGAGAGAGGCCACCACAGGAGAAGCGTATGATAACAAAGAAAAGACCAAAAAAGTCGTAGTCACCATTGAAGAGAACGAAGAGAGATGTACATACATAGGAGATGACCTAAGTAAAGAAGAGGAAGCAGAGTTGGTAGCCTTGTTAAGGGAATATAGGGACGTGTTTGCATGGCACTATAGAGACTTGAAGGGAGTAGATCCGAAGGTTTGTTCTCATACGATCCCCATGATAGCAGATGCCAAGCCCACCAAACAGAAGCCCTACACATATAATGACACCTATGCAGCCAAAATAAAAGAAGAAATCGACAGATTGATTGAAGCCGGATTCATCTATGAAATTGAGCATACTGAATGGGTTTCCCTCGTTGTAGTGGTGCCCAAGAAGAATGGAAAGTTACGTGTGTGTATTAACCTTAAAAAAGTTAATGCCGCTACGATTAGAGATAGCTATCCACTTCCAATTACTGATCATTTATTGGAGCGTGCTGCGGGCAAGGAAGTTTATAGCTTCCTTGATGGATTTTCAGGTTACAACCAAGTAGCCATTGCCACAAAAGATCAACACAAAACGGCCTTTGCCACAGAGTGGGGAGTCTTTGCATTCTGTGTGATGCCATTTGGGCTCACCAATGCACTTGCAACCTTCCAAAGGCTCATGTGTCATGTCTTCAAAGAGTTCTTGCAAAAAAGCTTAGAAGTATATGTGGACGATTTATGTGCTCATTCCCAAGAAAGGAGATGTCACATTCCTGAGCTCAGACAAATCTTCAACAAGTGTAGACAATACCGAGTGTGTCTGAACCAAGAAAAGTATGTGTTCATGGTATGTCAAGGTAAAATTTTAGGTCATATTGTCTCTAAGAACGGCATATCCACAGATGAGGACAAAGTAAAAGCCATAGCGGAGCTGCCAAGGCCAAGGAATGTTAAAGAGGTACAAGCCTTTATGGGCCATTGTGGATATTACCGTAGGTTTATTCACATGTATGCAATTATAGCTAAGCCTCTTTATGCCTTGTTGACAAAGTTTGAGTGGAACGATGAATGCGAGAAGTCCTTCAATGAGCTGAAGAAACGCTTGTGCACAGCACCCATACTGACCACTCCTGATTGGAATAAGCCATTCCATGTACATGTGGATGCATCCAATTATGCAATAGGATGTGTGTTGTCACAACCCACAGGAGAAGGAAATTTGGATTTGCCTATAGCCTATGCTAGTAGGCAATTGAACGCTGCTGAACGAAATTACACCACAACCAAAAGAGAAGGGTTAGGCATGGTATATGCTGTAAAGAAGTTTAGACACTATCTATTGGCCAACAAGTTCAAATTTTTCACTGATCATCAAGCTTTATTATACTTGGTCAATAAACCTTGCAACACAAGACACTTAGTAAGATGGTTCCTCTTACTAATGGAATATGACTTTGAAGTGGTTGTTAGGCAAGGTAAGACCCACCTCAGAGCGGATCACCTTTCTCGCATCACTTCAGGAGAGCCACCGCAAGGAGTGTCTGATGAATTGCCCGATGCTTATCTGTTTAATCTAGAAGTTGTTCCTAAATGGGCAAATAAGTTGGTACCAGTCCTAACCTTTGGACCCGCAAATAAGAAGGTAATGACGAACAAGGATGAAATTGTGCGGTCACAAAAATATCAAATATTGGTAGGAAGCATGTACAGACAAGATGCTGAAGGTGTATTAGCTTGTTGTGTCGAGGACGATGAACATAGTAGTTGGTTGCAACAAGCCCATGAAGGATTGCTAGGGAATCACTATTCTAAGCAAAGAACATTGCAAAATCTAAAATGTTTAGGAGTGTATTGGCCTAGCATAGACAAAGAAATTCATGAGTGGATCAAGAATTGTCCAGTGTGCCAAAAGAGACCCCCGGTGGAGCACGCGACTCTTTATCACATATCATTAATTCCAGATTGGTGTGCTCCATTGGTAGAATTTATGAGATCAGGCACATTACCTAGTGAGGCTAGTCTAGCAAGAAGACGAAGCATGGAGCAAGAGGCTAAAGACTATGCCTTAGTAGGCGATAACCTATATCGAAGAGGCAAAGATGGATACTTGAGACTGTGTGTTCATGAATCATATTATTTGAAAGTCTTAGAAACTGCCCATAGCAGTGTTGCAGGCGGACATTTTGGTTCTGACCGAGTAATTAAGACTATTTTATTCTCAGGTCTTTGGTGGCCCACTCTTCATATGGATGCACATACCTATGTGAAGAAATGTGACACATGCCAATGTGCACAATATCCGATTAGAAAAGATGAGATGCCTTTGAGGCCAATGATGGGAGGTCGTGCATTCTCAAAGTGGGGTATCGACTTTGTAGGACCTATTAACCCCCCAGCTAGAAACTCCCATGCCGAATACATTATTGTAGCCACAGATTACCTTACAAAGTGGGTAGAAGTAAAAGCTACGATAAAGAATGATGCTCAAACAACAGCTAAGTTCTTATTTGAGAATGTGTTCACGAGATATGGACTTCCAATAGAGATAGTTAGTGATAGAGGCACACACTTCTTGAATGAAGTAATTGAAAATCTCCTCCAAGAGTTCTTGGTGATACATAAGAAGTCTGCCCCCTATCATCCACAAGCTAACGGACAAGCTAAGAGCACAAACAAGATCTTATGTAATGTACTGACCAAACTCGTAAATAATAAACGCTCTGATTGGGACAAACAACTCCATCATGCTGTTTGGGCGTACCGAGTTGCCTATAAAACAGTACTCAATGCCACCCCATTTCAGATGGTCTTCAGACAAAATGCTATGCTACCATTGGATTTCAAGTCCCAACTTTAATAGTAGCACAAGAGCATGAGTGGAATGGACACGAGTTATCCTCTAGGATATTTGATCTAGAACGCTTAGGTGAGAGAAGGCTACGAGCGGCTGCAGGCATTTATGCTGCAAAGAAAAGGCAAAAGGCATACTTCGATGCCCATATCAAAGATAAAGGCTTGAAAGAGGGAGACCTAGTGTTGGTTTATACCCTAAAGCAACATGCCCGTAAATTGGGAAAAAGAGGATACGGACCCATGATCATTAATAGAATTTCCACTAGCGGTGCTGTTCAATTGGCCACACTAGAAGGTGATATCCTTCCAAACTATATCAGTGGTTGTCGAGTCAAGCTATATCAAGAACCTCTTATAGAGGATATGCTACAGAGACTCAACACTGCTAAGAAGCGAAAGGAAGGAGAGTTAAGGGTTAGAGAAGAAGCACAGGCAGAGGCTAGAGAACGCATTAGGAGAAATAAGTTAAGACGCCTAGGCCTAAATATCGATAGTAAGGCCCCAAGATACCGCATGGCTATGTGTTAAACATCAAGTGCAATTGCTTCTTGAATAATTGATCGACATCCCTTTGTGAACATCGTAGTAGGACAAGGGAAGAATGCAAGGACTGTGAGAGCATTGATTGACTCAGGTGCATCAATTAGTGCAGTTAGACTTTCATACTGCCAAGACTTGCAATTGAACATAAAGCCTATAGAAGCCTATCTCATAGGTTTGGGAGGTGTGGAAACCCCTTGTTTGGGAGAGGTGGAACTTCCCATCTACCTTCAAAATGTTCCAATGAAAGTCAAAATGCTAGTATGTCATGATGAGGACATTATAGAGCCACCTGTCCTGGGTCAAGATTGGATTTTTTACCATGAAGTCAACTTGAACCTCCGACGTCAACTCCTTCAAGTTGGGGCACCTGAACAATGTATCACATTAGAATTAGAAAATTGCATGCGCACAAAGCTGAGTAGCACACATTCTCTTAGTTCTTCCGAAACTAATCTTCGTAAAAAAAATGTCATGTGTGCCAAAAACCCTACGAAGCACAAGGATGCAATCATGGAAGCAAAAGCTCAAAGGCCAACAAACCCCTCTTCTTCTTCACATACTAATGCAAGTGTAGCTCGACCCAAGAGGCAAGCAAAAATGACAATTGCTATATCAAGTAGCCAGACGGAATTGAAGAAGAAAGAAGCTCGGGGCATGAAGCAGATTTGGGTACGAAAAGGAGAACAACCACGAGCCTTGCCACAATCCTTCCTAGTCAGGCAAGTCAACCATGCTCAAAGAAGCACCAAGAAACAAGGACCAACTCAATCCTACAGTCTTTGACAAATTTGGGTACCAAAGCAATCGAGGGAGGTCGACCATAATAACGTACAAATTTGGGTGCCAAAGAAGTTAGTTGCAGCTCAACAAGGGCGATTACAAAGGTGGGTACCCAAGACACTCTTACATGCGCAAACACCACAAATCCCCCTCACAAGCACAGTTTTCACAAAGACGCCAAGGAGAAGCAAGGGTCAACACCAAGCACAAAGAACCCAAGCAGATCAACCCACCTCTTCAACAAACATAAAAAGGCAACCAAAAAGGGTATGGATGTGGAAGCCCAAAGTACCACTAGCTTCCAGAGAGCCAAAGAGCCAACAACAATGGATACTGAAATTCAAAACCACCCAAAGATACAGAGGATAGCGCTTATATCTATAGGGTCAACTACCATCCTGAAATGGATCCCTATAAGAAGGATTACATCATTTCAAGATCCACTAGCGACCTCGAACAAAGACTGCCCCAACATCCACCAACCACATTGAGAACCTCTACGTGCAACAACCATGTGCCCTTGGCATAACCTTGTCTTTTGCACCATTCAGGTCATGGATTTCCAAAGTATGCATTAATATAGGGCCACATTACACGGCCGTGCATAGACACAATTGAGGAACCCAAGCACATGCTACACATCTGACATATGTAAAATATTTTATTGATGCTAACACCTTTTTCTTGTTTTATTCCATTGATTCAAAAAAAAAGGAAGAAAAAAAAGAAAAAAAGAACAGGATTGTGCGCCTGAAGAATCTCCAATGCGAACCATCACAAACGGAAGACAAGCTGATGGTCAATCACCATGATGGAGTACAATACAAAGAGATGAAGATCGACGGACCTTTCAACATGGTAGGATGTGCATGCTTCAACAACACTATAACCATGATAGATTAGGAAACCTCTTCGCCCAAGACCCAACTCTTGCACCATAATTCTTCCAATGCATTTCCCAAGTATGCATGCATAGGGCTACATTACAAGGCCGTGCACAAGGCACATTCTTCTTCCCACCCATGCACTAATGCACTTACCCATCAGTCATCATGGGTCACGAGATATGGAAACTAGGGGAGCCATCTTTGGCAGAACCAGAGAACATCACGGTGCCAACAACAAGAGCTAGACAGCAATCCACTACGAGAGTTGCTCATAATCAACATTGACAACCTCTTTTGAGTAGCTCACAATTTTTGCAAGCTCACAAATGCACCATCAAGATGGAATACAAGGAAGAAGTACATACAAAGGGACTACAAATTGCAAGAGCTAGCAGTGGCAAACTGATGAACCAGACAATTGCCCAAGCTACAACGGGAAGATGGACCGCTCCTACTGATACATGAAGGACACTACCTCTCAATGTACTACATGGGACAACCACTACAACAAGGGTCTGTCAGGGACGACAGACTCAAGAGGGGGGGGAGTGTTGAAGCTCAAGGTCAAGAACAAAGCATGGAAGCGCATCAAAGAAGTGGATACACAAGAAAGAGGAGCAAGTAGGGAGCTCCAAGAAGCACATGTCAAATTTTCAGAAGAAATCCCTATAAATATAGTGACTTTTGTCACTAAAAAACCATTGTAGATACCATTTTCCATTTTTACAAGTCCATTTTGTTCAAGCTGAGGAGTCCTTGAGCTTGAGGAGTATTAGAAGTATCATCCTACCAATTTTCATAATTTTTAGATTCTATTTGAGTCCCCAAATAAGCCTTAGAACCTATTTTTTAACTAGGCCGGACACTAGGTCTGGACAGGGCCAAAACCGCTCAAAAAACTATAAAAAGGGCTGGAAAGCTCATTTGAGGGTGTAGCTTGTGGTAGATTTCAGCTTTGTAAGAGAGTTCTTTTGTAATTCAAGTCCTTCCATTGTTCCACTCTTTGTTCTTACCTTGTGCGCGTGTGTGTGTATGTGTGTGCATGTTTGTATGCTTTCACTCACGCACTTGTGCACTTCCTTGCTCTTGGTCTTCATACCGGTCCTCACGTCTCCGTAGATTGACATTTATGAGGTGAAGCTCCTCACGTTGGTACTTGCCATTGTGCTAGAGTGACAGTGACCATTGATGGTTATAGATGATCTTTATGAGCTTAGCCATCAGGTTAGGTAGGGCATAAAATTCCAAGCCATTGGGTTGCCATTCAAGGTGAAAATAAATTCCATGTGGCGTCGTGCAATTTCCCCATAGAACCTTAATGGGGGGAGTGCAGACGGGGGCTTGCCCCCTTCTGCGAGGTCCAGGGGGCCTATCCTCTCAGCCTGTAGGGCAAAGATAGTAGGATTTCTAGTCCTGGAGATATTGTTGGATTGTATATTTTATCGACTATTTGTATCTCCTCACTGCATTTATCTATACTGACTCTCCTTATAAAAGCTATATAAGCATGGCCCAGGTTAGCTTTACATGTAGAGTCTGTCTAGATCGCCATCTAAGCTCCACATCAAAAGAACATGGATCGACAACACCATCATTGTAACTACATTGCGCTCAGAAATTTGAGAATTTAAGTTCTCTATCTCTCAGTCTATGTCTATCTTTGTCTGCATTTTTTTGCTCAACTTTGTATACTAGTCTATTGTACTGTGCTCTTATTTTCTTATATGTTACTGGGGAGGGGCTACATGTACAGCCACATACATCATGAGTAGATGTCCTACATCAGGTATACATCATTTAACCCCTAATGAAGCATCTAATGGAAGAAAACCTTGCATTCCACATCTTAGAATCTTTGGTTGTGTATGCTATGTACATGTACATTAAGAGTTGAGGTCAAAGTTAGATGCCAAATCTAACTGTATCTTTTTGGGATATTCCATGGAACAAAAGGGATATGAATGTTATAAACCAATCAACAAGGAGCTGAAGGTGAGTAGGGATGTTGTCTTTGATGAGTTGAAGCCTTAGTATGCATGCACAAGTTCATTGGAGGTTGAAGAAATAGGTCATACATATAAGAAGAATGATGATAAATTTCAAGAAAGAATGGATTTAAGTGGTTTAAGCAACTCATCCAACACAAGAGACACCCTCACCTTCGAGTGGAAGACTTAGGGAAAGAGAGACCAACTATGAAGAAAACAAATTCAAAGTCAAAAAGAAGATTGGAATTGAAGAAGGAAGCTATGTGGATGAGAGCATGTTGGAAGATGAAGAGATAGAAGAAATTCAAACTAACTAAAAGATGCTTCTACCAAAGGTAAATAGTAGTAGCCTAATTGGACATGGGGAAGTTCAACATGTAGAAGGTCATACCAAGAGAAGGGGGTCTATTCATTTAAGAGGATTTGTTCATGTGGCAAGGAAGAAGTGCTAGGCCTGTGTAGTGGTTTTCTAGAGTGGTGGAGAGGTTGGGGAGTTTTTTCAATGGATAAGTTTCTGGAGGGACTCTTATTCGAGTGATCAGATAAAGGAAGAAACTGTTAAGTTGTTCTCAGGAAGGAGACAAAGCCCCTAAGATTTTTTTGAGGATTTTTTTCCCAAAGCCTCATACCTTGAGGGGTCACATGAAAGAAAAGGAGGAATGGTTCTTTGAAGAAACGTCTGAGAAGTAGCTAACTACCAATTTTTATCATTTTTAGACTCCATTTGAGCCCTCAAATACGCCCTGGAACCTAATTTCTAACTGGGTTGGACACTAGGTCTGAACAGGTCCAAAACAAACTATAAAAAGAGCTATAGAGTTCATTTTTGGGGCTACCTTGTTAGAGATTTGAGCATTTGTAAAGAGTTCTTTTGGAATAGAAGCTTTCAATTGTTCTTCTCTTTGCTCTTACCTTGTGTGCACGTATGTGTATGTGTGTGCATGCTTGTGTGCTTCTCACTCACGCACTCGCCATCACTTACTCACGATCTTCTTACCCGTCATCACGTCTCTGGGGATTGACATTTATGAGGTGGATCTCCTCACGTTCGTACTTACATCGTGCTAGAGTGACAACGGCCAATCCAATCGCCTTGGGCCGCACCCACCCTTCTTGTACAAAAGGAAGATGGAACAATGAGGTGTTGTAGATACTATAGGTCTCCAAAAAATCTCAAGATAAAGAGTAAGTTATCCATGCAGATTGTGGAGGATCTCTTTGGGAGCTTAAATGGAGCTAAAGTCTGTTCAAAGATTGATTTGAGTCAGGGCTATCATCAAATAAGGATCATCATAGAAAAGTATGTGATGGAGATGATTAATCTCCAAAAGACAAGCTACACTTGAGTTTAGTGCTGGAGAATTCCTCTCCTATTCGCAGCAGAAAGTGTAGAAGACCTTCTCAGGATCAAGACTTTTGCCAACAACTGACCCTTCAAATGAAAGTGGAGTAGATTTGAGTTGGCAACTTTTTTATTCAAAACAGGCTACCTGTCCACTCAGTTAGGTTGAAAACTAGACACTAAAACCTGAATAACTCACAGAGCATAAAGAATTTGATAAAACTATTCTAGATACTCAAGATAAGCTTTCCAAAGAATGTTTAAACTCTAGAATTGGATACATATATTGAGAGATATGACTCTCACAAGTAGACTACCCAAAAATGGGTATGCGACTAGACATAGTCTATGAGAGTGAATAGAACGAAACGACTCAAACCAAATGAACTAGCTACAAGGGGACTTCCATGCCTTCTTCCTCTATTCTTGAGTGTCCTCCCTTGCCTCTTTTATAGCCAAGTGACCAAAAACTCTCATGATGAGTTTGAGAGCTCTTCTCCGTAACTTCTCCACTACTTTGGACAGCCACTCCTCTTACAGTTCAGTTTTTGGATTTGATTCTCTTTTGGCCTCCACTACTTGCTGAAGTAAACGCTTCCATTTTTCATTTTTGTATTTTCCTTCTACTTGAAGAAAATCCTTTTTGCAAAAATATATACGACCTTACTTCTTTATTTTTAACACTCCCCTTCAAGCTCACATGTGAGCTTGCACCTTCAGCCATATCCTGCAAGTTGATGTCATCCTTGAACCTCTTTAGCTTAGAAACATCTAAGGACTTTGTAAACATGTCTGCAACCTGATCATTAGTTCCAATGAACTTTATATCCACATCCTTCCTAAAAACTTTTTCTTGAACATAATGATAATGCACTTCTATGTGCTTGCTTCGTGCATGAAATATTGGATTGTTTGTCAAGTGAATGCTTGACATGTTGTCACCATAAATTGGAAGGGTATCCACCTGCACATCAAGATCAACCAAGAGCTTCTTAATCCACATAGCATCACAAGTTGCAAAGGCTAATCCTCTATATTCAGCTTATGTCGATGATAGTGCAATAGTAGGTTGCTTCTTCGAGCTCCATGTGATAGGTTTGCTACCTATCATGAACACATAACCTAAAGTGGATCTTCTATCTTCCTTCGAACCAACCCAATCAGCATCACTGAAGCCTTTTACATGCAATTCTTCATCATATCCATAAAACAAGGCATGATTGACTGTGTGCTTCACATATCTTAAAACTCGTTTGGCTGAATTTAAATGTTCACTTGTTGGAGCTTGCATAAATTGAGAAAGAACTCCAACAATATAACACAAATCTGGTCTTGTGATCGTAGCATAGATCAATGAACCTATAATACTCCTGTATGTAGTTACATCATGTAACTTCTCTCCATCATTTGAGCATAGCTTCACATTTGTGTCCATAGGTTGAGTGAGTGGTTTGCATTCACTCATTCCAAATCTGAAAAGAACATCCAACAGGTACTTTCTTTGCATCAAGTAAATGCCATCTTTCCCATAGACTATCTCAATGCCTAAAAAGTATTTCAGCTCACCAAGATCTGAAATTTTAAACTCCTTACCGAGTTTTCTTTTTATCTCTTGAATTCCTGTAACATTACTTCCTGTTATGATGAGATCATCAACATATATGCAAATATATACCTGCTTGCCTTCTTCTTTCTTCAATTAGAGAGAGGGATCTGCACTACTTGGACTATACCCACACCTTGTGAGGTACTCAACTAATCTTTGATTCCAAGCATGTGGTGCTTGCTTCAGCCCATACAAAGCTTTCTTCAATCTACAAACAAAATTTGGATGCTTTCTATCTTCAAATCCAATCGGTTGACTCATGTATACCTCTTCTTGAAGTTCACCATTGAGAAAAACATTTTTTATGTCAAGTTGGTACAATGGCCATCTCCTTGTTTCACTCACTGCAATCAAGGTTCTAATTGTTCCCATCTTTGCAACTGGGCTGAAAGTCTCTTCATAGTCAATGCCGTGAGTTTGCTTGAATCCTTTTGCTACTAGTCTAGGTTTATGCCTAGCTAGAGAACCATCAGCATTTCTCTTTATTTTAAACACCCATTTATTTGGAACAATCTTCATACCTTCAACCTTTGGAACTAGCTCCCATGTGTGATTGTCCTTGAGATCTTTTATCTCTTCTTGCATAGCTTCTTGCCATTCTTTTTGTGTACATGCTTCTTCATATGCATTCGGTTCTTTGACTTTGACCACCTGTGTCATATATGCAAAATGTTTTGCAATAAAACTATCATAGCTAAGCCTTTGAATCGGATACCTTGCCCTCAAAGACCTCCTTTCATTTCCTTTTGAATATTGCTTCTTCAACCGGTTCAACTTTACCTCTAGTGTAATCACCTCTTCATACTCTTCTTCACTTGCATTTGAATCACTAGTTTGGGTAGCACTTTCAACTTCAAATCTTTCATAACGTGATGTTGGTGATGAGGAATGACTCCTTAGTCTCCCCTTCCATGTTGAGCTTTCTCCAAGTGATGTGGAAGCTTCTGGACCTGACATTTGAGTGCTTGTTTGCTGGAATTCTTCTTGGACAGCACCTCTATCATCTTCACAATCTTCTTCAAGAATCTTCTCTTTCCCTTTGTCTCCAAACCATGGTCTTAGCTCATCAAATACCACATCTCGTGAGACTCGTAGCTCCTTTGTCACTGGATTGTAGCACATGTATCCCTTTTGCTCCAATGAATATCCAATGAAAATACATTTTTCTGACTTTGCCTCCATCTTTGTCCTTAGTTCTTGAGGGATGTGAACATAACACACACATCCAAAAACTTTGAGATGTGTAAGGTCAGGTTTCTTACCAGAATAAACCTCCTCGGGAGTTAGATTATGCACTCGAGCTGTTGTGCACTTGTTCATCAAATAAACAGCCGTACTAGCTACTTCAGACCAATAGTTTAGTGGCATCTTCATCTCATTGAGCATGCACCTTGCAACTTCTGTGATATGTCTGTTTTTCCTTTTAGCTATTCCATTTTGTTGAGGCGTGTAACTACATGTAAATTGTCGCTTGATGCCATTTTCATAAAGAAAATCTGAAAATTCTTTGGAGAAATATTCTCCTCCTCCATTAGACCTCAAGGTCTTTATGTGGCATCTTGTTTCCTTTTCTACCTGTGCTTTAAATCTCTTGAACATGGAGAACACATCTGATTTTTGTTTTATGCAAAACATCCATACTTTTCTTAAATGATCATCAATAAAAGTGACAAAATATCTATTACCAGCCACTGATGGTTGTTGTGATGGTCCCCACACATCCGTATGTATCAAGTCGAGGACATTCCTTGCCACATAGTTGCTCTTCTTGAATGGTTGTCGAGTTTGCTTTCCTAGTTGGCATGCTTCACAAAACTCATGTAGTCCAACATCATTGAATCTTGGAAGACCTCTTACCACTTCATGGTTTCTCATGTCCTTGAGCTTGGGAATGTTGATATGTCCAAACCTTTTGTGCCAGAAATCGATTTCAGCAATCCTCTTGTTTCCAAACTGAATATACATCACCTTTCCATGTGGTTGTTGAATGTACAAAGTGAACATCCTTCCTTCTTTCCTTCCTTGAGCAATGACCTTGCATCCTTATTTTTTGGATTCGTTATAAAGCAGCCTTTTTCATTGAAGATAACATGATATCCTTTCTCTACCATTTGTCCTACTGAAATCAAATTCTTTGCAATAGTAGGAACATGAAGAACATCAGCCAATACCTTCTTGTCTCCAAGCTTGATGTCTCCAACATGCTCAATTGCGTGTTGAGTTTCATCCCCGGTCTCCACACATCCTTTTCCACTTGGAGCTTGTAGCTTTGTGAATAAATCTCCTTGGCATGTCATATGGTTGTTGCAACCTGAATCTATAAACCATTTTTTATCATCACTTCTTGGGTTGTTGTACTCATGCTTCATGGCAAGCATGGTTTGCTTGTCTCCTTCACTTGATGTACTCGCATAGTTATTTTGGCTCCTTTGGTTGCCTCCATTCAGCCTTCCATTCTTTTGCCAACAATGCATAATGTCCTAGTTTACCACAATGATAACAGGTTATACCTTTATGAGGATTGTATGAAACTGGACCTCTTCCTCTATTTCTTCCTCGACCTCTTCCATGTGTGTTGTCATTTGAGTTGTCCTTGTTGTCCTTCGAGTTGTGTTGGCTGAAATTTGTGTTGTTGTAGCTTCTTCCTCTTCCTCTCGAGCCTCCTCTTGAGTTCCTTCATCTACCTTGTCCTGTATATAACATTTGACTATGGCTGTCCTTACCTTTGTTGCCTTCTCCTTGTTGAGCAACCTCTTCAGCCACAAGATTTGGTATAATATTGTCGAATGTTGGTAGAGGGTCTCTATAAAGAATGTTTGTGATGAGGGGCTTCCACTTTTCTTCACTCGTCAAGCCATTGAGGGCTGTTTGGATGATGTCTTCCTCTTCTATCTTGCATCCAAATAATGCTAGCTGATCTCTAAGCTCCTTGATCCTCAATCTATACTCACTAATGCTTTGGTTTGAGCTTTTCTTCATGTTGTTGAGCTCATTCTTGAGTTGCATCCTCCGAGACCTTGTTGGGTAGCATACACCTTCTCCAATGCTTCCCAAACTTCCTTGGTTGTTTCTAAGCTTTACACATGAACAATCATACTGTTAGAAATAACTTGTGAGATGAGTAACATCACCCTTCGATTCCTCTCTTCCCAATCAGCAAATTGTCTCCTTTGTGCCGGAGTAATGTTGGGATCTTGAAGGTCCACCGGTTGTGGATCATCTCCAGTAACTAGACTCCATAAACCTTTACCTTTAAGGAAATTTCTCATTCTATACCTCCAAGGCTGAAAATTGTCTTTGTCTAACTTCTCAACTTGTTGTCCTAAATCGCCATTGAAAACTTCTAAGATTGAAGTTTACCTCAAGTATGTTGTGGCGCTCTTCCTTGACTTTACAAAGCTCCCCATTGATTTGTAGCTTCTCCTTTGCTTCACTTCAGTTCCAATGCTTTGCCTATTCAAACTCCAATGCTCTGATACCAATTGTTGGAGAATTCCTCTCCTATTCGAAGCGGAAAGTGTAGAAGACCTTCTCAGGATCAAGACTTTTGCCAACAGTTGAACCTTGAAATGAAAACTGGTACCAACTGAAAAATACAATGAACTTGAAACTTTGGTCACTCAAACTAGACACCTACAGCTTTTAAATGAGCTATCAAGCACTCAAGTTGGAGTAGATTTGGGTTGGAAACTCTTTGATTCAAAATAGGCTATCTGTCCACTTAGTTAGGCTGAAAACTGGACTTCACTAAAACTTGAATAACTCATAGAACATAAAGAATTTGATAAAACTGTTCTAGATAGAGGAAGTACTCAAGATAATATTTCCAACGAATGTTTAGACTTTAAAATTGGATACATATATTGAGAGATATGACTCTCACAAGTAGACTACCCAAAAATGGGTATGTAGTTGGACATAGTCTATGAGAGTGAAGAGAACGAAATCACTCAAACCAAATGAACTAGCTACAAGGGGACTTCCACGCCTTCTTCCTCTGTTCTTGAGTGTACTCCCTTGCCTCTTTTATATCCAACTGACCAAAAACTCTCATGATGAGTTTGAGAGCTCTTCTCCATAACTTCTCCACTACTTTGGACAGCCACTCCTCTTACAGTTCAGTTTTTGGATTTGATTCTCTTTTGGCCTCCACTACTTGTTGAAGTAAATGCTTCCATTTTTCATTTTTGTATTTTCCTTCTACTTGAAGAAAATCCTTTTTGCAAAAATATATATGACCTTTCTTTATTTTTAACATTTAGCACACCTCTATGTCAAGTATAGCTCAAAACCTTCACCAATTTTCAAATCTTTTACCAAATTATGAACACTCTGCTTCTCTATGAAAACCAGCTTCACTCAGAAAAGTCTACCTCACAAATTTCACTCATTGACTAATGAAATCATTAAATTTTTCACGGAAATTCGATACAACACTCTTCTAGTATTTGTTCATCTAGTCCAAGTTAAATTTCTCTAAAAGAACTTACAAAACTTTAGATTTACTTCAATAAGTAAACATGTGTCTGAAACAAGCATTTTCTACAGGCGACTTTTACATATGTAACTTTAAACACTTGGTTCTCACAAAATATAACACATTTAACGAGATGCTTTTACACATAGATGGCTTACCTTCCAACTTAGATTTTGACTCCTTAATTGTGTAAAACTTTACACTATGCACTAAGATGTGATCAATTCTTTGATCATCGAGATTGCGCCTGTTTCAGATGACACTTATTACTTCTTCACATACAAATGTTCCTACTTACAATTCTCTCAGCCTGATTATAATTAGACTCTCAAATCTTGACCATAGATGCATTAATTATGTACTTAGACATCTATAAAAGGATTTTTGAAATAATCAAGTACAAAAGGAGACATGGAGAAAAGATCGTGATATAGATTTCAGAAGTTTTCTTCTATTCTCATGAAAAACATCTGATTGATGAATCTCATACATTCATCACACTTTTTCTTTCTACCCATCTATTCTTTTTCTATATCTCTTCTCTCATATATATGTCCCCACTCTATACAAGTATATGTGGGCATATATGTACATACTCGTCACCATTTCAAAAGCATAAGTGAACTAATTACAAGCTTAATATTCATGTATATACAAATCACTATTCTCTGATTCTTCTTGTTCCTTCATGCTCCATTCTTTGTTCTTTTCTTCATCTTCACTCTTCAATCTTCATTGTAATCATCAATTAATGATTGTCCTGCTCCAATAGCTCCCCCTCAATCTTTAATTGTGATTACCTGCCTTTTCTTTATACCTGCCATGTCTTTAAACCTCTGCAACTTAGGCCCATCCAAACTCTTTGTCAACATATCTGCAACTTAATCTTTTGTAGGAGTGAACATGATCTCTGCAATAGAACGAAGATTACGACCACCACATGCTAGAGAGATGACTCTCCTCCCAACCAAATGCCTCTATATATAGCTCTCTCCAGGGGACTACCTTCTTGGGCAAGTGAATGCTAATCATCCAAGTGTCAGCCATGTAACTACATGTGCGCCAAGTGTCCATTGGATGCTTCTAGAAGGTTCTAGAGCTCTTTGGGCAAAATACTCTTCCCATGTATCCCATGGGGATTGAACCCAAGACCTCGTCCTTCACACCCTTGAGACTTAACCACTAAGCTAAGTGGATCACTTGTTCACAAGAGCACAAGACCTCCTAGTAAGTCTAAACTCGAGATCTTTGGTCATACACACGGATGACCAAACGGTGTCCGATTTCAGATCTGTCTGAACCGGCCAGACCCTTGGATCATAGACTTACTTTATTACATTCTTCCCCCCTTGGAAAATATTTTCGTCCTCGAAAATAGAGCTATATACATACTGTAGGCAACCCCCGAGCCTCATGTTCTAAAACTGGAAGAACATGGTCATGTTCTAGAACTGGAAGAACATGTCTCATCTCTGTGGTGGCATCCTTGCCCAAATGATTCTAAACACTATCTCGCTTTGCACTTTGATAAACTAGTCAAAGTACAAAATAGTGAATGAATAATAAAGGTGGATCTAAACACATATCCCTGGCTAATTCACAGTTTCTGGATGTGCGATCTAGGCACAAACATGTGAATTAGGTGGATTCAAATTACTAGTCCATTTCTAGGCATAACTGGTGCATGGGCTTAGTAATGAAGGTGGGATTCTTTATCCCTCGCAAGACTTTGAGAATTCTTGATTCACTTGAATTTGTTTTGGAGAACTTGAAGTGTGGTTGTCCCATACATCTAACTTTAGATGTTTATTCAATGGTTTACTTTGATCCAACAGTTACTTGATTTTTCACCCGACTAGAGGACTACTCTGTCCCAATGAGTTGAAAAAATCCTATGTAAACTGTAGGAGAAAGTTTACCATTCTGGTGGAATCAACCATACTAGCTTCACCAATTCAAATTCAAAATGAAAATTGTCCAACTTAGGACACTTTTCTCAAAGACTTTTAACTGAAAGTTCTTGGGAATTGTCAATCCAATGAGCAATTCCTAACTTCCCTATTCTAGAGTATACTGGACTCCAGGAAATCATTTATGCTATAACTTGAAGCAAACTCAAATGAATAAGTCCACTTAGACTTATCATCTTTTGAAGATTGAAAAGGTTCTTGTACATAACATCTATCTAGGATGTTCAAGTTAGTTATTTTATTCTAACCGGCTAACCCTGGTCTTTTGCAAAAGGAATCAGATACCATATCTGAGTCAATTTCAAAAGATTTGGAAAGCGGAAAGAAATAACTAAGACTCTGTACAACCAATTCAAACTTCGAATATATATAAACTTGCTATGAGTCAAAGACTAGATGACTCAGGACTTCAACTTTTCAAAGATCTATTTCAACAGGACATTGAAGCATTGTCTTTATCTTTAAGAGAAATAAACTGGATTCTCAAAAAAGATTCAAAGCAAATAAAAAACATCATCTAACCACAAAATACTAGTGTGGTAACCAACATCAGTGTGTCGACCCACTGAGGTTACGCTGATGAGTTTTGTATTCAAATAATGCTCCACTTGAGACTAAGTTCAGGTCACATTCAATCTTTTTGACTCCGTGAATGCAATTCTTGTGCATTTCTTTGAGTCTAAAAGAGTGAATTTTATCAAGTTACACTAGGAACTTGATGCTTGACTTAGTCAATTAAATCTTTAGTTGAAAAGATCAACTCAAAATCAAAGTCCAACTTCTTTCAAAAATTTATCAAATATTTCTGATCAATAACACTTAAGCTTGAAGTGTTCTATGAAGATCTTGGAAGTTACTTACTTCATATCTTCAGTTTCCTTGATCTTGAAGTTACCTTGAAGTATCGTAAGATACTACTTTCATCCTTTACGAATTAAACTTTTCTTGAAGTCTTAATTCCCTTGAGGATGAAACCTAACTTCAAAATCCAAACTAGGACTGAAAGATAATCATCATCCCACGGTCCGATGTCCCATTCCATCTTTCCTACATCAATCTGAGTATAAAATCTGGTGTCCCATACCACCCTATTTTATATTCACATTAATGTGTGGGTGATTCTTATCCTAAAGTCTAAACATCTCTTGATAGAGTACCTTATTTCTTCAATTCTTTTACAAGAATTGGAAGTTTCAGGCATTACCTCTAACTAGATTTTCTAGGTTTTGATTCCTTCACATGATCGTCTCACAATCATGTGCTTTACCTTGGGAACTTGAAAACCTCTTAACAGAATATCAATTCTTCTTTACTGGGGTTTTCAAATGAAAACTAATCAAAATTCCAAGTACTTGAATTTTCTTGAATTCAAGTTCAATTGGTTTACCCTTGACCAATTTTGTAGTGACAAGAGCTTTTGACTTCTTGTCTTTAGATTCCTTTCTTTATTGTTGCTTTAGGTACCTACCCCGGGGACTTTATTTAGGAATCTCTTTACTGCTTAAGTCTTAAGCATCCGCTCATGCTTTCTGGATTTGTACCAAAATCCCTTTAAGGATAGGTAAACACTTATGTTTTACCTTCCACAGACTTAATTACCATTTTCACGGTTGCAGACTACATTCTTGGAATTTCTTTACTCTGTTCAGACTTGGAACAACTTACTCTTTTTCACATTTTTCCATGGAACTTGAGTGAATAATTCCCAAAAGGAATTTTTATTGCCAATACTTGGGCAATCTACAAAGTAGTTCTAATCGCACATTACTTGGACAATCATGGCCAAGATTGATCAAGTCTGGTTGATCTTGCGATAAAAAGACTTAGTCTTTATCTTTAAGATCTCTTAAAGTATCTTAAGCTTCTTTGCTTACCTGCAGGATTTTTAGAGATCTTTCTCAAGTCCAAGCATACACTTATGCCTCTCAGATTCCAAAGCTAAGAATCTTTGATATACCTTTAGGTTATATCACAAATAGGACTTGAAATACCACTTCTAGTGGTTAGGGATTTACTGGGAACTACTTACTCTATAACTTTTCTTGAAAGATGCTAGTCTCACGTCTGGGGAGATTTTTCTTTCAATAACTTTTTGATTCCTATCAAGTAATACTAGGCTATAATTTGAAGCAAATGATTCATCTTGGAATTTTTTTGCTTTCCAGTCTAATGATTCATCTTGGAATCGTTTGTAAAAAGAACATTTGAAAGAACTTCTTTCAAATAATATCCAAAAAAATTTACTGATTCAATTGTATTCATTTCTTGAGTATCAAACTAGAGACAAAATATCACATTTTGGATATGGTTTCCCATGCCACTATGAAAGTTTAAGTTGAACTTTCATTTATGTGATATCGACTTCTATTCTTGAGTTTGATACAAAACTCATTATTATTGGTCAATCTTCAGATGTTACTAGAGTCCTTTAAACATATTTCACCAATCAAAATTATGTTTAAAGTCCAAGCATCTATTGATGATTGATCCAATAGTAATGTTACTGTGAACACAACTTTGAACTTTATAACTTGTTTAGGAGAAGTTCATGGATTCAAGATCCATTTCTTGGAACTTTCTACTCCTAAATAAAAAGTTCACACTTGCTTCAAGTCTTTAGGAACTTATATTATTTCCTAAAGATTGCTTAGCTAGTTGCATCATTTACCAGAGATGCAATTATAGAATCTAACATCCTTTTATGGATATCAAGGATCAATTGATGTTGAGGTTTAACCTTTGATTTCCATCACCCCTTGGGATGAAAATTTATAAAAATTTATAAAAGCTTGGTACCTTTATATCTTGGCAAAACATTTATATCCTAAAGAGGTTTTGCCTTCATCATTCCTTGGACCTATTATATAATATGAATTTATGTGTATTTTGGGAAGAGTTCATGAATCAATTAAGATCCTCTACTTGGAACATCTACCTTCCCAAAAATAAATTCATCTTAAACATGGTAGGAGAATGATCTCACATGAAATAGAAGGCTTGACTATTTCATATCTCAATTCCAAAAAGTTACTTACCGAGGTTTCATCATGAGATACAAATCTTGAAACCACAAGAAACTTCTTTAAAACTTTCGAAATCTTCTAAATAGAAGAGTGCTCATGGAACTTTGGAAATATAGTTGATGTTCTCATCCAACCTTGGGATGCTTGAGAAGTTACATAAAATATATAACTAATCAACTAAAGCTTTATCCGCATGACTTTCTAAGTACATCCAGGACTTAGAGTCATCATACATCACAAAAGAGTTTGCAAGTAATTAAATTTTCTTGGTTATCAAGAAAATTTATTACTTAACTTTCTCCTAGTGCTTACTTATACCTAGCAAGACATCTATCATACTTAATTGTCATTAAGTATTTATCTTTAATAGTAGAATATCGACTTGGGAAGAAATCGACTAATTACTTGAGTTGCAAAGTAGAACTAGTATGTCTTTGCAACTAACTAGTCCTTGGTCTTCCCTAATGTCAAACTGCGAGCTTTATAAAGTAAGCTAAATACTAAGAGAGTACATTCTCATATCTACTTGCAAACAGCATTCCATTCTTCCATGCAAATGCATGTATCTACATGCAAAAGCATATGCTCACATGCGTATGCATGCATGTTCTTTGCATGCTCAAAAAATAATACAATAATCATGCATAAACTTGATGCACGATTTTTTTCTTGTACTAAGAATGTATATCATGCAATCCTGATGCATGAATATCCTTTCCTTTGTCCTAATGCACTATGATATAAAAACATACCCTTGAAGTGCAATAGAAAACTTACTCAATGGAAAGGAAATATGTATTTAAACTACCAAAATACATTCTTTGATGCACAAAGATCTTTTTGAAATCAAGTCTTTCCTTAATGCAAACTAATGCTTGAAATAAGAAATGGATTAATTCATTATTCTAATCTAGACTTAATCAATTGAAATCTTGGCTATTTCAATGTGCATCTATGATTAAGTGTAGAATAATGAAAACAAGATAAATCAAGCATTAAGGCCAAGCAGAAACTGGAAAATACTTAGCTTTGATCAAAGCTTCGTCCATCCCTTGATCCTTTGGAAGAGTGATTCATCCTCTTGATCCTTGCGAGGAGCTATTCACCATTCTTGAAGCTTCCTCATCAAGAAATAATCTTGGATGACTTGGTCCGTCGAGATCGACTAACTTGGGCCTCTAGATCTTCACTCCTCAGCTTCAAATGCTTTGCTCAATCTTTGATTCTTCTTGGATGGATGAGAGGACTTGGCTCCTTGAAGAGATGAGAGTTGGGCTTGCACTTCAGCTCTGTTTACTGCTTCAGTAAAGTTTGTTCTATATTAGAGAACAAGCAAATCGGGTTGGGCGCGTGGTTACGTCTTCTGGCTCCTTTCCAACCCGTCTGGGTTCAAGTCCCGGCTACAGCAGCGCGCGGCACGTCCTTTTGTTCTCTGATTGAAGCTTTCCTCAGCGCCAGATTCTAGCAGAAGATTAGTTTTTTGCAGACTACCTCTCGTCAATCGGTTGTCGCCTTATGGATAGGCGGGCGTCCTCTAGCTGCGGGGGCGGGGGTTCGAGTTCCCTCTGCTTCACCAGAGATTGTATGCCTTTAGATCTTCAAATTAAGTTCTTCAGCGCCGGCTTCGATCAGTAATGTCTGCCGCGGACAAGTCTTCACGCGGGCGGTTCTCTCTTGTGGTTAGAGCAGAGCGCTCCCAACAAATGGGCGGGGGTTCGAATCCCGCGGGCTATAACAGCAGAGAAAGTAAACTTTTTCTAGCTCATGATTAAGAGCTTCTGCAGCGCAAATATCGAATAACAGAGTTTGGTCTAAAGAGCTCTTCGCGAACGCCTGTTTGGCCTTGTGGATAGGCGATTAGATTCTCTAGACAGAGGTCATGAGATCGAATCCGTCCTCGACCAAAGCACGAAGATTGTTTTGCTAATCTTCTCCTTATACTATGCCCTCCAAGAGAATGACGATTCGGGATGGTTTGATGCACGCCGGAGAGAAAGCGACTCCACGCATAGGCAGTTGAGAACATGGAAGCATGAGGAAGATGATGAGCATAGCAAGGTCACCATGAAAGCTTGCCTAGAGCTCTGATACCAATGCAATAGAACGAAGATTACGACCACCACATGCTAGAGAGATGACTCTCCTCCCAACCAAATGCCTCTATATATAGCTCTCTCCAGGGGACTACCTTCTTGGGCAAGTGAATGCTAATCATCCAAGTGTCAGCCATGTAACTACATGTGCGCCAAGTGTCCATTGGATGCTTCTAGAAGGTTCTAGAGCTCTTTGGGCAAAATACTCTTCCCATGTATCCCATGGGGATTGAACCCAAGACCTCGTCCTTCACACCCTTGAGACTTAACCACTAAGCTAAGTGGATCACTTGTTCACAAGAGCACAAGACCTCCTAGTAAGTCTAAACTCGAGATCTTTGGTCATACACACGGATGACCAAACGGTGTCCGATTTCAGATCTGTCTGAACCGGCCAGACCCTTGGATCATAGACTTACTTTATTACAATCTCTATCTCTTTGTCAATTACCTTTTCTCTCAGAAAATGATATTGGATCTCAATATGTTTAGTCTTGGCATGAAACACAGGATTAGCTGCCAAATATAAAGAACTCATATTATCTCCACAAATAATTGGAATACCCTGATTGATGTCAAAACTCTTCATGAGAGTTTTCAACCATATCACTTCCTTTGCAGCTTCAACCATGCCTTTATACTCTACTTTTGTGGATGATAAAGCAATTGTGTGTTGATTCTTAGAACACCAAGAAATCAATTTATCTCCCATATAACACAAATACCCATGTGTTGATCTTCTATCATCAGAGTTACCTGCCCTCTCTTCTTCCTCAAAGATTTGAACCTTTGATTTACCTTTCTTTTGATTCAATGTTTCTTCAAGACCTGCATAAGTATTATTTGTACCTGAGTACCAAGTACTTTGCTCATCAAATGTGACATCCTTTGATACAACAAATTGCTTTGTAGATGGACTCGACAACCTGTATCCCATTTGCTTATCATCATAACCAATAAACACATACTTTTCAGCCTTTTGTTCCAATTTAAGCCTTAATTGAGAAGGAACATAAGCATAGGCTAAGCAACCAAATACTCACAATGATCTAATGTAGGTCTCTTACCCCACCAAGCTTCATATGGTGTCATACCCTGCGAAGCTTTACATGGTAACCTATTAACCAAGTATGTGGCTGTATTTACAGCCTCAACCCACAAATAATTAAGGCAATTCTTCTCTTCCATCATTGATCTTGCAAACTCAACAAGAGTTCTATTTCTCCTTTCTGCTACACCATTTTGTTGAGGAGAGTGTCTACAAGTAACTTCTCTCTTTATACCTCAATTCCAGAAATAATCACTGAATTCATTTGGAAAATACTCTCCCCCTCCATCTGACCTCAATCTCTTCAATTTTTGTCTATAACTCTTTCTGCATATACATGATAGTGTTTAAATGTACTAAACACTTTTGACTTATCTTTGATCACATAAATAGTGATCCACCTGGTAGCATCATCAACATATATGACATAATATCTAAAGTCCTTTGAAAGACCCCACACATTTGTATGTACCAATTCAGTCTTTCTGAATACATAAAACCATGCTTGTTGTGTGATTGCTTATGAGCCTTACCTAATTGACATGCTTCACTTTTGTATGTCATGTGTTGACCTGCAACATTAGGTAATCCCAGTATTGAACCATTATTAATCATCTCTTTGATACCTCTTTCATTGAATTTTCCAAGAGTTTTGTGCCAAAGATCCAACTCAGATATCTTTTGCTCTCCATATGTGAACAAGGCATGTCCAACATTACCTTCTACCCTCAATGTGAAGAGCCTCCCTTCTTTTTTTCCTGTAACAATTTGCTTATACCCTTGGCTAGGGTCTTCAATATAAACTGGTGAACCTCACCTCATATCCTTTTTCCACAATTTGTCCTACACTAATCAAACTCTTTGGAATTGTAGGAACAAACAAACCTTACTCAAGAGAGTACTTCCATCCTTGGCTTTAACTGATCCAATAGACTTCACCTTGTGCTTTGTATTATCACCTATTTGAACTATATGATATATCACTTTATTCTCCAAATTATTCATTAAAGCAATGATTGCTCTCATGTGTCTTCCTTTAGCTTTTCCTTCAAACTTTGTCCTTTTGAATCTTCAAATGTTGAATTTTGTATGTTGCACTCGAGGTCGTCTTTTCCTTCAACTTTGATCAAATTTGCTCTCATACTCCTAATGGAGATGATTAATCTCCAAAAGAAAAGCTACACTTGAGTTTAGAACACCTCTATGTCAAGTATAGCTCAAAACCTTCACCAATTTTGAAATCTTTTACCAAATTATGAACACTCAACTTCTCTATGAAAACTAACTTCACTCAGAAAAGTCTGCCTCACAAATTCACTCATTGAATAATGAAATGATTAAAGTTTTCTATGAAAATTTAATACGACACTCTTCTAGTTCATGCATCTAATCCAAGTTAAAGTTCTCCAAAAGAACTTATAAAACTTTATATTTACTTCAATAAGTAAACGTGTGTCTTAAACAAGCATTTTCTATAGGTGACTTTTACATATGTAACTTTAAACACTTGGTTCTCACAAAATATAACTCGTCGAATGAAAATGTTTTTAGAAATAGATGGCTTACCTTCCCACTTAGATTTTGACTCCCTATTTGTGTAAAACTTGACACTATGCACTGAGATCTGATCAATTCTTTGATCATTGAGATTGCACCTGTTTCAAAAGACACTTATCACTTCTTCACATACAAATGTTCCTACTTACAATTCTCTCAGCCTGATTATAATTAGACTCTCAAATCTTGACCATAGATGCATTAACTATGGAATTAGACATCTACAAAAGGATTTCTAAAATAATCAAGTACAGAAGGAGAGATGGAGAAAAGATCACGACATAGATTTCAGAAGTTTTCTTCTATTCTCATGAAAAACATCTGATTGATGAATCTCATACATTCATCACACTTTTTCTTTCTACCCATCTATTCTTGTTCTATATCTCTTCTCTCATATATATGAAGTATATATATATATATACATATATGTACATACTCGTCACCATTTCAAAAGCATAAGTGAGCTAATTACAAGCTTAATGTTCATGTATATACAAATCACTATTCTCTTATTCTTCTCTTTCCTTCATGCTCCATTCTTTGATCTTTTCTTCATCTTCACTATATCTTCATTGTAATCATCAATTAATGGTTGTCCTTGTTATCAAGATCTTGCTCACACGCACACACAGGTTGCAAACACAGAAAACACACAGAAAAATAGAGACGCCAAGAGATGAGACTGAACGCAGTATTGGGTGCAATCTCCCCCCATGCACTCTATTTCGATAGTCCACAAAGTGCATGTATTTACAGGAATTTTTTATTATGTCGAAAAGAGTGGTTACATGAGAGCGGCTTCGAAAAGCATGCCTGAAAGTAAAAGTTGGTGACTTTCGTAGAAAGCCTTTGCTTTTAATAGCAGAAATTATGGTCTATAATGACCCTTATTCTAACCACTACTTTTCTAACTATTTCTAACAATAGAACCTTCTACGCGGGTATATTAACAAACTAAATTATAAATCAGATTTATTGATGTCTGCCCTAAAGTCAGATTATTGATGTCCGCCCTTTCACGCTTTCATGCCCTCACGAACCTTCAGCTGCTATATCAAAAACACCAATACACATTAATACATTAATAAATTAACACTCCAACAATTACTTGTTCAACATATTCCATAACTCATAACATGCCCTCAGTTGAAAAAAGCAACTAACCTCAGCTGATAAAAGAAAAATAAACGTGGATGCCCAGTCACATGTTCCATCACTGAACAAAAGATAAGCATGTTCCATGTAAAACACATGCATGGAAATGTTCATGGACGCGTTAAATTATTAAAATTATCTATGAGGTGATGACATAGCCTTTAAATAGTTCAATATTCATTTTCAAAAGTATAACAAAAGTATGATCCTACATACTAAATTCTATGTGTAAATGCATTACATATAATCAAAGAAAATTAGACTAGCGAAAAGACTATTGTTGTTGATGTGGCTACTGCAAACTGATCCTCTTGATAATCGATTGGTACTCATTCTTCACATCATGAGTAAAGGAAATAGCTTCATGAAGCGATGTAGGCCGGCATCAGCGAAGCTTTGCTTGAATTTCCTTCTCTAAACCATCATTATACTTCTTCTTCATAGTATCATTTGAAACATCTTCAAGCAAGTGAAGAGATACTAAGTATTGGTAAAACCGGTCCGTATAGGTTGTAAACGTATCACCTTTCATCCATGTAAATTTAGCCCACAATTGTCGAACATGTAGGTTGAGTTGTAAGGGTAGAAAAGAATCCTTAAACTTTTCTTGAAAATCCTTCCATGTGCTTGGACAATCTGCACTATGAAAAAGATCATTCCACCAAAGCTGAGCTTTTCCAACTAAATAGTTAGCATATGTTTCATCAGTATAAAAATCATCAAACTATGAATACCATGGAAGGACAAAAGGGCCATCCTTAGGGCCATCAAACCGTAAAAATTGGTTATTCTTAATGGCAATCTTGGAATGCATGCCATCTGACTGGGCAGAGACAATAGCGTTGACGACCCTCGTAAGGTTGTCTTCATCAGTTTGCATCTTTTCGAGTATTTCATCGCATTGTCGGATCTCATTCTGAGCGCCTTGTAGTTCGTGCTATAGGAGCTCCAGTTGTTGCTCAAGTGTTACCTCTGATAGAGGTGATTCGCCAAAATCCTCCATGTCGTTCATAGGGTCCATGAGGATGTAGAGACAAAACCTTCTTGCTAGATATGTAAAAACAATTTTTGAGTTTGTTAGAGTTAAAATGTAAAAGGAATGGTTGTTCTTGGGAATTGAAAAAGTAAGAAAGAGATGAAAGTTGTGTTAAATATAAGAAAGGAGAAGTAGAGTGACAACACAAAAGAGATAGTGTAGTGGTAAAACACTTCCCTTGTGTGGGTGAGGTTGTGGGTTCAAATCCTCGCACCTTGGTGAATATAAAACTCCTTATTGCCACTCATAAATTAAAATTGGTTCGCCCGTAGCCAACGACTGCCAAGGGAGCCTTGGGTGCCAAAGATGCCAAAGTAATGCCTTAGTTATGCCTAAGTTCTATGCCTTAGTCGACGCTTTGGAGTAAGCCAAAGGAGTAAACGTAGCTGTAGACATAGGTTCTGGTTCTAGAACTGGAACAGAAACACCGAAGGAGTAAACGTACGTGTAAACGTAGATGTAAACGTAGGTGTAAACATAGGTGTAAACGTAGGTGTAAACGTAGGTATAAACGTAGGTGTAAACGTAGGTTCTAGTTCTGGAACTGGAACAGAAACAGAAACAAAAACCGAAACTGAAATTGAAATTGGAAACAGAAATAGAAACGAGAATGGAAACGAAAATGGAAATGGAACTGGAAATGGAAATTAGAGCCAGAGCTGGAATCGGAATCGAAATCGGATCGCAAACAGACAACAGCGAAACAACGATCACTTCGCCAAAACAAACAGAGATCAATTCTCCAAAACGAACAGAGATCAATTTGCCAAAATGAACAGAAACAGATCTCTCCATAGTGACGCGTGCAAGGCTCTGATACCACTGTTATCAGGATCTTCCTCACATGCACACAGAGGTTGCAAACGTAGAAAACACATGGAAAAATAGATACACCAAGAGATGAGACCGAACGTAGTATTGGGTGCAATCTCCCCCCATGCACTCTGTTTCGATAGTCCACAGAGTGCATGTATTTATAGGAATTTTTTATTACATCGAAAAGAGTGGTTACATGAAAGCGGCTTCGAAAAGCATGCGTGAAAGAAAAAGTTGGTGACTTTTGTAGAAAGCCTTTGCTTTTAATATCAGAAATGGTCTACAATGACCCTTATTCTAACCACTACTTTTCTAACTATTTCTAATAATGGAACCTTCTATGCAGGTTTATTTACAAACTAAATTATAAATCGGATTTATTGATGTCCACCCTGAAGTCGGATTATTGATGTTTGCCCTTTCACGCTTTCACGCCCTCACAAACCTTCAGCTGCTATATAAAAAACACTGAAACGCATTAATACATTAATAAATTAACACGCCAACAATTCCTTGTTCAACATAACTCATAATAGTCTTGCTACAATAGTATGGTCACTTTGAACTTTTTGTGATACCGTTCGGGTTAGCAAATGCATTCGGAACATTCATGATTTTAATAAATCAAGTGTTAAAGCTTTACTTGGGGAAATTTTTTATGGATTTCCTCCATGGTATTTTAATTTTCAGCAAATATTATGAGAGTAATTTGGAGCACTTGAAAAAAGTCTTTCAACTTCTCAAAGATAGTGAAGTTTATAGTAAAGAATCCAAATGTGATTTCTTTACCCAAGAAGTAGAGTATTTAGGTCATATTATATCCATAAAAGGAATGCAAGTTGACCTTGAAAAGGTCCAAGTAGTTCTTGAATGGCCTTAGGCTAAGACTATTCAAGAACTACATATTTTTCTTGGATTGGCTAGATATTACAGTAAGTTTGCGGTTGGATACGCCAAAATTGGAGTACCTTTGACATACCAACTCAAAGGGAAACATTAGAAACTAAATTGTAAAGTAGAACAAGCAAAGAGTTTTCAAGATCTCAAACTTGCTTTCGTTTTCGAAGCGGTACAATGGTGATGCAACATGGTGTATTGTCCTCTAAGAGAGATCCATAATGATGTCATCATAGTAGAAAATGGATCTCTAGTGATGAGCACATTGCTCCACACAGACTTGCATAAAACAAGAACTACATAATACACTCAAAGCATGTCTCAGAGTTCCTAGGTTTTACAAATGCCATCAAAATTAGAGTTTGTGGCTGACTAGGCCACTAAATGCTTAATTATAGAACATATACAAAAGTGTCTGACGGCCATTTGGCCTTTGACATGGACACTAACATTAACAATCTCCCACTAAAGGCCAATATGACCAAAGAAACTAGGGGAGAAAAACAAGGAATGATAAAGAATACCTGAGTGCAAGTATACAAGTTATAGCTCCCACCGGATGGGCATGTTACATAGTGTACAAGTAATTGCGCAAGATCAAGAATCAAGTGACCCCCATTGGGTGACAATATGTAGAAAGCTACCAATGGTAGAGCTTTGTCAAAGCATCTATATCACTATCTTGAGTATGAACCTTCTTAAGAATAATGCGCTCAATGGATAAGGAGTCTCTAATGAAGTGATGCCTCACCTCAATGTCCTTAGTCTTTGCATGATAGAATGGATTCTTAGCCAAAGCAATAGCACTCTAACTATCACTAAGAAAATGAGGTACATGCTAAGGTAGACCCATATCACTGTTACACTTATGCATTCCTTGAGTAGCTTTTATGTGAACATTTTCCCTATACATGGGCACTTTTTACTCTAGTGATGGCTAGAGCTTTTTTCCACATGTTACAACATAGATGATTCACTCATATGTGGTTGTACTTAGTTCTTAGGGATATTATTAATCTCTTACTTTAGTTCTATTCATTGTCAATAGAGAGAGATATTCTAGCCATCCATCTTCTTTGTGTGTCTTGTTTCATTTATGGTCCTTGTGTGTGCTTCTCGTGCATCTCTCACACTTCTACACACACCCAACAGTGGTATTAGAGCAGGCTCAACTCCTCAAGTTTCAATTTTTTGCATCAAGATGCACGTGCACTTTTAATTGTGCAAATCTACTTCGGAGCATAGAATAGTGATTTTTAGCAGCCAACAAATATTTTTAAAAGTTCCACTAACTTGCACAAGGATTTTAGCCCCATTTTGAGGCCATTCCTGCAGTTAGATACCTCATCAAAGTGATGGATTATTCTTCTCTTCACAGTCTACCATCACATATGGAGCTTATTCTTCAAGTATAGTGGTTACTCCTTCTCCACCTACAAAAGAGAAACTTAGATGGGATGGAAAAGATGCTCAATCTCATGCATTGATTGCACTTTGTGTGAAGTATCATATAGCTCCACACATTCAGTCATGTTCTACATCAAGACAAGCATGGGAAACTCCCGCTTCTTTGTATGTCATGCATAATGAAGCATGTGTTGCATACTTGAGGAAGAAACTTGAGGATGTACGTATGGCTAAAAATGATTCTATGAATGTGTATGTGGCATGCATCAAGGACTTGAAAGGGCAATTGGAAAACATAGATGACATTATTATGGATGCATCACTCAGCTCTACATTGTTGAAAGGATTATCAAAATCTTTTCAAAGCTTTGTCACTACACTCCGTTTATTTGCAAAAGAGAATCCAACTATGTATGCATTTGATGAGGTTGTGTCTCTTCTTTTTCAAGAAGAGCATCTAGAGTGAATAGGAGTCCTTTAATTGAGGGAACACAAGCAATTGCTATCTCAAAAGAAAGGAAAAGCAAGTATGGTTTAGCTTTGGGTTCATCAAAACCAAAGCCTCAATATTTCTCTTCCACTCATTCCTCTAATGATGCTGATTTGCAAAAGATAAAGAGATACAATTATTATTAGAAGGTTGGTCATACTATTGATGAATGTAGAAAGCCTGCTAAATGCAATGAAAAGAAGAAAGAATCGGGCATGTCTTTTTCTGAAAATTGGTCAAATGCAAAGAATGATGAAGCCAACATGACTCAATATTTTTGGGCATGTGTCGTTACATGTCATTATGATGCATCATTGCATTCTAAATGTATGGTTGTGAGTGAGGCTGATTCGGATTGGTTCTTTGATAGTGGTGCTTCAAAGCACATAACTTCATGCAAAAGATTCTTTTGCATCTTTGAAAGATGCACAAAAAGGAGGCAATGTGGTGTGTGCAAACAATGCCTCTTATCATATCATTGGAGTAGGATAAAGTGAGCTTACAACTGCAAATGGAGGTGTGATTCTCTTGAAAAATGTATTGTATGTACCCAGAATCAAGAAGAACTTAATTTCAATTCCGTTGATTTCCAAAGTTGAACTTCATGTACAATTTTTTGATGATAAGTGTATGGTTCAAGGTTTCAACAATGGTGATATTATCATGGTGTGATGCAATATGTAATGGTTTGTATCACTTGGATACATACAAGATGGCTACCTCAAATGCCTTGGTTGCTCATACTTCTTCCATGGCTAAAATGGAGCTTTGGCATGCTCATTTTGGTTACTTGAACTTCAATAGTTTTCTTTACTTGCAAAAGAAAGACATGGTTAATGGTTTGCCAACACTTGAGTCCATTGAAAAGCATGCATGTGAAAGTTTCATTCTTGCAAAAATGCATCATGCTTCTTTTACAAAAGATAGTCATGCACATGCTAGAAGAAAATTGAAACTTGTTTAGAGTGATGTATATGGTCCCATCAACACTCCACATTTTAGGAAGCATTTATATTTTGTTACCTTCACTGATGATGCTACTTGCCATACATGGGTATACACTATGATAGAAAAGAATGAGGTATTTTCTTGCTTCAAAGCATTTTTAGATATGGCTGAAATTTTTTTTTGAAATACGCTTTTGACTCTACGCATAGATTGTGGTGGTGAATACATGTCACATGAATCTAATACTTTTCTTCATGAAAGATAAATTACACACCAATGTATGGTGCCCTATAAACCTTAGCGAAATGGTTTTGTTGAGTGTAAAAATGGAACACTCCTTGAAATGGCATGATGTATGGTCAAAGGAAAGCACCTTCTTAACAAGCTTTGGATCGAAGCGATCATGTGTGCAAACTATGTGTTGAATCGCTACCCTACAAAAGCATTGAGATTCATCACTCCTTATGAGGCTTTGAATGGACATGAACCTATGGTTGGTTGTTTGGCATATGCTTTTATGCCATCACAACAATGTCACAAACTTGATGACAAGGAAAAAAATGTATATTTGTGATTATGGTGATGAAAGTAAGGGATATTGTTTGAACCATCTAATGAAGAACACAATTATTGTGATTTGAGATGTGGTATTTGCTGAAAATTCAGCTTTCCCTCTACTTGAATGCAAAAACAACCAACAATTAGCTCACAAGATGTGTTTGATACACTCATGCCTTTATTTCAAAGTGGTGCGCTTGACTATGGCCTATGGCAAAATGAGTGTGAAATTCAGCCCATGCATGATATACATGTTGACAATGTATTACATAATGAACGCATGTCTACACAGAGTGCACAAACTATGCCAAAGTGGTTGAAACAAACTTTGCAAGGCAGCAAATTGAGTGCACCTTTACTTAGTAGAACAAGATCAAGCTCTCAACATGCATCAAGTAATTTTTGTGGATTATTCTCTTATTACAATAGCATGTAATGAAGAGCCACTTTGTTGAGCTAGTCAAAGTCAAAGTGGTCAAAGTCAAGTTATTCAAAGTCAAGGTATTCAAAGTCAAAATGGTCAAAGTCAAACTTGGACAAAGTCAAATTGTTCAATTGCAAAATTGGTCAAAGGTCAAAGTGATGACTTTGCAAGTGATGCACAATGATGCAAAAGTGCAAAGTGGTGCACAAGTGGTGTGCAAGAGGCCCGGAACAAGGTGAATAGGTGAACCCTCCCTTAGGCACTCATATTGAAGAAATGAAGGCAAAAGTGAAGGCATTTGAAGAGGAAGCGGTACACAAAAGTGTATGTATGGTCCCCCATTTAAATTTTTTTTTTTCCTAAAGTCATTATAGGAAAAAAATAGGGAGTCGTTGGCTGTACACTTTTTTATACAATCTTTGGACATCAAAATGAGCACCAACATATGCTATCAGTTAGGATTGACATGCGTAAGTGACTCCACACACAAGGGATGGGTATTATCCTTAGAATTGGACTAAGCAAGTGAGAGTGTAGTCTACACTAGGAGAGAAGAGCAAGAGACATTGAACCAGAGCATGATGCAGAGAAGGAATTGAGAGACAGTGTGCAAGAAGGGTGATCTAGTGTGCAGAGAAGGAGTGCACAGAACCAATGAGGAAGACAATCAAGGTGGCACAAGGTACCTATTGCAGAGCAAAGAGAGCACAAGGCAGAGAAAAAGACGGGCCCCAAAATTTTTCCGATTTGGACACCCAATTTTGTATTATAACCTTTCTTGTAATATATTTTCCGATGTAAATGCACTAGAGGAGTCCTCTAGATGCATCCCCACAGAAGATTAGAAGCTTACCCATGTAAATCAGTAGGAAATTAGTCTTTTAGTGAATAATATGCCGGTCTCTTGTGTGAAAGGACCATTTTTAGGGCACAAGTACATAAGTCAATTTGTGACTCTTTGTAAAGACTTTTTGCCATTGTGAGAATCAAGAGCACAGAAATTCGAATTTGTGTCTTCTCCTCTCTGTATCTTTTTCTTTGTGAGCTTGTATGCTTGTGTATTGCTTGGAAAGAGTGTAGGAAAGTGTTTTCTATCCATGAAAGTGTTTGTTTGCTGTTGTAAGGGTGTGTGCGAAGTGTAGGAAGTGCTGAAGTGTAGGAAGGTCTTTCCTATGACTCTGTATTTTGCTCATAACTTGAAGTAGAAGCATCAGAATTGAGTGAGAATACCGTCATTGGATGCGTCTTTTTGAGAGCTTCGAAAGGCATATGCTATTCGCTATATTAAGAGTTCGGAGCTAACAGAAAAGCTCAATTTACTGTTGGCTGTTGTTCCAAGTATCGTGACACCATGACTGACAGTTGAAGCTTGTTTGGATTACTCTTTGCCTTGTTTGCACTCTTTGAGTAACTCATTTGCATTGATCGTCATTTGAATGCATGTCTTCATACACTCGGCTAGGTTTGTATACTCATCGGATTGATAATTAAAGTGTGAATCCCCACTATATGCACTTGAGGGGGATTGAGGTATAGTCTCTTTCTCCACAAGTCCCTAAGTTGGTTCTTAGGTACACACGTTTTTTGGCGCCGTTGCCGGGGAGTGTCGAATCAAACCGAGGCATTCGTGTGATGGTAAGTAGCTTTTTGCATTGAAGTGAGAGGAGGAGTAGTGATTTTCTCTTCTTTGGTGAGTCACTTTCAGCCGCACTTACTACTTCTCACTCTTGGAGTGTGTGTAGTGAGTTATTAGTGTAGGGAAGTGAGTGGAGTGAGTAGAGTAGGAATAAGGAAGTAGGTTAAGTATTTGGAGTAGCTTTCAGTTTTTGGTCTTGTTTTTTTTTGTGAGTAGGAAACTCAAAAGTATAAAAGCTAAAAAATGCCATTTTGTAAGTCACTTGTGCTCAAAGCAAGTATCGTGAGAAACTGTTGCCGAGTATCGCGGACGAAGATCTGAGCATTCTGAGCTACGCAAAACGAGTCAGAGGGGGTAGGGAGTTGAGATAGAGTCCTAAGGTAAGCACATGTATCATTCTCTCAGCTTCATTACATAAATCAAGCTTTTCAGAAGAAAACGATCTACGACAGGTATTGTGAGGGTCTTATAGGGGGTAGAAGGTGTATTTTGTGTGATACAGAGAGTGAGGAGAGGGTAGATGAACTGGGAAAACAATTGTCTTCATTCAAAACCCAAAAAAATCCAGAAAAAATATGAAAAAGGGTCAAGTATCATGTTTTCCCGCTGTCGAGTATCGCAATACCTGACAAGTATCGTGATCTCCTGTGGTTGAGTATCGTGATACTTCCCAAATATCGTGTGTTGAGTTGCCCGATCGCGATACTTAACAAGTATCGTGTATCGAGTCCTGCAACTATCGTGTATTGTTTTACTTCCGATCGCGATACTTCCCGAATATCGTGTATCGTGATTTCTTGATCGCGATACTTCACCAAGTATCGTGTATCGAGTATCGTGTTAAAGGCGTATCGAGTATCGTGTTCCTCCAAGTATCAAGTATCATGCTCATTCAAGTATCGTGTATCGTGCTTTTCACCGATCGCCGATACTTGTCAGAGATCGTGTATCGTGGTTGCCCAAGTATCGTGTATCGTGTTCATTGAAGTATCGAGTATCGTCGTTGTCTGATCGCGATACTTCATAGGTATCGTGTATTGTGTGAATCAAGTATCGTGTTCATCCAAGTATCGAGTATCGTTTGTAACCAAGTATCGTGTATCGTGCTATCTCAAGTATCGTGTTCATCCAAGTATCGAGTATCGTCTTTCTCCGAGTATCGAGTATCGTTTTATTGAGATATCCTGAATCATTTTTGGGCAGATATCGTGTATCGTCTGGCTCAAAGGTCAAGTATCGTGAAATTTTGAGTCAAGTATTGCGACTTGAGATTTCATATTCAGTCCTTTTCCAGCCAAATTCTTCTAGAATTCTGACCCATAGTGAAGAGTTCTAGAAGCTAGAGGTTAGCAAGGGCTGACCAGAGCTTTTAAGTGGATGAACCTGAGATCTGGAAGAACCCTAGGAAGCCGAAGGAGTGTGATCTCTTCTGTAGGAAGTATAGCTGAACCAAGTAGCCGATCACATTATTCTGAGACCTCTAGTGAGTCAGAAGAAGAAATTCCTATGGCTTTAGAGGATATGCAAAACACTGTACCAATGATTGGCATGATGTCAATTATTGAGGGAGAATATCGGACATCTTTAGAATATGTGACCACCAATCAACATGAGATCCCCATATACCTAGATGGACTAAACCGATCAGTGGCCAGACTGAAGAAAGCTTCAGATGCTTACATAGTGCCAGCAGTGAAATATTCAGGAGGATTTTACATGGATAAAAAGGACATCCAGTATGTGGTTACAGAACATCCGGAAAACATTAATGAACTTGGGGAAGAAAACAATGGAAGGAAATGAAGAGCAAGTGACCACACCTAGAGGGAGATCTACTATTGTTAGGGGTTGGAGAGGAGACCTGATTCCCCAGGATGACTCCTTAATGGATGTGTATTTGATTAATGGAATGGTGCATCTCCTTAGAGCCCACTCTTCATTATGGGAAGCAGCCCCTAATCCAGTTACTGTCTATGAGTTGCAAGATCCTGATTTTCCAACAATTATCACATATTTGGACAAAAACCAGAGAAGGTATTGGCCCCTAACAGATTCAGAGAGAGCCGGGTTGAAATATCAGAACATTCCAGTGTTTCCCCCGAGGGATCAAGCCACTACTTCACAAAACCCACATGGAACCTCTCAAAATAATTCATTTCAACAGTCAGGACAAACACCACAAAATCAAATTCCGGTTAGACCACATGTGCAGTTTGCTATGCCTGCAAATAACCCTACCTATCGGCCTCAGCCACCTGTTGACCCGTGGAATGGAATTCCTGCTCCAGTTAGACCACCTGTAGCAAGAGGACCTGGTATACCGATAGGGAGACCCATGTTCCCTGTAATGCCTAGACCGCCTGAAGGAGGAAGAAGATTAAGGCCAATTCAAGTGGCCAAGTGCATGAGAAATCACTATGATGGCTCAAGTGAACCTTACAATCATATAGCTGAATTCAAGCAAGTAATCAGAGCCGAACAAGTAGAAGATTTTTTAATCCAATATGAATCTTTCGGTCTAACTTTGAAGGACACAGCTTTAGCTTGGTTCCAGCCATTAGATCCAAATGATTTTCAGAACATGGAACAAGTCTATCAAGAAATGATTGAAGAATTCACTAAGTCTGGAATTAAAAACAACTCGTCATCATTGATCCATAGCTTTAAGCAAGCCCCTACGGAATCAATGAGATTGGCAGCAAGAAGATTCAAGCAGTATATGGATAGATGTCCAGTGGAAGAGAGACCCACCCAAAACAAAATAGTGTCATTATTTTTGGAAGGATTATTGAATGGATCATTAAGATCTCTGGTGTATGTGAAGAGAGTTCAAACCTTGCAAGAATGCATGAAAGAATGTATTGACCTAGATGAAAATCTTGCGGAGGATCTGAAGATACCTCAAGGTAGTTTGAAGAGTGAAGATTCAGCAAGTAGCACATCGAACCCTAAGAACAATGTTGAGGAAATAGCCGACCTAGTAGCAAAGAAGCTGAATGTCCAAGGACAGAGGAACTACCCCAACAACCCAATGAGAGTTCCCATGCTTAGAAGATGTATGCATTGTGGAGGTGATCATCCATCTCATTTGTACACTAGGGGAGTAGTCCCACCACCTGCTTATGCTTACAATAGACCACCGGTTCCAGGCCCTCTACAATATTGCAGCATAGAACAAAAATACACAAATCACAGTGCAGAAAATTGTCCCTACAATAGGCAATCAAGACCAACACAACCTGTCATGAGACCTTATGGGTACCCTCAGAGAGATCTAGGAGGAGAAGCCCTTAGATATCCCACATATCAGCAGCAGGCACATGTACCACGGCCATATGCTTACCAAGGTCATAATCAACCACAACCGGTGTTAGGACAATAGCCACCCCATCCTCAGAATGTTGTCCCAGTGAAGATAGCTCAACCTGAAGAAAACTTAGAGAGAGCAATAGTCCCAGCCACACCATTGACTAGTAATGAACCATATGACTCATCTTATGACCATAGTCAAGGAAACTATCCCAGTTATGAGAGCTCTATGATAGAATATGGACAAATATACGAACCATATACCTATGGCATGGAAGTGCCACATAGTTCCTACGGATATGAGCAGGATTATGTGCCATTGATGTACACAGCCCCTAGGGCATCCATACCCCCCCGACCTATGAACAGACCGCCTGTACCTAGAGGACCATGTTATAGATGCGGAGGTGATCATTATATCAGAGAGTGTACACTGCCAAATCCACCACCACCACAGTGAGTCTGGGAAGGATACTGTAGTGATTGTGGTAAAGAACACCTTTTCAGAGATTGCCCCAAGAACCCCAACAAAGTTAACTCTAATGTGCAGATTAACGTTATAGAAGTGATAGAATCATCAGGAAGCGACAAGGAGTATACTATACCATTGAAAGCAATAACTAGAGCCAAAGCGAGAGAAACCCCAGACAAAAATGAGGAGAATGATCAAGGTGACAGAGAGGTGAACACACCCACACCTCAAAGAGTTGAAGACTCGGAAGAGCCTGAGAAAAGTGTTGTAAGCAAAAGGACACAAAGATGGAAGAACCGTAGAGATAGGATAAAGGAAAAGAAGTTACTACAAAATAAGGAAAATGAGAAGAGCGAACAAAATCTAAAAGAGGAACAGAAATTTGAAGAAGAAAATAAAAATGGAAAGTGTAAAAAAGAAGAGGTAGGATCAATATTAGCAGATCCCATGCCTGAAGAACTGGCCATGTGGATTCAGGCGTACAAGGCACGAATAAGAGCAGGACCTACCATAGAACAACATGAAAGAGAATATCCTAGAGGTGACCTAGAGAAAGAGAGGTTGGAGATCTGCAAAAAATTAATAGAAGTCGCTCAACAAACCTTAGGAAAACCTGTTGTTCCACTAAAGAATACACGAATTTCCGAAAGAAAATTCCAAGAGTGTGTCATTGCTAATGATAACGAGAAACCCGAAGCAGGTAAGACACATGATGGAAATTATTGTGAGGAAAAAAGGGATGGATCCATTGTTCCTGAAGTAGAAGGGGAATGGCCTAAAGACTTGTGGGCAAGAGTCCAAGAAGACAGGTGGAAGAAAGTAGAAGGAATCAAACCACCCTTTGAAGAGCTAGAAGCTGAAGACGGAATAGAGGATTCAATACCTGAAGTGAATTCAGAAGAAATATTACCAATGGATCCAAGTGACAAAGAAGATGACGGAGTAAAGGCTTTGCCAAATTACACAGGAGAGTACGAACTCAGTTCAGAATTATATTGCATTCCCTCAATAAGGAAAAAAGAACTGAACCCATCAGTCCAAACGTCGCATATCATACAACACCTTAGAAAGGTAAAAATCCCTTGCACTTTGACATTGGAAGAACTGTTGAAGGTTAAACCACATTTGAAGGAGAAATTGACCAGTCAATTGGAGATCAAGACAGAAGAAAAAGAGATATATGATGAAGTAAACATAGTAAAAATCCCAGTCGATAAGGTTGGAGATTTTAGTGAGGGAGATGAAGGAAATACTTGCCTTCCAATTATCTATAGGGGTTACACTACTAAAGCCATCTTAGATTCTGGAGCTGGAGTAGGAATTGCTACAAAAGAAATCTGGGAGAAATGGGGAAAGCCAGCTTTAAGACCAACACACATGAAGATACAAATGGCAGATGGACACACTGAACGACCCTTGGGATTATTGGAACGAGTAGTTTTTACTACTTGCGGAGTTGAGTTCAAGCACACCTTAGCGATATGTCAATTTGAAAGGCCAAGCAATTATGAAATGATACTTGGAAGACCTTTCATGCGACAACTAAAGGTAGTGCAAGATTGGGGAAAAGACGCAGTATATTTACAACATGAAGGAACCACCACGAGAATAAATCTCCACACATATACATATCAAGATGTTCCCCCCTTACAATGGAATCAGATTCATAAGGAGGAAGATAATCAGTCGATTCATAGTATAGGTTCAAGTGATCAATCATGGATGAACGAAGACACTCATCTATGGATATGCCAAACTGCGAAAAAGGAGGAAGATAGGAGAAAAGGATGGCAGCAAAGGAAAGGAGTTGCTAGATCTATACAAGATCCAACCTATATGCCTCAAACATTCTTAGATGAAGAATTTGAACCTCATGGTTGGATGGAGATTTTAGCTACTCTCGATGTGTGTGTAAACGAAGAAGTGATAACCATGAATGAATGCATTGATGAGGAAGGATATGACGTTAGTCTATATGTGGTAGTCCTTCAGGAGGCTGAAGAAGGAGAAGTCATAGAAAAGGAATGGAAGGAAGACTATGAGAGCATTGAAATGGAGCAAGAACACATGGAAACAGAAAATGAAACTCAAGAAATAAGTGCCATAGCTAATGAAGTATATCAAGAACCAACACAGGAAGAGGAGCTTGCATTAGAAAAAGCAAAAAGTGATGAAGAAAACAAGCCTCAAGACCAATTCGAAGTACCTGCACACTTCAAAAAATATGAAGTAGAAGAGAGAAGAATTGCTATTCAAATGCCAAAACGAGAAGCACAGCCAGGAATAGCATATGACAACAAAGAGCAAACCAAGAAGATAGTAGTAACGTTAGAGGAAGGAGAGGAGCGATGTACTTTCATAGGACATGATGTCTCAATGGAGGAAGAACGAGAGTTAATACACCTCATAAGGGAATACCGGGATGTCTTTGCCTGGACATACAAGGACTTGAAAGGAGTAGATCCATCTATATGTGCTCATAGAATCCCTATGACATCCGAAGCCAAACCTTCTAAACGAAGATCGTATACATATAATGATGTGTACTCAACAAAGATAAAAGAAGAGATAGATAAGTTGTTAGATGCTTGATTCATATATGAGATCGAACACACGGAATGGGTATCACCTTTGGTGGTTGTACCAAAAAGAATGGGAAGTTAAGAGTATGCATAAATCTGAAAAAAGTTAATGCTGCTACCATAAGAGACAGTTACCCATTACCCATCACGGATCATCTTTTGGAAAGAGTGGCAGGGAAGGAAGTTTATAGTTTTTTGGACGGCTTTTCAGGCTATAATCAAGTAGCCATTGCTCCTGAGGACCAGCATAAAACAGCCTTTGCAACTGAATGGGGAGTATACGCCTTTAGGGTTATGCCTTTCGGCCTAACTAATGCCCTAGCCACCTTCCAAAGATTGATGTGCCATGTATTCAAAGAGTTCCTGAGAAAGATTATGGAGGTATACGTGGACGATTTATGTACTTATTCAGCTATACGATCAGAACTAGGAAAGATCTTTGCCAAATGTCGACAATATCGAGTATGCCTCAATCCAGAAAAGTGTGTCTTCATGGTTCGACAAGGGAAGATATTAGGACACATTGTCTCTAAGAATGGAATCTCAACAGATGAAGATAAATCAAAGTCATTCTAGATTTACCGAGACCAAAGACTGCTAAAGAAGTCCAAGCATTTATGGGACATTGTGGATACTACCGAAGATTTATACATATGTATGCCATAATTGCTAGACCTCTTTATGCATTATTGACATAGTTTAACTAGACTGAAGAATGTGAAAAAGCCTTTAATGAATTAAAGAGTCGATTGAGTTCAGCCCCAATCCTTCGAGTACCCAATTGGAACAAGCCATTTCACATTCACGTAGATGCTTCCAATTTTGCCATTGGTTGCATCTTAGCTCAACCTACAGATACGGGAAAGTTAGATCACCCTATAGCCTATGCAAGTAGACAATTGAATCAAGCAGAACGCAATTATACCACAATCGAAAGAGAAGGCCTAGGAATGGTGTATGCAGTAAAAAAGTTTCAACATTACCTTTTGGCAAACAAATTTAAATTCTTTATTGATCATCAGGCCCTATTGTACTTAGTCAATAAGCCTTGTAATACAGGACGACTAGTACGACGGTTTCTATTGTTGATGGAATTTGATTTTGAAGTAGTAGTCAAGAAAGGAAGTACCCACATAAGAGCGGATCACCTATCAAGAATGACACATGGAGAGCCACCCATAGGAGTACCCGATGATTTGCCAGATACGTACCTTTTTAATCTCGAAGTATGTCCCCAATGGGCAGAAAAGTTGATCCCTATACTCACGCATGGACCTAAAGATGGGATCACACCAAACCGAACTCAAGATCTATGGAAGACTAAAAACCTTCATATCATTGTTGGAAGTTTGTATCATCAAGACTCAAGTGGATTACTTGTGAGATGTGTAGAAGAAGAGGAACAGGAAATGTGGCTTCAAAAAGCACATGTAAATCAATGGAAAACTCATCTAAATGCAAACAGAACATGGCAAACACTAAGGAGATTGGGCATATATTGGCCAACCATGCAGAGGGATGCACATAATTATGTATCAGCCTGCCCAACCTATCAAGAACGGAATCCAGAAGAGAACTCCACTCTATGCTACTCCACTGTAGCACCAAGATGGAGCATGCCTCTGGTGAAGTTCTTAAAGACCCAAGAGCACGCAGAAGGAGCCACTCTAGCAAGAAAATGAGCACTGGTAGAACAAAGTAAGGACTATGCTCTTATTGAAAAACAACTCTTCAAACGAGGAAGAGATAATCATTTGCGAATGTGCATTCATGAAGACGAGTATCTTGCTGTTTTAGAGATGGCACATATAGGAGCTATAGGAGGATATTTCTCTGCAGATAAGACAACAAAAATGATTCTCTTTGCTGGTATGTGGTGGCCAACTCTACATCAGGATGCATCCACATATGTTCAACGATGTGATAAATGTCAACGAACGAAATATCCAATTACAAGAGATGAAATGCCATTAAAACCCATGATGAGTGCCAGAGCTTTTACTAAATGGGGAATAGACTTCATAGGACCTATTAGCCCCCCAGCTAAAGGATCCCATGCCGAATACATAATTGTAGCCACCGATTATTTGACCAAATGGGTTGAAGCCAAAGCAACCAAGAAAAATGACGCAAGAACTACGGCCAAGTTTCTCTTTGAGAACGTTTTCACTAGATTTGGACTACCGATAGAAATTATGAGTGATAGAGGTACGCATTTTGTGAATGAAGTAATAGAAGCCTTGCTGAATGAATTTTTGGTAATTCATAAGAAATCAGCCCCTTATCACCCACAAGCTAATGGACAAGCCGAAAGTTCCAATAAAATCTTATGCACAGTTCTCACGAAAATTGTGAACAAGGGTAGATCTGATTGGGATAAACAATTACATCACGCTTTATGGGCATTCAGAGTAGCCTACAAAACTGCCATAGGCACTACTCCTTTTAACTTAGTGTATGGATAGAATGCTATTTTACCAATTGATTTCTTAATACCCACTCTCAGAGTAGCAACAACATATGAGTGGACGGGGCATGAACTCTCAGCTCAATTGGATCAAATAGAGAAGCTTCATGAAACTAGGTTACAAGCAGTAGCAGGGATTTATGCTACCAAAAGGCGACAAAAGGCATATTTTGATGCTCATATTAAAGACAAAAATTTGAAGGAAGGAGATTTAGTTTTGGTATATACTCTGAAACAACATGCTAAGAAGTTGCAGAAGAGAGGATACGGCCCGTTGATCATCAATCGTATATCTACGAGTGGAGCCATCAGTCTAGCAACCCTAGATGGAGAAGTATTACCAAACTATATCAGTGGATGTCGAGTGAAAAAATATCTAGAAACATTGACTGAAGAAACAAACTCACGATTAATCAAGGGCAAGAATAGACGCATCGAAGAGGAAAGGATACGAGAAGAAGCAAGACAAGAAGCACTAGAACGAATCAAGAAACAAAAAGAGTGGATGAGAGAGAGAGATGAGAGATATCGACTAGGAGAAGAACTCATCCCAATGGCTAATTTTAGAGCCACTGAAAACCTAGGTCAACAGAGGACACAACCATATTTGAATGTGGGAGCAGGAAAAAAGGAATACCACTTAGTGGATGCTCTCATTGACACCACCATAAGTTGTATCAAACTTTCATTGACTCAAAAACTCAAGGAGGAATTACGTCCATCAAAGGCAGAGTTGATAGGAATAGGGGGCACAATTACTCAATGTATGGGTGAAGTAACCTTACCTCTACATATTGGAAACAATACTATGGAACAAAAACTCTTAGTATGTCACGATCAGGATTTATTGGAAGAGCTGGTGTTAGGTCAAGACTGGATATACAAATATGAGGTGACTATTCAATTGGCCTTAGGATACATCTCAGCCAAGATAGGACATCGTGAAGTATTCAGCATGCTAGACGAACGACCAATCAAAGCCGCAAGTATAGAGCCAAAAATTCACTCTAATGAACACAGTCATGAATGTATGTTCACTAGCACTATGGAAACCCCTTCATCAAGTACTTCATGTGAGGACACACCGAATTTTGCTTACACACCATCCTTTGATCTAGCGAGTCACAAGAGTGTCATTCTATCGGAAAACAGCCTTAGCGAAGAACCATGCACAAGAGAGACTAGTTCTCTAAATCATCACAAGTCTATACCTATTAGAATATACCCCATTCCTCACACTAGACAGGCTTGGATAAGGAAGGATCAAGTAGCTGCATATCTTCTACAACAGAAACATCATCGACATCAGAACAATCCAGCGAAGAAGCAGACAAATGACTTTGGACATCGAGATCAACAACGAATTGCTAGACGGTGGATTCCAAAGAGAGTAATAGCCGCCCAGTCGGACCGAACACAAATATGGATTCCCAAGTCATGCGCTCAAAGGACAATCATCAAGAAGGAAGAGTCAAGGCTCAAGAAAAATCAATATGCTCCAAAGGCAAGACAACCAAAGATGAACAGCTGCAGGACAGAGAAGGAGTATACATTTGCACCAAAAACTATTCCAAGGTTCAAACATCAGCAAAAGCAGACGTACAACATAAGAAGACCCACATTCATGAGGAATGTTGAAAATACAATTCATCCCAAGAGAGTGAAGCAGATTTGGATGCCGAAAAGCACGACGAGCTGCATGCATCAAACAAATACTCCAAGTTGCACACATTGGGAGTTAACAAAATCCAAAGTATGCATGATAGGGCCACATTACAAGGCCACGCATTCGGCACAATATTCTTCTATGTCAGGATAGTGAAGCACATTTCCCCCTTGGGAAATAGGAGAGCACTTGTACATAATTTAAAGAAAATTACTAAAAAATTTAATAAACGCTTCGGTTATGAACTCACTTTTCTGTTTTTCTTTTAGACAAAAACATAAAAATACCTAAAAATATGAAAAATCCCAGGTATTACCTTTCTCACACCCACGGGGAAGGGACAACACCTCTCGGAGCAATGTCAAGCTTATGAAAGACAAATGAAGGAGAATTTCTGATACTATATGGCCACTAATTCATACTCTATATTGAGTGCAGATGGCATTCACTAATTCCGAAGCGACTCAAGAGGAAGAGGTTCAGCTTCTTCCACTAGAATCCATAACAAAAGCAAGAGGCCATTGGTTCCTGGATGACCAACCACTGTCGGACCTCATTTTTATGGCTACTATCAAGATTATGGACAGGGATCACTATTTCCCTATTATGTCGCAAGACTTCAAGACTATCATACAAGGATTACCTCGCATGGTGGATGTCTGGACACAAGCAGGAATAGAGGCATTTCTAAAACTGCCTATTGATTTGCCATATTTTCAAAGATGTACGCAAGTGATGAACACACTTCAACCTGCAGCAAATAGGATATCAGTTCCTGAGGCACAAGTATTGGACAAAGTGGGTACCTGGAAAACCATTCAATTCACTCATGAGTTAATCAACAAAGCTTTCGGATGGAATCAAGAAGGAATCACCAATGTCAAGGAGGAATGTCATGATCCAAAAAAGAGATCCTTTTTGGACATTAACAGAACTGATATCGAAGATGCTGTTTGCTTAGTGCACAAGCATTTCTGTTTCCCAAGCATGCATAGATACACGGCACCTCAAAAGATTGTTGTACAAATACTATCTCATGCAATGAAACAAGTTGGAAATAAAGTGAATATGACTCCTTATGTCCAAGACCGACTATTTGAAGCAAAGAAGAAGTGGGGTCAGAAAAAGTTTCTAAATGGCAGTTCTGCTTTGACCTTACTTATCTATGAGGCACTTGATATGAAAAACTGTCTGCGTGAAATGCCAACCTCAGCAGAGTTAGCCAAATATGCCAAATCAGCTACGGTCCCAAAGAAAAAGAAAACAATCATTGTTGTTGACGAAGTGGGAACCAGTTCTCAGAAACCTATGAGAGGAACTAAACGTCTAAGAGAGGAAGAAGCTCAGGAAACACCCACTTCAAAGAGGACACATACTTTGTCGAAGATTCCTATAGCCCAAATACCAATCACCTAGAGAGACCTCTCCGCAGCCCTAGAAGAGACACATCAGTACATGCAAGGGCAAGTAAATCTAAATGTTCAAGGTCATCATTACAGACAAGCAAGTCAAGAGAAGCAACAACGGAGTAAAGAAAAGACCCCAGAACAAGCCGTCAGATACAAAGCACTGGGCTTAAAAGACTCGAGTTCTAGTGGAGAATCTAGTCATGAGAAAGATACTTTGGACACAGACATAAGGACAGAAACTCATGAGGAAGAATGGACAGAGATCAATCAAGTTGAAGTCACACCAGATAACGAACAGAAACAAGTAAAGAACATAGAAGAACCAAACGAACCAGAGCACGTCATTCAATTGAATGATACAACAAAGATTAGTATCAAAGAAGCTACCATATCGAATAAAGAAGTAATGCAACCTATCAAGGAAGAAATGCAAACTCCAGTGAACAAAGAGTCAGACCTACACAAAAATGAAGAGCAACTAGTAATTGAAGTACCGGATGACACTCCTCAACCACATGGAGGCTGAGCCAAGGATACAACTCCACATTAGGCAGCCCCATGACACTACATTACACGTAGCACAAGGAAAAGATGTGACAACAGGAGCAGAACCGAGTGTTCCTAAAACATGGTTAAATGTGGATGTCACACAATTAAAGCCTGTGGTCAAGCAGATGATACAAACGGCCATGGACACACAGCAACAGATGATGGATACAGATGCAGACTACGACAAAGCCATGAGGGAAAAGAATCAGTTCCAAATTATGAGTGAACAACTATCTGCACAATTAATCCAGACACAAAAAGAGATTGTTGTCAAAGGAACGGAGTTACTCGAGGTAAAAACACAATGTGACACATTGATGACCCAACATCGTCAACTCCAGGCACAACTAATGGACCTACAAAGATTACATGAAGCCAGCGAAGTCGACAAAGAGAGAATGAAAGCTAGAAGCAACTTGCTCGAAATACAATTAAAAGTATATATGGAGGAAAATGACAATTTACGAAATAGAAACAAAGAATTAATGAAGTCATTGCTATATGATCAACCCATCGAAAAACAAGAAACAACAGATATTGATCAGAAAGAGTTAAGAGATCAGATTGCAAAATATGCAGATATGCTGAAACAAGAGCAAGCATTAAGAGAAGAATGGACTCTAAAGTATGCCTCAGAAACAACGGAGCTTAGGAAACAGTTGAACACGGCTAACGCCAGACTGGCAGTAAGCTACAGTGAAAATATGGATCATGTAGCAGAAATTGGCAATGAATTGCTTGCAGCAAAAGAAGCACTCAGAGCAGCCATGCAAGAAAATAAAGAGAAGACTGAACGGATAGCACAATTAGAGACCCAAGCAAAAGAGAAAGCACTAATCGGGACACCAGTAGAGCCGACAAAAGAAAATCCTACTGACGAGGTAGAGGTACGTCCTCTATCTCCCCCGATTTATAATTCTCCAATAAAAGAGCAGATGGCGGAACCACATGATGATCATCCAATGCCATATACTGCAGAAATAAGTCAGAAGGAACGGGCACTATTGGTGTCCCGATTGACAGAAAATTTTGAAAATGAGGTCATCAAAGTCATGAAGGAAGCAAAGATCAAGGGTAAAGACTTAGATACGATTATGAAGCCTTTCAACATTCCCTACGGACTGATGAAAGAGAAAACAAGACAATATATAAAGAAGATTACACAGAAAAGTCCAAACTAGCAGCTAAACTTCAAACATGACACATTTTCTTACACACAAGAAGAATTTGAAGCTACACAACCTGTTTGGAGAAGGAAATTTTTGGAGAAACATCCTACATTACGGGTGCACTGGCAAGCAGCACCATATTTACTACAGGTAAACCCTTCTTTTTGCCCAACGCCACGTCGCAGAGAAGCACGCGAATTTTTGGAGATGCAAAAGACCGGTGTAATCAATAAACAATGGCTAAACTATCCACTCCTTCCAAGTCCACCACATAATTATTTACCTACAGAAGATTACATGGTAAAAACAATCGAATTTTGGCTACAGACTTATGCTACCATACCATATTTAACTATCAAGCTGACAAATAAAATACTCAGTATGATACTTACAGTATTGAAGGTCTTCAAGCATGCGGCATATACATTTCTAAACTTTATTGGAATTGACTAGGGAACAGATATCCTTGTTTTTTATCTGTACATCATGCCTAGCCGACCTACAATAATGGCTTATTACTCCAGACTCATGTTTTTGCCAAGTACCTATATGCAAACTCTCGAAGAAGCGTTTTTTACAGGGTTTTTTGAAATAGATTCAGAAATCTTTTTGAAGATGTCATCCAACCTAAATGCAAGATTAGTGGCATATGAACTTAGTTTTTTTGCTGATCATAGACAACCACCTAACAATGGAGTAAAGGCAGAACAGTGGAAGCAGTTAATGATACGTGAAGCCAATCTGCTTAATGAAACAGAGCAAAAAGTATATAGAACATACTCCTGTCGACTGTCAAAGCCTGTCGGGGACGTCAGAGTTCAGGAGGGGGGCAGTGTTCAGGGAGAATCAAGCAAAAAGAAGAAAAGAAGAAGACAACGAAAGAATATCTGAAGATATATCTCTGCAAGAAGCCCCACAGGGGCGCAACACCCATCTCTGCATAGAGCCCCACAGGGGCACGCATCAAGGGAAAGCACGGAGGTGGAAGGAGGACCAAGGCCAGGAGAGTATCCATGAAGAAGTGCAAGAAGATATCCAGCGGTTCCGAAACCACAGGAGGGTGCTTCAACCTCTTGATCTTTGGAAGGTCCAGATCGAAGACTGAAGCATCACATCCTCATACCTTCTACTGGTGGCATGCGTGGCAACTCGACTTATAAGGCAAGACAAATACATCAGGCCCAGAGGATGTAAATCAAGAATTAAGAAGAGGCCATCAAAACCAAACACATGTTTAACCAACATGCAGAACTGACCAAGGGTTGCAGGCGATGAAAAGAAAAGAACAGGCAGTACAAATGCATCAGGCCCAAAGAATGTAAAAGAAGAATCAAGGACAGGGCCCCTAAAACGTAATGTCAGTCTAACCAGTAGGCCGAACTGACCAAAAGATGCATGCGGACAACAAACTGAAGACAAGAAGTAAAGCCTGTCAAGGGACGACAGAGACAAAGAGGGGGAGAGTGTTGTAGAGCAAAGAGAGCACAAGGCAGAGAAAAAGACGGGCCCCAAAATTTTTTCGATTTGGACACCCAATTTTGTATTATAACCATTCTTGTAATATATTTTCCGATGTAAATGCACTAGAGGAGTCCTCTAGATGCATCCCCATAGAAGATTAGAAGCTTACCCATGTAAATCAGTAGGAAATTAGTCTTTTAGTGAATAAAGTGCCGGTCTCATGTGTGAAAGGACCATTTTTAGGGCACAAGTATATAAGTCAATTTGTGACTCTTTGTAAAGACTTTTTGCCATTGTGAGAATCAAGAGCACAGAAATTCGAATTTGTGTCTTCTCCTCTCTGTATCTTCTTCTTTGTGAGCTTGTATGCTTGTGTATTGCTTGGAAAGAGTGTAGGGAAGTGTTGTCTATCCATGAAAGTGTTTGTTTGCTGTTGTAAGGGTGTGTGCGAAGTGTAGGAAGTGCTGAAGTGTAGGAAGGTCTTTCCTGCGACTCTGTATTTTGCTCATAACTTGAAGTAGAAGCGTCAGAATTGAGTGAAAATACTGCTATTGGATGCGTCTTCTTGAGAGCTTCGAAACGCATATGCTATTTTCTATATTTGGAGTTCAAAGCTAAGAGAAAAGCTCAATTTACTGTTGGCTGTTGTTCCAAGTATCGTGACACCATGACTGACGGTTGAAGCTTGTTTGGATTAGTCTTTGCCTTGTTTGCACTCTTTGAGTAACTCATTTGCATTGATCGTCATTTGAATGCATGTCTTCATACACTCGGCTAGGTTTGTATACTCATCGGATTGATAATTAAAGTGTGAATGCCCACTATATGCACTTGAGGGGGATCGAGGTATAGTCTCTTTCTCCACAAGTCCCTAAGTTGGTTCTTAGGTACACGGTACCATTGAGGAAGTGTGTGCATTGACAGAAGGTATTCCTTCCTCCTACACTATTGGAAGCTTGAGTGCAAGAGAACCAATAAGGAAGACAATCAAGGTGTGCACAAGAGCAAGCTACTAGAGAGGGTGGAGGTATTTGCAGAGAAGATTGGTGGCATAAGGAACTTTGGGTATTTTGTAACCTTGTGTGTGTATACTCTTTGGGATTAAGCACTCTACACAGAGAACAATTGGTCTTGTTCTAGACATCATCATTGTATTTTCTATTTGTAATCAATATACCAAAGCGTCAGGTGCCTGTGTTTCACTCTTCTTCTTCTTCCTTCTCCTACAAATACTGAAGTCCCTTTCCACAAAAGGATCCCCCAACAAAATTTGGCATGCCTGATGGGACCACAAGAAGGCTTGAGCATAGGAGAACCAAGATTTTCAAAGTGTAGTAGACGTGTAAGGATATCAAAAGTGTTGGTTTGAGAGGTAATCTTTCTTTTACTTGGATTTCTCTTAGCCTAAGATAGAAAATGAGCAGCTCATGTCTCCAACCCAGTCTCAAACTTTGAGGATCCCTTGCAAAGCAACAAGAAGAAAAGCTATTCGAAGGTCAATTAGCCCTCTGTCATCAACATCATTAATAAGAAATATGGCAGCTTAGGTAGACTTAGAAACTCTACTTTCTAGGTTAAATATCAAATTTACATCTTTCAAGGGATTGGCACAAGAAGACCCAAATGAACGTATTAGAAGAGTTTTGGCCTTATGCAAGAAAAGGGGTCTAATGGGAAGGGAATATGCATTTTTAATTCTTTTCCCAACAACATTGGAAGGGTTAGGAGATACATGGTTTAGTCAATTTGCTGATAATCATTTCATTACATGGGACCTAATGAAGGAAGCTTTTAAGGCACAATTCCAACAAGGGAACACAACAAAAAATATTATTGAAGAATTAGAGAACTTAAGATTGGGTACTGGGGGATATGTTTCTAGAATTTTTCACTAGAGCCAAAGCCCTCATGGCTAAATTACCCGGCCCCCCTCATGATTTCTTTGTCAAGAAGTGACTAGCCAAACCACTGCCAATTTCAACACAATGAAAAATTAAGGAGTTGGTGTTACCTACAACAACAATTGAGGAATTTATTTCTACAGCAATAAGGATAGAGAAAATTAGATGCTAATATGGAACAGGTTTCTCAAGTCTACCATATCATAAGGAACCTGAGGATCTTGTGACACAGTTGAGAAAGGAGCTTGAGTTTCTAAGGAGAAACAAGCCTAGAGAGAAGAAGAGAATGCAGTACCTCAATTGAGGAGAGAAATTGAAGCTTTAAAGCTACTGAAAGAAGAAGAGGCCCAAGTAGAGGAGTTGGCACATCTACAGCAAGAACTACAAGAACTTTGGATTGTGGTGCACCATGTGCGACAAACAGGGTCATGTGGTAAGTGAGTGCCCTCTTTTAAGTGTGACTTGCCCACTATGCAGGAAAGCTAGTCATGAGGCCTAGGAACGTCAGTCAAGAGCGATGCCTACAAAAACATATTGGGCACAAGGAGGAACCCAACCACAAACTAATGTGATGGTGGTTGCACCTAGTCAAGGTAACTCTTACAACCCTCAACCTAGGGATAAATTTGGAAATGGGCCTAGAAGTCCAATCATTTGTTTCATATGTGCAGAATGTGGGCATTACCAAAGCAAGTGACATCTACTAGAAAATGCCTCTCCTTGTAGAAGCTACCCAGAGGCTAGGGATCATTATACCAATTGTTGTCCAAAGAACCAAGCATCTACATCTTTGCCTCACATACAAATGATCTCGGTGAATAAAGAAAAAGTTGTAGAACAAGTCAATGTGCCATCACCAGCTACCAAAGTAGTGCAATTAGAAGAAATTGACTCTTTTGTAATGCAAACAAGAAGCAAGTGGAAGGCTCAAATGGCCATAGGCCAAGAGTCAAGTACTATTGGAATAGACAAGGATAAAGGGACAACCCAAAAAAGAGCCACTACATGTGAAGACACAAGATAAAAAGAAGAGCTCACAGGTATTCGTGATGTCATTGGGCATGCATTCAGCAGGGCTCATGAGGAGTTTGAACAGTCAAATAGAGCACATGCTCTTAAGGAATCTAAGGCTTCAAGACTACTCAAATCAATGAAAAATGAGTTCAATATTTTATTTAATAAATGTGGATGCAAAATTCGAATCAGAAGTCTTGTCGATCATCGATGAGGCCTCCGCAACCACTTTCATGGCAAAGGCTACTACTATGAATAAGGATAAATTTGAAGGGGAAGCCCCCCTAATATATTATAAGAGCTCATGCCTAATACTCATTATCAGAAGACATGAGTTCCAAGGAGCTATTGTGGATGGAGGTTTTGGCATTAACTTGATGCATGAACATACCATGAAAAAGCTTGGACTACAACTTTCAAGACCTGCCAACTTCACTGTAACATTGGCATATTAAAGCACAGTAAGACCCATGGGAGTGGTTCGTAGAGTCCGAGTTGAGATACAAGGTAATATCTTCAACTTGGATTTTGTTGTCTTAAGGTTGCCACAGGTAGATGGAAGTTTCCCACCATTGATTGGGAGACCTTGGTTAAGGCATGCCAATGTGCCGCATGATTGGGGTAAGGACACTATATGGGTGAAACAAGAAGGAAAAGAACTACAACAGATATTTCTAGAAGAAGGATCGAACAACCAAAGACATACCAGCACCATGCTGATAATTGGTATTTGTATGGCAAAAGATATGTTGGACAACCCAAAGGTAGATTTGTATGAAGAAGAGAACATGTTGGCTTGGCTACATGGAGAAGACTCATCTTCTTGCTATGGAATTTCTCCAAACAACTGAAGCAGAGAGGAAGTCTATGAAGGAAAAGAGGAGATCATTCACGTTGCTCATTTGGATGAACCAATCACAAGCCAGAAAAGAGAGAAGACAAGACATACCTTTAAGTGCAACATTGATGAAGTTGCCTCAAATCCTATATCAATGGCCACTTTGTTATGGATAATGGTATGGATATCATCTGTTATGATACTTTTTATGGCAGTAAGTGTAGGGTGTTACAAGGATGTGGAAGGAGTACCTTTGTGTCTTTGGAAACATAGGATTCCATTGGTTGAAGAAGCTGGAATAGTAAAATGGAAATGTTATAATCTAAATCATGATTTTGCTAAGACAAAGATATCAGATATGGAGTATGTTGGAAATATTATTCCAATGGAGGATTCAAGGTGGTCATATCCCATGGTTAGTGTGCCCAATAAGAAGATAACCAAAATGAAGTGCAAAAAACAAGAGAATCTAGAGGGCGAAGAGCTTCCAGTAGTCATCATATCCAAGCTCATGGCATATCACCCACAAGAGTGAAGATTTTTGGATCACCTAGAACTTGCAAAATCTATCCAAGTTGTACAAAGCCTTCTAATACCATTTTGCTTGCTTAAATTTTATTAGTTTTCATGCTTTTTCTTTGATCTTTTATGCAATTCATAAGCCATTTCATAGCCCTTTTCATGAATGCCTTGCTGGAATTTTTTAGGAACTTTTAAACAATTTTTAGAACTTTTGTTAGACTTTTTTAGAATTTTTTTATCTTTTTCCAATGTTATTTTTCTTGGTTAAATTGAAGAAAAAAGGAAGCTCTCTATGGTTTTGAGTGTGAAAAATGTTCTAGAAATTTAGAGAGTTTTTTGAGATTTTTTTTGGAGTTTTTTGGATTCTTTATCAATTTTTTAGACATTTTCTTTCTTAAAAAACGGCCCTCCTTGGCTTTTATTTTTGTTCCAAAAAAGACCTTCTTTCTCTACCTCTCTCTATCTTCTCTCTCTACTTTTCTCTATCTCTCTCTATCCTCTCTCTCTACCTCTATCTCTCACTATCTTTCTCTTCTCCTCTCTCTCTCTACTCGCTCTACCCTCTCTGTAGCCTCTATCTACTTTCTCTCTCCCTCTCTTACCTCTCTCTCTTCTCTTTTCCCTTCCCTTCCTTCTCTCTCTTCTCTTTTTCCCTCCCCCCTTGCCTCCCCCCCCTCCCGCTCCCCCCCCCCAACCCTCATCCAACATAGGATAATGGTATCCTATGGTGTGGCTATTATTTTTTTTATTTTTATTGGAAAAATGTTTTTGGCTCTAGATTGTGCCTCAAGTGGCATTGTTTTCAAATTTGGTGTCAATTTCATGTTTCTTTACACTACTGGACTCAATTTTTCCATTCGTTTTACCAAAATCTAGACTTTTCTCTTACTTTTGGTCCAAACATACATGTTTTTTGCACATTTGACATGTGTTTTTTATTTTGCACATGGTCCACATGGTCTATTCCATCCTTATTTTCCCACATATTTCACATTTTTCCATATGAACGCTTTGTTTTTAATGTTTTAGCATTTTGGGCCCTCTTTAGAACCCCTACTCATACTTCTTGCCCCTCCCTGTATACCTCCACCCAGCCCCACCCTTACCCTTCCTTACCCTGTCCTTCTTAGCCCTTCAACCCACCATAACCTTTCCTTCCTATCATCCATTCTTCAGCTTTTTCTTCTTTAATGAGTTAGTATACACTTTTGGTTCTTCCCTTGGGATTTTTCTTTCATGCTCCTAGTGGACTTGGTAGCTGCTCAATTGTCATTCTGAAGATTTTGCACAACAAGTATCACGGTAAACCTCTCTGCTCATGGTTTGGCTATTAGCTCTCTAGGACAGAGAGCCCATTAGGTGGTGGGAAATTGTTGAGCCAATCAAAGTCAAAGTGGTCAAAGTCAAGTTAGTCAAACTCAAAGTGCTCAAAGTCGAGTTGGACAAAGTCAAAGTGGTCAACTACAAAACTGGTGAAAGTTCAAAGTGATGACTTTGCAAGTGATGCACAAGTGGTGCAAAAGTGCAAAGTGGTGCACACATGGCACAAGTGGCCGCGAACAAGGTGCATAGGTGAACCCTCGCTTAGGCACACATATTGAAGAAATAAAAGCAAAAGTTAAGGCATTTGAAGAGGAAGTAGTACGCAAAAGTGTATGTATGGCCCCCCATTTCAAATTTTGTTTTTTCCCTAAATTCACTACAAGACAAAATAGGGAGTCATTGGCTATATACATTTTTAGACATTCTTGGGACATCAAAGTGAGCACCAAGATTTGCTATGAGTTAGGAGTGACGTATGTAAGTGAATCAACACACAAGGAATGGGTATTATTCTTGGAGTTAAACTAAGAAAGTGAGAGCATAATCTACATAAGGAGAGAAGAGCAAGAGACATTGAACCAGAGTGTGATGCAAAGAAAGAAGTGAGAGACGAAGCGTGCAAGAAGGGCGATCTAGTGTGCAGAGAAGGAGTGTAACAACCAGTGAGGAGGGCAATCAAGGTGGCACAAGGTACCATTGAAGAAGTGTGCACGTGGACAGAAGGTGTTCCTTCCTCCTACCCTATTGGAAGCTTGAGTAAAAGGTGTGCACAAGAGCAAGCTACTGGAGAGGGTCGAGGTCTCGTGTAGAGAAGATTGGTGGCATAAGGAGCTTTGGGTGTCTTGTAATCTTGTGTCTGTGTGTACTCTTTGGGATTAAGCACTCTACACAAAGAACAATTGACCTTGTTCTAGATATCATCATTGTATTTTCTATTTTTAGTCAATATACAAAAGCTTCTCATGCCTGTGTTGCACTTCTTCTTCTTCTTCTTCCTTCTCCCCGAAATACCCAAGTATTTTGGCAAAAGAATCCCCCAACACACTTACTTTTGAAGATGCATGTGACAATCCACAATGTATGAGTGCTATGCAATAAAAAATGGAATCCATACATAGGAATGCTACTTGGGAGTTATGTGAATTTCCAAAAGGAAAAAATGCCATTGATACAAAGTGGGTTTAAAAAATTAAGAGAAAGTGAGATGGTAGCCTTGGTCGCTACAAAGCTAGATTGGTTGTCAAAGGATATGTGCAACAATATGACATTGGATATGAGGAAATGTTTGCACCTACTTCACACATGACTACCATTCATATTGTGGTTGCATTGGCTATCCAACAAGGTTGGAAAGTACATTAGTTGGACATAAAAACAACTTTCTTGAATGGTGATTTGGAAGAAGAGTTCTATGTGAAGCAACCTCCTGGATTTCCCATGAAAGGGCAAGAGCATATGGTTTGTTGCTTGCATAAATCCTTCTATGGTCTCAAGCAAGCTCCACGTCCATGGTATGACAAAATCCATAAGCACTTGATTGCTCTTGGCTTCACATGTACTCCAATTGAAAGCACACTCTATGTACGCAAAGATGGGGTTGATCTTACACTGCTTGTTCTTTATGTTGATGAAATACTCTTGACTGGGTCATGTGATGCAAAACTTGACATCCTTATGGTTGATTTATAGCATACTTTTGATGTCACTATCTTGGTCTTTTGACCTACTATCTTGGCATCCAATTTGTATTTGTTTTGACTTTGAGGATTGCAAGCCAGTTTCCACACCCATGGAGATAGGATTTAGGTTCTCAGTTGAGGATTCTAGTGATGCATTTGACACTTCACTTTATCAACATGTTGTGGGATGTCTTATATATTCATGCAACACAAGTCCGGATATACAATGCAATTTCCTAGTTGAGTCGATTCATGCATAGCCCTGGCACTAAGCATTGGCAAGCAGTGAAATTTTTGTTTAGATATCTCAAAGGCACTTTGAGCTTAGGTCTCTTTTATGGCAGAGATGTTTAGCCATGCTTGCATGCTTTCACAGATAGTGATTGGGCTAGTTTTTATGATAGTTGCATGTCCACTAGTGGTAATCGATTTTCCCTTGGAGACTCATGCATATCTTGGTTGAGTAAGAAGCAACATACAATGGTGACATCGAGTTGTGAAACAGAGTACAGGGAAATTTTCATAGCTATAGTAGATTGTATATGGGTGAGATGCCTATTGATGGATATTTGCATGGAGATTGATGTTGCTATGCATATTCTTACTGATAGTCAGAGTGCACTAGCTCTTGCATAAAACCCAGTGTTTCACTACACAGACCAAACATACTGAGGTGCATTATCATTATTTGAGAGAGCACCTTCATGTAGGAGATATTGATTTGGTATATGTGCGTACATAATATTCACCAAATCCCTTCCACGAGAAAACTTGGAAGCTTTCCACAAACATTTAGGCTTATTTCCTAGTGGGGGATGATCTATCACTCCCTATATGTGTTCACATCATTCACTCCAAGGGGTTTGTTAAACCTATGTGTTCCTCGAGTAGCTTTGATGTAAAGCTTTTCCATATACATGGGTACTTTTTACTCTAGTGCTAGCTAGAGGTTTTTTCACCATGTTACCGCATACATGATTCACTCATATGTGGTGGTACTTTGTACTTATGGATATTATTCAGCTCTTACTTCAGTTTGTTCATCATTAATAGAGAGAGTTATTCCAACCATCCATCTTTTCCATGTGACGTGCTGCATTTTTGCTCCTCGTGTGTGCTTCTCGTGTGCCTCTTGCACTTCTACACACACCCAATAATCACAAGCAAGATGAGAAAGCCACAATGCTTCCTTACATGCATCACTTGCTACAACATACTCTACTTTTGTAGCGGAAACAATTGCTCATTCTTGAAGACGAGATCTCCAAGAGATAGCACGTCCAACAAAGTGAAAAATGTACCCTAATGTAGACTTTTGATTGTCTATACAACTAGCATAATCAAAATCTGTATAACCAATAATGGATGTCTTTCCCTTACCCAAGCATAGAAACTAGTCTTTAGTTCCATTTAGATATTTCAAAATCATCTTGACTGCTTCCCAATGCTTCTTGCCAATATTAGATATATATCTACTCACAAATCCCACTACAAATGCAATGTCCAGTCCCATAGATACCATGGCGTGCATGAAATTGCCAATAGTAAATTGATAATGAATTTGGGTCATGAATTCTGATTTGGGGCAATCATCCTTGTTGAATTGCACATGTAGGTAAAGGTGTACTCAATACCTTGTCACCTTGTATATTGAACATGTGAAGTACTCTGGATATGTTCTCACCTTGAGACAAATATATGCATTTTCTACTCCTATCACGAGTAATGTGCATGCCAAGAATATGTTTGGGATCCTGCAAATCCTTCATATCAAATTTCTCACTCAACTTCTTTTTTAGCAATGACAAGTTATTAGAGAACTTCCTAGCAATCAACATATCATCGACATAAAGTATCAAGCATGTGATGTTGCCAACTAAGCATCTCTTTGTATAGAGACAATGATCCTCATTGCTTTGATAATAGCCTTGAGATTTCATAAAAGCATCAAACTTTTGGTACCATTGTTTAGGAGACTGTTTATGTCCATATAAGCTCTTGTTTAGCTTAGAAACTAGAATCTCTTTTCCAAGAACTACATAACCCTCTGGTTGTTCCATATAGATTTCATCTATAAGATCTCTATGCAGGAAAGAAATTTTCAAATCCATTTGGACTAGCTCTAAGTTCTCCATTGCAACGTATCCAAGCAACATGTCCAATGTAATCATCTTGACTACTAGAAAGAACATTTCCTTGACATCAACACCATGTTGCTTCTTAAAACCCTTTGCAACAAGTCATGCTTTATATTTTGTATCTCATGTGAATTTCAACTTGTATACACATTTACATGGTAAAGCTTTCTTGTCCTTTCACAAAGGTACTAAATCCCAAGTACCATTCTTGTGAATAAAATCCAATTCACTCTTCATAGCACGCTCACACTTGACATGATCCTCTATCTACATAGCCTCTTCGTAACAAGATGGATCACCAACATTTGTTAGCCTGACAAAATATAAATCTAGAACATATCTATTAGGTGGATGCAAGACATGTGCAGAACGTCTCAATGGTTGCTAAATAGGAACATTTATAGAATGATTTGATTCGACATTTTCCTTAACATCCTTCTCTGTAGCATTTTTATGCATTCTAACTAGAGCAATAGTATCCTCAAACACCAATCTTCTCACTTCAACCTCCTTAATGGGTTGCTTATGCACCTTAGTCTCATTGAAAATGACATCACTCCTTTTGGTCATTGACCATGTATCAAGATCCCCTAAATAATATCTCAATTGGCTTTCTCAACCATATCCAAGAAAAATGCATTTCTTTGACTTATGGTCCACTTTTTCTAAGATTATTGGGTATAGGAACATATGTTTCACAACCTAAAAGTCAAAGATGATCATATATGGTGGCTTCCCTATACATAACTACTGTGCCACTTTTAGATCTTCAGAAATACTAGATGAAAGGTTAATCACATGAATTGCACTCAATATTTCTTTTGCCCAAAAGCCTTGTGAAAGGTTTGCATGATGCAACATGGAGACTAATCTATCTTGAATAGTTATATTCATCCTTTCATCTACATCATTCTATACTGAGGTATAAGGATTTGTAAACTCTCTACGAATTCCTCTAGACTGACGAAAAAATGTTGAATTCGTGTGAGGTATATTCACCCCCGTTATCTAAACATTAAGCCTTGAGCTTAGTTCCTTTTTTAGTCTCAATTAAAGCAAGCCATTTTCTAAAATTAAGGAATACCTTATCCTTTGACTTGATAGGATATACCCAAACTTTTTTAGTAGCATTATCCATGAAAGTGTCAAAGTAAAGAGAACCACCTAATGAACTTGTGGGCATAGGACCACACATATCTGTATGAACAAGATCTAAAGGCTGAATTGAAGAATGAATGTGTGTCCTATGCACATTCCTAGTTTGCTTTCAATCTCACAGAATGAAAAATCGAAGAAAGGTAACACAGATAAGTAGCCAGAATGAGAAAAATTTTCCATTCCACGATGAGATATGTGGCCCAAATGGCAATGCCAAATACAAGGCATAGGCTGCTCAGTAACAACAAATAAGTGTTCTTTCTATGATACGAATAAAGGATAAAATGAGCCAACTTTTCCTCCTTTTGCAATAATCAGAACCATTCTCTATGTGGTGTCACACTGGAAAAACACCAGAATCTAGCAACCATGTGTGGGAAAGAAAACTGACCAGAAGAGCCTTAATGGGAATAATATTGGCAAGTGTTAGCACGTCAACATCATCAGAAATCACGTTAATTTCTTCAATCATCATAGTCAAAGTAGATGGTGCAAGTGGTTGTTTAACATGCCCATCAACCTTCTATCCTTTACTTTTTGCATTAATTAATGCATAGCAGTCTTTCTTTCTTTTCCTTGTTTTTGCTCCTATAATGTTGCTAATTTTTTCCTTCGTAAGAATCACATACATTATATGCATCTCCACTCTAAGTGCCAACCATAGATTTTCTATAAATCTCCTCACTCAAGAGTGCTCCACATGAGTTTACCACTAGTTGCACTAGTAAAGTGTATCCCATGATGATGATAAGGTACATAGCAACAAGAATACTTTCATTTCATTTTCCATGTCCATTTTTTGAGTCTCGAATGGAAAGAATATAGCATCAAACTCATTTAGATGAGAAGCAACACTATTTGTGTCCTACATGCAAAGATAATATAACTTTCTCATCAAATACACTTATTTGATGTCATTTTGTTTTCATATTTATTGCATAACTTCTTCCAAAGCTCCTCTGCACTTTCACAGTCCAATACTATAAAGTAAAGATTATCTTCCCTGTGCAATCTAATGGGAGACCTAGCCATTTCATCCCACTCATTCCAGTCATCGTCATCCATATCAATATGTTTCTTTGAGATTCCATTTACTAGCTTCCACTATCTCTTTTGAATCAGCACTTTTAATCTGATTCTTCCATAAATCAAAGTTTGTTCCATCAAAGTTTTGGATCTCAAAAATGGTATTTGCCTTGCAAGTTATAGATCTTGTTGAGAACACTAGCACTAGACCCATAACACCAAATGTGTCTAAGATTTATAATGCCATGATGATGGACAGCTCACTATAATGATAATGGAGCTAGAATAGTCCAAGCATCACTAGGGCTCAAAAAAGGATGAGCAAGTGTCTGAGTTTGGGAAACATTCGATAGAGTCTCACCTGAGAAATGGATTAATCAAGAGAAATGATCAAATAAAAGGATTATGTAAGAATGTATGTGCTCACACTAATAAGTGTGTCAAGGAGTAAAATCAGCCACGATATAGTTGAAGAAAAAATCAAAAAAAATTTTGTGAGAGTCTCCTCTACAAAATGAGCATATGAACAATTTCAAAAAACTCATAAAATGGAAAGTATTGACATGTAAATATACATAGTGAATCATTGACTCCACTTCATATAACCACTTAACCAAGGAAGCCAACTAGGCTTGTCGAGCACCTATGAACAACTAGAATACATCTCCCTATGGCGAGGCTAGGTAAATCATGGGGTGATGCTCATATCATATATGATATCTAAATTGCCATGTTCAAACCGGGGGGTTGTGACATGCGGTGCATGGATGGGTTGGAAGACCTCGAAGGTTGTCTACATGAGATAAAAAATCTTTATGGTATTCATACTACTACATCTGTCATATGGTTTAGGCTAGGTAGCCAGTGTGTGATTTTCATGATCATATAAGCCACAACTGGTGGGCCTTGGGGCAGTGCAAGATATGGCTAATTTAGCAAATCCTAGCACTTTGGATCATTTTGTATGGACCATGTACACATCATTTCAAGGTATTCTTTCAATAAATCTCTCCTCCAGTTAGGTTGGAAAATTGTACCTTTATATGCATGAGCAGGGAATTTCTCTGGTTGGAACTACATAGTATGAGTGGGTTTCTTGCTCGTGATGTGCTTGATTTTGAGATTTTTCTAGGCCAGGTACATGAAATGAGGTTTATATTGTAGCTCATTGATAGATATGTACCTCCTTGGTGCAAGCTCTACGAAGTATGTAGATTGTAATATTGTCTCTTCTATGATAGCCATTGCTTTGAGTTGGGATTCTACCTTGGTGGGATGCATCTTTCCCAATTCTTCCACTCACTTCATCCATGTCGGGCATGGTAGCTCAAGTGTGTCCTAACCCTCGCCCATGGCGCATCCACCTATTGTAGTTTGAGGCTCATATTCCTCTTCAAAGATAGGTTTGACTTGGATTGTTATAGTTTCCTCGACCTCTACTAGGTATAGCAAGGAGTCCGACCTTTTTAGCATTGTGTATTTTTCCAATTGGGTCTATAGTTCTCTGACATGCTCTCACAATGTATTCAGCTCTTCCAATAGTTTTGATGGAGTTATGGTCTTAGTGACAGGTGGTCCTTGTTGCTCCCTTAAGAGGAAAGTGGCCTTTTCATTACGTAATGAATTACACTCTTCTGCCACTTGATCATAATCCTCTAGTAGTCTAACATGGTCCTCTAATAATAACTTCAAGGTCTCTGATGGTATTGCGTTGAATATACTAGGAGTGAGGGGCTTGCCAAGATTGTCCATGGAAGTTTCAAAGTTGTCTCGATTTTGGTCTTGTAGTCTTTATTTTTCTTCCTTGGCTATAGTTAAATGACATCTAAGGAGATCCATGTTGTGAGTGAGTTGGGTGTTGCATTGCATTTGTTGTCGAAGCCTATCTTTAGCATCTATGACTACCTCTTTAGCTTTTTGTTCTAATTTGAGCTCCACAATGTGATAAGATTCTTTGACTTCTTTGTATTGTGCATTGAGGGAAGCGTTTTTTACACTTGAGGAGTTGAGGTTTGCTTGTGGTTGATTCATTGTCTGCTACAATTCTTTGTACTTCTGACCTAAAGATGTGAACTCATTGCGTACTTGATGCATGCAAGTGAACATTTTTTTGAGTGCATTGTCCATGATGGATGACAAAAAAATGAAAGGTGTATGTAGGGTGGTATGTTGTTCAATGGGAGATGTAGAGGGGATAGGGAAGGGGAAGAGTGGAGTGAATGTTGTCATGAATGCAGAAGTGAGTGTGGTAGTGAGTGACTATGATGTGGAAGGTGCATGAGTTACAGTGAGCAGGGTGGAGATTATAAGTTGTGGTGCAGTGGACGGAGATATGTCCATATCATTGGATGTGTGATCGATAGTGCTAAATGTGAATAGTGGAGTGGCTGTGGTGGAGCATGCTAGAGTTAAAAAAACTAATTTATAGTTATCTAGGGTTGAACTAATGGGGTGGACTCAAGTTCACTGATTTGTGAGAACAATGGAAGAAAATATGTCCAACTACTTGATGAAGCATGTAAACCATTACTTGTAACATTGGATCATGTACCATTTGTAAAAGGTTAAATCATTGATAATCTTGTAAAGTCAAAATCTCGTGGAGTTAGGAGAAGTATGAGCTACGAGTTTCTCATGAGAGAAAATCTCCTCAATTGGAGGAATCACTTTTAGGTGGAACCAAGTTTGAATTCAAATTCAACTTGGAGGAAGACTACTTATAAAAGGACTAGTAAAAAAAGTCACGGAGTGTGGCCTCTTAGAGAGCTCTTCCATTGAAAATTTGCATGATTAGAGTAGCCTACACTACAGCCTACTCATTCCACCATCATTGAGCATCATTGCAATGCCAATGATCTGGTATAATCATGAGCAATAATACATATACTTCATTGATCATCTCTGTTTACTTCTCTGCTATGACTACTCAGAATAATGAACTTTGTCTGGTTATATCTCAGTGATTTCTCAACTACTTTGCATGGTCTATAGCTTGTTGGAACCAAATTGAAGTCCATTTTATGCTAGCAAAGTTTCAAGGCTTTTGGTTCAGCCATTTGGGAGAAATCGCCATCCAACTTCTCACTGGTCATCTACTATTCAGTCCCTAAAAAGTCGGGGGTAAGCCTTGGATTGCTAAAATCATTTCTCGAAGCATAGTTTATATTTTTTTATGATTCCACTTGTAATCATTAGCTATCTAAGCTAATTTGATTCCCTCAAAAGTAATTTTGTCAGTTGTTATTGTACTGTGAGCACTGAGCAAAAGAATTAGTAGGTGTATAGACCAAAATAGCAAGTTTTATGAGACTAGTTATTTGTGAAGTAGTCTATTTTGATTCAATTGTTGAGGGATCTACTCCAAAGTACATAGGTACTTTCTTGGTGTCATTTGTAAGATAAAAGGTCCCACAACATAACATTGAATTTTGATAGGGCAAGTACAAAGCAGGTTTTAGTAGTACCACCTGAGTTTCTTGAGGTATCCATCCATCTCTTCCAATAGTGATATTAGAGCAAGTTAAGGTAAAATGAGAGTTGGTTTCCCTTCTTTTATTGACAAATTTTATAGGAATATTTATCCAGCATGGTCCTTGAGGATAAAGACCTATCTACAAGGAAGGAGTCTCTATGGATACATATCAGGAGATGAGGAGATTCCCATATTCAGAAGCAAAGGTCAACCCATAAGAAAGGAGCTAGAAAGGCTCAACTCATGGTGTTCCAAAGACGCTTTAGCAAGGTCATATCTACTTAACTCTATTTTTTACTTCCTTATTCCTCACATTAGGAATTGTAAAACTTCCCAAGAAACTTGGGATACATTATCTTCATATTTTTCTTCCAATACAAGAGCTAGAAAAAATCAATTGTGGATTGAGTTTACCACTAAAAGGAAGCAACCCAAGCACAATGTTTCAGAGTATGTGAACAAAGTAAAGGATGTGGATGATCAATTGGCAAGCATAGGACAGGAGATTGAAGAGGAGCAAATAGTGAGACAGATAATCAATGGCATCAAGGCAGATGATAAGTGGGAAGCTTTCACAATTGCTATGGACCTGTACATGGACATGCAAATCCCAGATCTTACCACACTCATGGGACAACTCTTTACCCATGAAGCCAAGCTCAACAAAAATGGTGAACCATCAAGAGGTTCTTCTACCCTCTCTACAGATAAAGGAAAGTCCAAGGATAAAGGAAAGAGCAAAAAGGTTGAAGATGAAGGTACTACTTCTCAAGCTAACTATGCAGGGAGAGGTAGGAACTCAAGAGGAAGAGGCAGAGGAGGTAAGCAAGGTAGGGGCAGACCTTTCAACTCTTCCCCATGCAATATATGTGCACTGTCTAATCACACAATAGATGAGTGCTATAGGAACTTCAAGAATAAGAGAGGAAGAGGATTTCAAAGAGATGTCTACTCACAATCAAGAGGAAGATTCAACCATAATCAAGGCTACAACCATGGCTACAACAATTATTACAACAATAACAACTATTAAGGAGGATACAAATCAAGAAAGGACTTCAAGAATTATACAGAGGATCAAGAGGATTCTCTTCTCATTATGAATATGACTTTAAAACAAGGTATGAATGATGAGCACCTCTTTTATATTGACTCAGGTTGTTCAAACCATATAGCAGGCAATGTAGCTCTCCTTTCTAATCTTGAGGAGCCCAAGGGAAAGCACCAAGTGCAGATAGATGATGACACCAAACATTCAGCTGTCAAGGTAGGAAATGTCAAAACTTTTGATGGGAATAGGAATCTGTTGAGCAGAGTTCTTTATGTACCTACTATCACAAAGAATTTGATGAGTGTTGGACAGATAGTGGAAAAGGTTAGGTTCAATAGGAGCTTTTGTGGAGGACCCCCAACATGGATTCAAGAGAATTGCCAAGGGCGAGAAAATAGGTAGATTATTTACATTTGAGCTTGAGGACACTAGAAAAATTGCATTTTATAATTACAAGGATCAAACTTTGTCTGAGTTAGAGATTTGGCACAAAAGATTAGGGCACATTGGTGAGAGAACCTTGAAGCATATATGTAGAGATCAATGTGTTCTTGGGATACCTAATGTATCCAAGCAACATATGATCTATAAATGTGTTGCTTGTGAGTTTGGTAAATCATATAGGTTACCCTTTACAAAGAAAGGCTATATGCATGAGGATTATTTGGAACTTGTCCACATAGATGTGTGGGGATCAAGCAAGGACCCTTCAATTTCAGGCTCAAGGTACTATGTGTCATTCATTGATGATTTTAATAGGTGGACTATCTTTTATTTCATGAAACATAAAGATGAAGTGTCCAGTTGTTTCAAGAAGTATCTTGCACTTGTGGAAAATTGAACAGAAAGAAGTTTAAAGAGGATCAGGTCAGATGGAGGAGGTGAGTACTTCTCCAATGAATTTGATCCATTCTTGTAGGACAGAGGTATCAAAAGGGAGATTACTACTAGGTATACCCCTGAGCAAAATGGGGTAGCAGAGAGAAGGAATAGATTGATTGTGGAAGCAGCTAGATCAATGCTTAATGAAAAGAAATTACCTAATTATTTGTGGGAAGATAGTGTTCCTACTGCCACCTATCTTATTAACAGGCTACCCTCTAAGTCACTTGATGGGATGACCCCCTATGAGGCATGGCATGGTAGGAGACCATCACTTGATCATTGCAAAATATTTGGTTGTGTTGCTTATGTGCATGTTCCATCTCAGATCAGAGGTAAGCTAGACCCTAAGGCAGAGAAATGCATCTTCATAGGGTATGATATAAATAAAAAAGGATACAGGTTTTACAATCCATCCAACAAAGGATTTATGGTGAGTAGAGATGTTGTGTTTGATGAGAATGACTCTTGGTCTGAAAGTGAATGCACGAAGGTCAAACTACCATATGACTTGGAAGAAGAATTTCCAAGCCTCACCAAGGAGGAGCCAAGCACAATTGAAAACATCAAATCAGATGATGAGGACACCATCAACTTAGACGAATTCAAAGCATGGAAGTCAAAAGGCAAGGCCAAGATGAAGAGGTTGGAGGACATACCTGAGTCATCCAACCAAGCAGTAAGAAGATCATAAAGAGAGAGTAAGAAGCCAATCAGATATGGGTATGATACTTCATTAGCTACTAAGCATTCCATTTATCTTGCTAAGGATTTATCACTTGAAGAACCTTCTTCATATGAAGAAATAAAGTACCAAATCAGAATGGAAGGACGCTATGGATGAAGAAATAGAAGCACTCCAAGAGAATGACACCTGGGAGCTAGTACCCAAGAAGGCATCAATGAAGGTACCTGGTTCTAGATGGATTATCAAGAAGAACTCAGATGGATCCATGAACATGTATAAAGCTAGACTTGTGGATAAGGGTTTTGCACAAACTCAAGGAGTAGATTATGAAGAAACGTTTTCTCATGTGGGTAAGATGCCAACAATCTGAGTCTTGGTAAGTGTAGCTACATCTAGAAATTGGAATATGTATCAACTAGATGTGAAAAATGTCTTCCTCAATGGATCAATTTCAGAGGAGGTTTACATGGCTCAACCTCCTAGCTATGAAGACCCATGCAAGGTAAATCATGTGTGCAAATTGAACAAAGCTCTTTATGATTTGAAGCAGGCCCCTAGGGCATGGAATCATAGGTTAACAGCCTATCTTCAAGACCAAGGATTCATGATCAGCAAGGTAGATTCTTCTCTGTTTGTCAAGACAAATAACTCAGAAATGATATACTTATGTGTATATGTTGATGACATCATCTTGATAGGTAGTGATGCCAATGGCATCAAACAAATCAAGAACCAAATGATGCACGATTTCAAAATTAGTGACCTAGGGTTTCTAAAGTATTTCCTTGGACTTGAGTTAGTCTACACTAACTCTATAATCTACATCACTCAAAGGAAATATGTGTAGGACATGTTGAAGAAATTCCATTTGGAGAATGCAAAGGCAGCTAGCACCCCTATGGAGGTAAATCATAAATTGGTGCTCATGAAGGTGATTTGCTTGAAGACATTGCAGGTTATCAAAGCATAGTTGGAAGTCTAAACTATGCAACCTTAACAAGGATTGACATTTGTTATGGAGTGAGTGTTCTAAGTCAATTCATGCATAAACCAAGAGCACCTCACTTGGAAGCTGCTAAAAGGATTTTGAAGTATCTCAAAGGTACTCAACACCAAGGACTTTACTTCCCACACACATCAGATTTGGACATTAAGTTATACTCAAATGCAGATTGGGCAAGATGTAAGGATGATAGAAGGAGTACTTTTGGATATCTTTCTTTTGCAAGTGATAAGCCCATCTCATGGTCTTCTAAGAAGCAACCAACTGTTGCTCTATCTTCAATAGAAGTTGAACACAGGGGATTAGCAAATGCTACACAAGAAGCAATTTGGATTAGATTGCTATATTCAGATTTGGGACTTCACAATTATTCACCTATGATCTTTGGTGACAATACAAGTTCTTTGCATCTTGCAGCCAACCATATTTATCATGCAAGAACCAAGCATATAGAAGTGCACTATCACTATGTTAGAGAGAAGCTATTGAGCAAAGAGATTCAACTTGCATATGTATCTACAAATATGCAATGTGCAGATTTGGTAACCAAAGCACTTGATGGTACTAAACTTTGCAGGTTTAAAACCATGATTGCATTGCAAGACATTCAAGAAGATTCATGAAAACATGAAAGCCAAGATTGTTTGGCTTGAGGGGGAGCTATTGGTGCAAATGTCCAAGCCTTCACATTTGGCTAGGCATGGAAGAAAATATGTGCAACTACTTGATGAAGCATGTGAACCATTGCTTGTAACATTGGATCATTTACCATTTGTAAAAGGTTAAATCATTGAGAATCTTGTAAAGCCAAAATCTCGTGGAGTTAGGAGAAGGTTGTGCTATGATTTTTTCATGAGAGAATATCCCCTCAATCGAAGGAATCACTTTTAGGTGGAACCAAGGTTGAATTCAAATTCAAACTTGGAGGAAGACTACTTATAAAAGGACTAGTAAAAAGTCACAGAGTGTGGCCTCTTAGAGAGCTCTTCCATTGATCATTTGCATGATTAGAGTAGCGTACACTATATCCTACTCATTCCACCATCATTGAGCATCATTGCAATGCCAATGATCTTGTATAATCATGTGCTATAATACATATACTTCATTGATCATCTCTGTTTACTTCTCTGTTATGACTACTCAAAACAGTGCACTTTGTCTGGTCATATCACAGTGATTTCTCAACCATTTTGCATGCTCTATAGCTTGTTGGAACCAGATTGAATTCTATTCTATTTTGCCAAAATTTCAAAGCTTTTAGTTCAGCCATTTGGTAGAAACCACCATCAAACTGCTCACTGATCATCTACTGTTCAGTCCCTAAAAAGTCCACGGTAAGCCTTGGATTACTAAAATCATTTATCAGAGAATAATTTATATTTTTTTATGATTCTACTTGAAATAATTAGATATCTAAGCTAATTTGATTCCCTCAAAAGGAACTCGATCAATTGTTACTGTACTGTGAGCATTGAGCAAAAGAACTAGCAGCGTATAGACCAAAATAGCAAGTTTTATGAGACTAACTATTTGTGAAGTAGCCTGTTTTGATTCAATTGTTTGAGGGATCTACTCCAAAGTACATAGGTACTTTCTTGGTGTCATTTGTAAGCTAAAAGGGCCCACAACATAACTTTGAAGTTTGATAGGCAAGTACAAAGAAGGTTTTAGCAGCACCACCTCACTTTCTTGAGGTATCCATCCATCTCTTCCAACAATAGAGGGTTGATGATAGGGTGGAGAAGGGGTGAAAGAGGGATGGTGTAGACAGGGGCTAGAGGTGGAAAAGATGGTAGTGGTGGAATTAAGGATGGTAGGGTACACGAGGGGATGGTTGCTCTAATTGGTTGAGTGGGGGATGGTTTGGTCATGGGACTAGAAGAAGGAATGCAAGGTTGAAAGGTGACTATTATAGCAGGCTTGAAGTGTGGGGAGGAGATTGGGGTGGCGACTGTGGGTTTGGTTCTAAAACTTCTGGAAGGCCTTATCAAGGGGTTGAATTTGGAAGGGAAGGTGAGTTAGTAGGCTCTACAAAAATGATCATGTCCGTAAGTGGAAACAGATTGGTTGTCTAATCCTGGTGGGTGATTCTATAGGAGGTTCTCAGAGATATTGGGACTTGAATGAATTTTGTGGGTCAGGATAAGGGTCAAACTCATCGCTGATCAAAGCATGGCAAGGGTTTGTGTTTCAAAAAGTTGAGGGCTTCCACAGTGCCCATAGTTTCAATCAACATGTTAAAAGCATTTATGAAGTTGGCATCAAAACCACCACTCTCGACCTCTCTCTATAACACTTCATGGCTTTGTTGTTTTGTACATCAACTCCTCACCCACACTGTCTGCATTGTGGTATATAGTCTTTGGACTGCTATAGTGTAAGCCATGGCATTTGATGGTTCCTCTTCAAAAATTTGTACTCCACTTTGCGCTTCTTGATGTGGATCCTCTTTTTACTGCTCACATTCTTGGACATCTACTTCATCAAGTTGGCTACTATTGTCCCCCTCTAGATCCATTGAGTGATCCTATATCTAATCTTGGCCTAGAATCAGAGGTTCTATCATATCTTCACCATGGCAAACTAGGAGTTTCACTATAAAGGTTACATCCTTTATGAGGATAGGAATTTCCACCTCACCCATGCAAGAGGTTTCCATGCCTCCTAGCCCTATGAGGTATGCCTCAATACGACTCACTTTTAGTTCCATGGATTGACAATAAGAAAACCTAATTGCACTAGTTTCTGCACCTAAACGAACCCTAATCTCCTTTAGAGTGATGCCTTGCCCTAGCTGAACAATAATGAGTCATCTATCAACTATGGTAGGGTAAGCATTCTTCTTGTTTTTGCACATAACCATGGGATACCTAGGGACCTGTTGACTAGAAGAAGTTCTTATAATCTATCATTTTGTTCCATCCTTGATCCCTTGCATGTTAATTTCATACACTCGATGCGCTCTAGGGCTTTATCTGGAGTTTCCTCTCTAATTCGTTTTTCTTCCTCCTTGTGTTTCCTGGCCAAAGTGAGTCATCCGAGCATATCCTTCGTCAATGCTTCTTGATAGAGATTAACTCTACAACTACTAATGTAATTTGGGATTACCTATCCTTTGAAGGTGGCTAACTACACTGCTCCACTCGCTGAAATTCTATTGATAATCATAGGTCCATAACTGCATTTCTCTAACTTTCAAACATGTTGCTTTAATGCATAGACTAAGACTAAATTTCCCACTTGCAAGCCTTTATCCTTCACATGTGCATCCAAATATGCCTTCTGCCTCTTATTGGTTGCATATATTCTTTTTGTTGCTCTCATCCTAGTTTGCCCTAAGCGTTCTAAGTCCATCATAGATGATAGTTCATGGTCAGCCCATTGGGGCTCTTGTGCAACCTTAAGGGTAGGTATCAAAAAGTCCAATGAAAGCATTGCATTCTGACCAAAGACCATTTGAAATGGAGTTGCATTGAGTACCATCTTGTAGGCCAGTTGGTATGCCCAAACAACATGGTGCAACTATTGGTCCTAGTTAGAGCATTTGTTGCTTACTAGCTTAATCATGACATTGCATAGGATTTTCTTAGTACTCTTTGCCTGTCCATTGGATTGAGGATGATATGGTGCTGATTTTTTGTGAATCACAATAAAATCTTGCAACAAATATTGAATGACTTCATTTAGAAAGTGAGTCCCTCTATCGCTCACTAGCTCTATAGGATACCCATATCTAGTAAAGACATTTTCAAACAAGAATTTTGCCATCATTTGTGCATCATTCCTCTTTGTTTCCTTGACCTCTACCCATTTGGATAGATAACGTGTAGCGAACATTGTATATTCCACATGAGAACCTCTAGAAGGGGGATTGATTGGTCCAAAAAAATGTATGCCCCACTTAGAGAATGCACTTCCTCCCATCATGGTTCTCAGTGGCATTTCGTCTTTGCGCATTGGATATTGAGCTCTTTGACAAGTGTCACATCTTTTCACATAGGTATGTGCATCGAGATGAAGAGTGTGCCAACATATCCTTGAGAATAATATGGCTTTGATTACTCCGTCTAGAATCAAATGTCCTCCTGCAACACCTTGGTGTGAAGTTTCCAATATTCTCAAGCATTCACTCTCATCGACACATTGTCTTAGGTATCCATCTCTTTACCTCTTATAAAGATTATCACCAATGATTTTTTAGCCTTGAGCCTCATGCTTCAGACTTCTCCCTCTTGCTACTCGCATTTCTAGTGAGAAATTTTTTGACTGCAAAAAATCCACTAAAGAACTGCTCCATTTGGATATCAAGGAAAACTGATACAAAGAGGCATATTTCATTGGAGATATGCTAATACAAGTTGGGTAGTGCTTGCAAAACCTATGGACATCTGCTTCCATTGTGGACCAGTACACCCTCAACCTATGCAGAGTCTTTAGGGTGCATTGTTTAGAATAGTGTTGCTCAAGGGCACCTTCATGTGCCAATTGCAACCATTTTTTGTACTTTGGTTCTTCCACACAACAGACAAGAACTTCCTAATCATTTTTACTTGTAAACACTTCTTGCCATTATCTGGTATCTTTGTGATTTGACTACCTCCTCTTTTCCAGCCTGAACTATGTGATTCTTAGGTCCAAATGTGAGGATAGAAACAATGTCTTAGCCTAGCTTGGCACTACTTCTATATTGAACAAGTAGACATCTAGAAATTCATGAGATATTCATTGGAGGGCTTCTCCCATGGTTATTCATGAATGATGGTCAACTCAAATATTGGTCTTCCCTTTCTTGACTATCACCTCAAAATCATATTCCATTAGTAAAAGAAATCGTTTAACTAATCTCCCCATATTGCAAGGCTTGTTCACTCAGTATAGAAATGCTTGGTGGTCTGTGAAAAACTTTATTTGATGCCAAACTTTATTTACCGTGTAGACCATTCCTAAGCCCTCTCTCTCGATTGTAGTGTAATTTCTTTCAACAGTGTTCAACTACCTACTCGTGTATGCTATAGAGAGATCTATGTTCCCCTCTCTGATTGGTTGTGCCAATACATACCCGATTGCATAGTTGGAGGCATCTACATAAACATGGAATGGCTTATTCCAATCTGGCATGGTTAAGATAGGGGTTGAGCACAATTTCTATTTTAGCTCAATAAAAGAAGTTTTGCATGCATCATTCCATTCAAAGTTAGTCAAGTGAATGTACAAAGGCTTGGCAATAATAGCATACATGTGGATAAAGCATCTATAATATCCACAATGTCTCATAAATGGTTGTACTTCCTTGACTATTTTAGGTCTTGGTAATTCCACTATTGCTTTTACTTTTTTCTCGCCTATCGATATACCATTTTTCAATACAATGTGTCTTAATATCTTACCTTCTCTTACCATCAAGATGCATTTCTCAGGATTTAGGCACACTTAATACTCTTTGCATTTATCGAAGGTTTGCTTAAGTTCAAGGATGTGTGTTTGTCTTATGTGGGAATGGGCGCACATATCATCCACATAGACTTCTAGATTTTTTGATAGGAAATTTTTGAACATATGACACATGAGTCTTTGAAAGGTAGCAAGTGTGATTGTGAGCCCAAATGGCATCACATGAAATTCAAATAAGCCCCACTCGATGGAAAATGCCATTTTGTGTTGATATTCTGGGGCAATGGCCACTTGATCGTAGCCTAAAAAGCTATCAAGGAAGCTATAGAATTTCTTGCATACTACATGTTCAAAGTAGATGCTCAGTGATTGGCAAGGGGTAGCTATAATTGCGGCATTAATTCTCTTCTAATGCATACACACAACTTTCCATTCTTCTTAGGGATTACTACAATAGGGCTAACCATTCATATGCTCTATTTCATATATGAACCCTACTTTGATCAATGAGTCAATTTCTTCTTTTATCATGGTCAGCTAATTGTCATTGTATATGTAAGGCTTTTGCTTAGTGGGCCTTGCCTCTAGAGTAATGGGGTGCCTATGAGAATATATGTCCAGATCCACTTGTTGGAAGAGATGGATGGATACCTCAAGGAAGTGAGGTGGTACTGCAAAAACCTACTTTGTACCTGCCCTATTTCACTTGAGGGTTATGTAATAGGCCCTCTTACCTTGCAAATGACACTAAATAAGTGCCTAAATACTTTGGAGATGATACTTCAAACAATTAGATCAAAGTAGATTACTTTGCAAATAGCTAGTCTCACAAAACTTGCTATTTTTGTCAACACACCTGCTGGTTGTTTTGCTTAGTGCTCCCAGTACAGTACCAATTTCTTAAATTCCTTTTGGAGGAATTTAGTTAGCTTAGATAGCTAGTGATTAAAAGTAGAATCACTTAAAATGATAAATCATAGATTGGGAAATTGATTTAGCAACCAAAGGCTTACCTACGAGTTTTTAGGGACTATACAATTAGTGACCAATGAGCATGTCGAAGCATTTTTCTCCAAATTGGCTCAAGCAAATGACTTGAAACTTTGGCAGCATAAAGTAGACTTTGAGTTGGTTTCAACAAGCTATAGAACATAAAACATGGTTAAGGGATCACTGAGATATGGTCAAGCAAAGTTCACTATTTTGAGTAGACATAGCAGAGAAGTAGACAGATATACTCAATGATGTAAATGTATTATAGAGCAATGTTTTACATGATCATTGGCATAGAGATGATGCCAAATGATATTAGTCTAAGTGGGTAATGATATTAGACACTTAGCTACAGCAAGTGATGATGAAGAAGACTATCAATGAAGCACTAAAGGCCGCGAGTTTTACAAGCTCATTTATAAGAGAACTTTTTCTCAAGTTTGAATTTGAATTTCAAACTTGGCTCCAACTAAAGTGTCTCCTCTAATCTAGGAGATATTATCTCATTGAAAAATCGTAGCATATTATTCTCCTAACTCCATGAGTTTATTGGCTTTACAAGATTCTTAATGGTTTAACCATTCACACATGGTAAATGATCCAAAGTTACAAGCAATGATTCCTATGCTTCATCAAGTAATTGAACATTCTTCCTTCCATGCCTAGCCAAGTGTGAAGGCTTGTGTATTTTGCACCAACAGATCCCCCTCAAGCCAAACATCTTGGCTTGCATTTCTTCATGAGTCTTCTTGAATGTCCTGCAATCCAATCATGGATTTGAATTTGAAAATTTTAGTACCATCAAGTGTTTTTGTTAGCAAATCTACACATTGCATGTTTGTAGATACATATGCCAATTGAATCTCCTTGCTCAATAGCTTCTCTGTAACATAATGATAGTGTACTTCTATATGCTTGGTTCTTCCATGATAGATGGGGGTGGCTGCAAGATGCAAAGATCTTGTATTGTCACCAAAGATAATAAGTGAATTAGAGTGAAGTCCCAAATCTAAATATAGAAATCTAATCCATATGACTTCTTGTGTAGCATTGGCTAGTCACCTGTATTCAGCCTCAGTTGAACATAGAGCAACCATAGGTTGCTTCTTGGAAGACCATGAAATGGGCTTATCACCTACAAAAGACAAATATCCAGAAGTACTCCTTCTATCATCCTTACAACCTGCCCAATTTGTATCTGAGTATAGCTTGATGTCTAAATCTGATGTGTATGGAAAGTATAGAACTTGATTTCGAGTACCCTTGAGATACCTCAAAATCCTTTTGGCAGCTTCCAAGTGAGGTGCTCTAGGTTTATGCATGAATTAACTTAAGACACTTACTCCATAAGCTATGTCAATCCTTGTCAATGTTGCATAGTTTAAACTCCCAACTATGTTTTGATACCCTACAATGTCTTCAAGCAAATCACCTTCATGAGCACTCAATTTATGATTTACCTCCATAGGGGTGCTAGCTACCTTTGCATTCTCCAAGTGGAACTTCTTCAGCATGTCCTACACATATTTCCTTTGAGTAATGTAAATTCTAGAATTTGTGTAGACCAATAGAAAATAATTCAAAAACCCTAGGTCACTGATTTTGAACTCCTGCATCATTTGGTTCTTGATTTGTTTGATGCCATTCACATCACTGCCTGTAAGTATGATGTCATCAACATACACACATAAATATATCATCTTTGAATTACTTTTCTTGACAAACAGAGAAGAATCTACTTTGCTCATCATGAATCCTTGATCTTGAAGGTATTTAGTTAACCTATGGTTCCAGGCCCTAGGTGCCTGCTTCAAGCCATAAAGAGCTTTGTCCAATTTTCACACATAATTTACCTTGCTTGGGTCTTCATAGCTAGGAGGTTGGGCCATGTAAACCTCCTCTAAAATCCAGCCATTGAGAAAAGCATTTTTCACATCCAATTGATACATATTCCAATTCCTAGATGCAACCACACTTACCAATACTCTGATGGTTGGCATTTTAGCCACAGGTGAGAAGGTTTCTTCATAATCAACTCCTTGGGTTTGTGCAAAACCCTTAGCCACAAGTCTATCTTTATACCTGTTTATGGATCCATCTAAGTTTCTCTTGATTTTGTAAATCCATCTAGAGCAAATTACCTTCATTGATGCCTTCTTGGGTATTAGCTCCCAAGTATCATTCTCTTGGAGTGCTTCTATCTTTTCATCCATAGCTTCCTTCCATTCTGCCTTGGTACTTGCTTCCTCATAAGAAGGTTCTTCAAGTGATGAGTCCTTAGCAAGATAAATAGAGTGCTTAGTAACTAATGACATATCATACACATATCTGATTGGTTTCTTACTCTCCCTTTGTGATCTCCTTAGAGCTTGGTTGGATGATTCAAGTAAGTCTTCCAACTTCTTCATTTTGGCCTTTCCTTTTCACTTCCATGCTTTGAACTCCTCCAAGTTGATGATGTCCTCATCATCTGATTTGATGTCTTCAATTCTACTTCACTCATTCTTGGTAAGACTTGGAAATTCCTCTTCCAAATCATATGACAATTTGACCTTCCTCCATTCACTTTCAAACCAAGAGTCACTCTCATCAAACACAACATCTCTACTGACCATAAATCCTTTGTTGGATGGATTATAAAACCTGTATCCTTTCTGATTTAAATCATACCCTATGAAGATGCACTTCTTTGCCTTAGGGTCTAGCTTACCTTTGATATGAGATGGGACATGCACATATTCAACACATCCAAAGATTCTACAATGATCAAGTGACGGCCTTCTACCATGCCATGCTTCATATGTGGTCATCCCATCAAGTGATTTGGATGGCAACCTGTTAATAAGATAAGTGGCAGTAGAAACACTCTCTACCCACAAATAATTAGGTAATATTTTTTCATTAAGCATTGATCTAGTTGTTTCCACAATCAATCTGTTTCTCCTCTCTGCTACCCCATTTTTCTCAGGGGTATACCTTTTAGTAATCTCCTTTTTGATACCTTTGTCTTGCAAAAATGCATCAAATTCATTTGAGAAGTACTCTGCTCCTTCATCTGACCTTAATCTCTTTATACTTCTTCCTATTTGATCTTGCACAAGTGCAAGATACTTCTTGAAGCAACTAAACACTTGACCTTTATGTTTCATAAAGTAGAAGATAGTCCACCTATTGAAATCATCAATGAAAGACACATAATACCTTGAGCCTGAAATTGAAGGGTCCTTGCTTTGTCCCCACACATCTGTGTGGACAAGTTCCAAGTAATCCTCATGCATATAGCCTTTCTTTGTGAAGGGTAACGTGTGTGATTTATCAAACTGACATGCACCACATTTATAGATCATGTGTTGCTTGGATACATTAGGTATCCCAAGCACACATTGATCTCTACATATTTGCTTCAAGGTTCTCTCACCAATGTGCCCTAATCCTTTATTCCAAATCTCAAGCTCTGAGAATGTTTGATCTTTGTAATTACAAAGTGCAATGTTTCTAGTGTCCTCAAGTTCAAATGTAAATAAACTACTTGTTTTCTCTCTCTTGGCAATTCTCTTGAATCCATGTTGGGGGTCCTCCACAAAGGCTCCATATTTGTTGAACCCAACCTGCAAACCCTTTTCCAATATCTGTCCAACACTCATCAGATTCATTCTGATAGTAGGTACATAAAGAACCCTGCTCGATAGATTTCTTTTCCCATTAGAAGTTTTGAAATTTCCTTATCTCCCCAAACTACCCTTGTAGCTCATGGGTTTAGCAAAGATGTGTAGAGATTTGAGTTGCACAGGAGAGTGTTGCCAAAGAATTATCACGGATGCTCCATTTGCACATGAAAGAATCCATATACAAGGTCATTTGGTGCTTGAGGAGGGTATAAAAGCAAAACTCTTCTCCTCTTTCTCTCAACTTCAAGAGATGAGAGAGAGATCCTCTTCTTCATTGGCACTATGAGCCTTCACACCTCTAAAATGTGTGTGGGCAAGCAAGGAAAGGCTTCCTTTTGCCACTCCTCAATTGTAGGGGCCTTCCTCCTTGCCTTGCATAAGGGTGGTCCCATAGGACCCACCTAAATCTCCTTTATTGAGGGTCCTCATGGCCTCCAGCTCGTTTTTGGGCAAAGTTTTTTGCAAAGAAGAGTAGAGAAAAAACTACAACTTAGCCATATGACAGCAAGGTCTTCAATCACCAAAAACTTTGAATTCTTGAAGAACGAATTATCTACATAAATTCTAAAGAAAATTTGAAGAAAAAATCATGCTCACATAAAGCATAGCTCTAGATATGATTTTGTATAGCTTGCGAAGCTTGAAGATAATTTCCACCTTGTGAGACTAAGAGTATGTATCTGCTCTTCCAAATCCACCCATATAAATACCTCTAGCCCAAGGGTTCTAGGCTTTCCATGTGCCCTCGTCACAAGATTTCCCAAAAAGGGTTCTTCACATGGGTTTCTAAGTCAAGCAATCACATGGGCTCGCATGGAATCACATGGGATCACTTGCAAATCACATGGTTTCTTAAGTGAGGAGCTCTATACTTGCAAGTTGCATATACACCTTCAAGGGGCCTTAACTTGGATTATTCAATTAATAATGCTTAACACCTTAGGATAAAAATCAAAAGGTTCAAACCATTCAATTTGAATGCAATTCCCAAGGGTTCATAAACAAAAACCAAGGGTTCTCCAAATGTTTCGCTAGGAAACCCAAGGGTCTTAAACCTTGGAACCCATGCAATTAATCCCTAATTAAACAATAGTATTATTGTTTGTAAACATAAGTAATTTAGGCCAATTAGGTTACATGATGGCATCCTTCCATAAAGGAGGCTATGAAGCATAAAGTTTGGATAATGAACATATGTCATGATCTTTGTCTGAAGGATGCAACACAAAGTGAATATCTTTAATCACTAGTTACCTCTCTTACCAAATGTCATATCCAAGGGGAACTGAACTCATGAACTATTAGCTATGAGTGTGATAGGCTAAACACTTGCTGTAAAATCGCATCATGATCCTCTATGTTGGGTTGTGGTTCAACCATCACCTACCTATCATTTCTTGAGTCTAACACTCTCTTCCCCTTCTAGAGATCATTTTCATCAATGGTCCACCCCTAATCTTGAACTGTCATTTCTTGAATCTAAAAACTCTCTTCCCTTTCTAGAAATGATTGTCCTCAATGATCAGACCCAAATCTCCCATTGAATTGACATCCTCACCCTTGCACGTTCTCCTTCACCTTCTTGTTCTCAACCTTGGTGTCTTGAACCCTTTTTCTCAACCTTGGTGTCTAGAACCTTCTTGTTCGTAACCTTTGTGTCTTGAACCTTTTCTCTCAAACTCAGCATCTTGAACCTAGTTCTCACCTATTCTAGGTATCTTGGACCCTCAATCTAGTGATGCCTAAGGAAATTTCATTGTGAGGGCTTTCTAATGGTGCCTTACACATATAAATCCGAACTAGAGATAGGGAGATACACTCCAATCTTGGTTGGGATAATTTCTCAAAGCAACACATGCTATTTTGTTGTCCTTTCAGATACAAAATACCCAAGTGCCTTTTCTAGAGGCTATTCATGCCCATGAGCCTTTTAGAATCTATCCACTTTGCCCAAGCCTATCTATCTATGAAATCCAAGATATTTGGGGTTCTCTATGCACTCCTTTTGAATGCTACCTAGTTTGCTTTCCAAGTTGGAAAGCTTGACAAAACTCATGTAGATCATTTTCCTCAAATATTAGTAAGAACTTGCACCTTTAAAACTGCCCATGTTCTTCAAGTTGGGCATATTGACATGCGTCATCCACAAAGATCAAGCTCCAAAATATAATTATTTCAAACCATAATGTGCATTACCATGCTTTTCTAAGGTGAGGTTTCCGAGGAGAACAAGCTACCTTCTCTTCTTCTTTGAGCTACTAGCTTGTTCCCTTCATTTGGAACAAGCTACCTTCTCTTCTTCTTTGAGCTACTAGCTTGTTCCCTTCATTTATGAAGATGACTTGCAATCCCTTCTCTATCATTTGACCTAATAAAATCGAATTATTTGTGATTGAAGGAAAATGCAATATCTATGATAGCACCTTGGCTGCATTTTCACTTCCCAATCTAACATTCCTCACATGTGCAACTGGATATTTGGTGTTGTCACATGTTTCAATGCATCTTTTACTTTTGGATTTAATTTGGTGAATGCTTGCACTTGATAAGATGTGATTTCCACAATCTAAATCTGTATACCAATTCCTTTCAGTCTCCTCTTCTTTGTTGTAGCTATGTCCCATTGCTTGCATTTGGTCATTGCTTTCATTTGTTGGTGATGTGCTTGCATATATTTTTTTATTTGTTTGATTAGATTTATCACTCCTATACCGAGAATTCGAGTCTATGTGATTAGTTTTGTCACAATTATAGCAGATTATACATTTATGGTTTTTGTTTCCTCCTCTACCGTTTCCTTTCCCTCTATCTCTACCTCTTTATTGAGTGCTTCCTTCATTTGATCCTTCATTTTGGTCTTCCTTGGCTTGATGATGGCCTCGCTTGTTGAAGCTTCTTCCTCTCTTTACTAAGTCCTTGAGACCTCCACAAAAAATCAAGCCCAAAGCCCTCCCAAAATAGGGAGAAACTTCCATTGGATCTTGTGTCTCCTCATCTACCCTTGCATCTTCTCTCCTCGTGACCTTCCACTTCTTATCCTTTGCCTTCCCATTGCCTTTGGTGACTTTTGGTGCTCCAATCCACTATGGATAAGGTGGAACTATATTTTCAACATGAGAGAGTAAAGGAGAAACAAAAATCATAATGAGACAAAAGGAGATCAAAGCTTTAAAAAGAGGGAGTAGAGAGCTTCAATACATAATAGATATTCCTTATGCTTCAGATAAACATTAATTGACCAAAGTTTGATTTTTGGATTCTAAAGGGACACCTATGTGAATTATGTGTCATAAGGAAGTCTGTCAGGTACAAAAAGCTGCAGATATAAGCTAAGAGCCACAAGAAGAAAAGAAATACTCAATATTTGAATTCCCATACCACTTCAATAAATATATAACTGAGGAAAGAATTGTTCAAGCTAAAATGCCCAATTGAGAGTCTATACCAGACTAGTTATATGATAGCAAAGAAACTACTAAGAAATTATCCCTTTCCCGAGAGAATGATGAGCATATGTGCACAAAGATCATGAATGACCTCAGTTGAGATGAAGAGATAACTCTAGTGAGTCTCTTGAGAGAATACAAAGATGTATTTTGTATGTTCCTATAAGGAATTGAAAGTTGTGGATCTAGACATATTGTCTCATCAGATTCCCATGACGAGCACCACTTAGTCGATCAAGAAGAGAACACATACATACAATGAGACATACTTTAAGAAATTCAAAGAGGAGATAGACAAACCGCTAAAAATATGACCTATATATGAAATTGAACAAACAGAATGGTCTTTCCAATGGTAGTACTATGCAAAGGGAATGGAAGACTTTGTGTGTGTATCAACTTAAAGAAGTTCGATGAAATGAACATAAGAGGTAGTTATCATTTACTGATAATTGATCATCTCTTGGAATGGGTGGTAGGAAAAGAAGTTTATAGATTCTTAGATGGATTATTCGGATACAATCAAGTGTCCATTGCCTTCAAAGACCAACATAAACAGTTTTTGCAATAGATTGAGATATCTTTGCATTTAGAGTTATGTCATTTAGTTTAACAAATGCATCGACCATCTTTCAAAGACTTATGTACCATGTCTTCAAAGAATTTATTAGTGAATGCTTGGAAGTTTATGTTGATGACCTATGTGCACATCCTAAGGTATTTAGGAAACATATACCTAATCTTAGATAGAAATTTGACAAATATAAAATCTATAATGTATGTCTAAATCCAAAAAAGTGTGAGTTCATGGTGCACCAAGGTGAAATTCTTAGGCATATAATCCCTAAGCATTGTATTTCAACCAATGAAGAGAAATTCAACATGATAAATGGTCTATCAAGACATAGAAAATTAAAAGAGCTACAATCGTTGATGGGCCATTGTGGTTATTATCCATGATTCATTCACATGTATGTGATGATTGCAAGACCTTTTTACTCTCTGTACAATTAGTTTGAGTGGACAAAAGATTGTGAGAAATCGTTTCAAGAATTGAAAAAAGACATTTGATATCACAAATATTTCATCTACATGACAAAGAACTTTTGAGGAGACTACAAAGGAATACACATTGATTGGAAATCAATTGTACAAACATGGTAAGAATAATCTGCTCTGCATCTTTTTCCATGAATCATAGTATTTTCCTCGGCCACAAGCTACCTGCTCAGGGATGGTAGGTTGAGACTTCTCTCTAGAAAGGATAGTCCACATGTTCATGTTTGGAGGGTTATGGTGGCTAATCATGAATATAGATGTCGAGAGCTTTGTAAAGAGATGTGATTTATGCTAGATGGAAAAGCATCCCTTCAGAAAAGATGAAATGCCATAAGCATCTATGATGGGAGGAAGAGCTTTTGCCAAGTGGGTTATAGACTTCATAGGACATATTCATCCCCAAGAAAAAGTCTCTCATGCTAAGAATATCAGCCACTTCTAATAACAATGCGCAAACCATAGCCAAATTCCTATGGAGCACACATTTACTCGCTTCATCAATGAAGTGATTGAAAATTTGCTAAGTATGTACCCTATTACACATAAGAAATTAACACTCTATCGCCCATAAGTAAATGGACAAGCTAAGAGCTAAAATAATATTGACAAAGTTGTTAAACAATAGAAGTTCATACTGGGATAAGCAATTTCATCATGCAATCTAGGCTTATCGAGTGGCTTATAACATGTCCTTGGGTGCAAGTCCATTTATTCTAGCCTAAGATCAACAAAGCTATTTTAACAATAGATTTCTTCACTCCTACTCTAGAAGAGCCACAAAGACATGATTGGATAGGACATGAAATCTTTGAGCTATTAAATAGTATTGAAAATCTCTAAGAGAGATGCTTGAGAGTTGTAGCACGAATTTATGTGGGGACAAAGAGACAAAAGGCATGCTTTCATGATTGCATATCAAAGATAATCAATTGCAAGAAAAAGAAAGACTTAGTCTTGGTATATATGTTCAAGCATCATGCAAAGAACTTAGAAAAGAGAGGTTATGGACCATCAAGACAGCAAATCCTTGAAGGAATCATAAGTTCAAGAAATTCAAACAACCAAAGGGAAAATCCATGAGAGGAAATTCTGAACAAGTTCCACCAATATTACCTACAAAGTTAATCTAGGGGAAAAAATAAAGCTCCATCAAAGTTGTCTTATGTGGATGCACTAAGACAATGACACATTGTGGACACGTTGTCTGAAGTGCCTCCAACTTGCGAATGGACTATTATCAAGTTTCCCATAAAGAATAGTACTAATGAAAAGACTCGTTTACCTATCCAAAAATGGATATGTAAATAGTTTCAAATCCATCTTGTCATCTATGTGTAATATTGCTATATGTTTTGATGATCACTGAGATTTGGGCACTTAGTAGAGTTTGTGTAATAAATACTTATCTTTTGATAGTCACTAAGTGAAAAACCAACCCTTATTGTATCCTAGTGTAATAATTGATTTATCTTTTGAGGATCAATAAGAAGATTAAAGACACAAAAGCTTGAACTTGGACCATGAAGATTTGCAATGTGAATTGCTAGTCTGAAAATCATCCTGAAAATAATTCAAAAGGGGTTATATTTTAGAAGTGGCATTATGATACCAAATGCTTTGTCAACACCAAGGACAAAAGATAGTAAAGCAGCGGCCACATGGAAAGAACGAAAAAACTAATTAGGTGTACATGTTGTTATGAGAATGGCTCTTGCACTTTTGGTAGCAATACTTCCATTTTCAAAGACCCAAATATCATACCATTCTACGTTATAAAAAATCAATCTATTATGTCTAGAAGATCCTCACTAGTAAATCCACCAATAATAACTAGAAGCAACATAGAGCCCTACATGGCACACAAGTAATTACAAGAACCATCTTTCACATATTAGGCAAAGACATGTGTTCAAGTTCTCCTACACTATCAATGAACTCAAGGAGTTTAAATATTACCAAAAAAGGCTAATCCCTCAAAGAGTTATGCCTACACCATCTATGAGCACAGAGTCTAGAACTTCTCATCATATGTGTGGATCTAAGTTTTCTTCTTAAGGAGTATCACCAGAGCGTGCATTACAAATTGAGAGAAGAATGATAAGAAAAATAGATCATCCTACAATCTCATCAGAGGAAGAAGAGGTAGTAAGAGCTCAGGTTGAGACATCCACCAGAAGTGGCCATTTGTCATTAAGATAATTTTTCCATCATAAAAGTTCAACAGAACTCATTGTATCACAAAGACAAAAAGGTGAAATACAAGAGCACATAGATATGACAAGTACCATGGCTTTAATTGCTAAATTAGTAAGGAAGTTGAACACAAAAAGAGCTCAACAGGAAGCAAAATAGAGCTATGCTTTGGAAGATTTAGAATCGGAGGAAAAGGTATTGGTAAAACACCCATGCAAAGTGTAAATGTCGAGTCATCACACCCTCACCCACTTTGACACCTCAGTCCTCACTTCCATCTGCCTTTGACTTTAATGATGCATCGATGATCACATGACCACCTACACCATAGATGATACAACACACACATCCATTTTCAAGATCACCATCACACCACTAACTGCACATTTCACCATAGTAGATCGTGGGCACCCACTGCAACCCATCCACCCCAACCATGCCACCCATGCCAACATAAATTGACAAAGGTAAACAAAAATTGAATGGGTCAATTAGCTTAGGAAGCATCATCACACCACTCAAAATTCCACTTTGAAGCACCCACACATTCATCCCATTGCACTCAAAGTTCATCCATGCAAATGATTTCTCTTCATTACTCTCATAGTGCCCACCAACACCCTCATCATTCTTTGAGTCATTCATCATCCCACCATCAACACTTCAATCCTACTCATCATCTTTTGTTTTTCCTTTTGTTCGATCATATATTCCCTCTTCATTCCATCTTAATCCAATTTTTCTAATTTCATCATCATCTCAATTGTCATTATTCACAATCATCTCATGTTTTGATTTCTCAATGGGGAAACAACAAGTAGCCCGTACAAGCATTACAGAAGTATCGATATTGGAAGCAATTAAAGATGCAATGGCATATATGTGCACTTAGTCACAAGACATAGACGTGATAGAAGGGCACTTAGAAAGAGAGAAAAACACAAAAAACACCATTCACTACTCAAGGTCAACAAGTGGAAGGAGAAGTCATCGTTATTCATGACCGACAATATGAAGTCCAAGAGAAGACAAATGTTAGGAAAGTTTTCATGCTAGGACATTTTTCAAGGCATTATGAAGCTAAATAACATTGTTAAGGACTTAAATACACTCCCGCCAAGAGAATAATACTCTACATGTGCACATTGCCACACTAGAGTAGAAACACAAGCAGTCAATACAGCATGGCTAATGTTTATAGAAAGATAGTGGATTAGGAAGAATACCATTGAAAAAGTGAAGCACTTAGTGAACTCAAAAGAAACACACCTGGTCATAGCTAGAGAAAAATTCTTGAAATTTCAAGCAGATTTAAAGCCACTAGAAAAAGAAAGAGAAGGTCTTAGAGAACGGTTGTTTGAAGAGCAAACATTCCTTTTTCTTTTGTCAAGTAGATCAAGCACCATGATTGCAAGCAGAGATTGCCTTACTTATAGCACAACTTGAGGAACAAGAAGCAAAATTAACCATACTACAAGCACTACACAATCAATCGGAGCAACCTATTGTCCAACCATGTGAAAAGGATCATACTACACCACAAGATGATGATCAGCTAGGTAACCAAGAATATGAAATTGAAGCACTAGTTAAAGAATCTAAAAGGGAAGAACAATATTGGGAGGGATCCACAACAAACTCCCTTGCTCACGACTATGATCCTATGATCCACAGGATAGAGAGATCCTTGCGAATGAAAGCTTGCATGAAGAATGTATTTATGTTTTGTAGGAGTTGCGGAATGACTTTGAGAAAAAGTGCTTGGATCTATTTTTCATGAAGACAATGGGTAGCATACACCACACAAATTCGATATCAATTCAGCCTCCTACATACAGCCACATATGAGCAAGAGGAAAGGCACATATCAAAGATAAAATCCACATAGATGCAAACGATGCTTGTATGATCAAGAGACAGGATGTGGAAAACATCACAAGACACTAGATTACTCAAGCAAACCCGAAGTGGAGACGTCAATTATTAAGGGAAAGACCAAACACTGCGCAAACTTTTGATCATACAATATAACCCCATTTTTTATCCCTTCACCATGAGGATATCATGGTTGGTATATAATGTCATGTGGACATGACAACAAACCAAGTACTGGTTGAACTATAGTTATGGCTAGCCCCAAAGACAATATAGTCACTATCAAGTACATGTGTGTGATAATAACTTTTTGGGAGCAAGAGGTCGTGGATTTACCCAATCCAAAATGCCAAATGCTTGTAAAAATTCTAGAAACCATAACAATATGCCTAACCACTTTTAACTTCGCTCTTGTGCCTAGTATAATCTACTTGGATTTTAATATTGCATTAAGCCTCTTCTTTTTATTTCATTCAGACACCTCCATTCAAATGCCTCATTAGATATTACAATAGATGTTAGTTTTTGGATAGTCATCATATGCCATGTTTGAAGCTTTTCATATGACTTTCTTTGAAAAGCACTCAATTTTTTTTGTAGAATACCTAGTGGCCATACCCATCACCTTAATGAAATCCAACTAGATCTAGTCCATTCTACCATGATACCCATCACATTAGGACCCAAAAGTTGTAGAATGGCAAAACCACCTTATGTTTCTGGCAAAGAATCACTATAAGAGGAACCAAGAGATCCATGATAAGTCAAATAGGATGTGAACCCCGATACGCTCCATCAAAGGCATGTTGCAGATGACAGAGTTTAGGAGAGTTGTTTTCAACAATCACTAGAGAATGAAGAAAAGCCATTAAGAAAAGAGTTGGAGAGGTACAAGAACGCACTAGACCATGAAGTGCATGTCAAATAACTTGTAAGAAGCCAAGCAATAATAGAGCTCCACAAGGAGTGTTGGAATAATTGAAATAGTTACTAAAAGCATAAATTTTGGTCATCTTATGTATATTTTTACCTATGGAAAGAGGAATTTATGTATTTGCACTCCAATTTTGTAAACGCCAAGGAATCCTTGGACCTAGTGAGTGATTCCTCGCCTCTGTATATTTTTCTGATGATTTTTAGGACTCATTATCATGGTTAAACAAGCCCTCATATATTTTTTATTGTTTTTTGTTCAAAAACCATGTGAAAAGGGCCACTTCAATCATTTTTCAATGGAATCTTGTGCATTTTTCTTCTTGAGTATTTTTCTCTCCTCTTGTTTTTCATGTGGAGCTCTAATGATGTTCTTGGGCTATCCCAACCTCATATCCACCTAAGGTAAATGTTTTTTCATGATTTCCTCAGATGTTTCTTTCGTTTTTGAACTTCTGTGTGGGCTGACCTTCCTCTTGAGTGCAAGCTTGAGTTCCAAAACTTCATGAGACACATCATTATACACTTGAATGAAGTAAACATACTTGGATTGACAACTTACATTTCATCTAGAACCACTTGATGCTAGTTAAGCATTGTGCTAATCAGTCTACAATAGAGAGCCAATTCCTCCAACACAAACAACCTAGAGTAGTAACTATCTACAACTAGCCAATGACACAATTTCATTGAATTCATAATTTCTTAGGACCACTCAAAGAGTGATACCAAATTTCAAATTAATGAGATAAAACTTCAAATTTATGAATAGAAAAATAGAAAATTTAAACACAAGTTAGAGCATAAGAGCTCTATTACTAGTAGACAATCTAGTGAACTATGGAAGCTTGGATGAAGGATGCGAGCGAGAAGGGGAGACTACTTAAGCAAGATGTTTGCTTGCCTTATTCATTACATCTAACAAAATTATTTTCATATTCAAGGTACATGCAAGGGACCTCAATCTCAACTTTTACATTGACCCTTATCCATGATAAAAGTGAACCCCCTAATTTAAGGTGGTGGTTGAGAAATTATTTGGCATCCAAATACTTATTGTTGTAACTAAAAACACTACCACAATGTACCAAATAAGTTGCCTAGTGATCACATGAATGAAGGTGATTCAATGGACACATTTGTGAACACCATCAAGGAATTAAAAGAGCAATTGATTGCTCTATAAATTCTTAGTGGGATATTTGATTCTTGCTAGAGTTCTACTTTTTCTACTCTTCATCTCATTACGAAAGTCAATTCCAATTCCTTATCTTTCAAATCTACAAGAGGAATTTATCTAGATAGATAAGGTCCTTTGTACTTGTGTATCAAGCTTATAAATGAAAAGAATAAAGTTGGTTTTTCCTATAATAAGAAAAATATTTTCAATGTTGCACAATTCTAGAATGAAGACAAAGTTTAGAAATGAAATTCAAAGTGTGCGAAGAATTTTCCAAGTACGAGCTAGGGACCATGTCATTGAGATTTATCCAAAACTAGCAACTAAAGAGGTAAAAAAGAGGTTGTAATGTTTTTCACATATACCTCTACTTATAAGAATGTTTCTTCTAATCTTGTCCAAAATCAAGAATGAAATCACTACTCAATGTACTTATCTATGATCCATCATTTCATGATCAGTGTATGCAAAGGTCTCAAATGTTCATTAGTTTGATAGTAATATAGCCAAACATATTACCTCACTAGTTTATTTACTTCACTTGAATGGGTTTACATAGATATGATTGCAAATTTTGAAGTCCACATACCTTATTATGGAAGCTGAATATTTATCTTTATCCTTGGCACTTATGGATATTATAAGAATGTTTTTAAGTGCCAAGGATCAAAAAGAATTCGACATTAGCATAAGCATCATCCAACATTGTTTTGATGGTTAACTTATTGATGATAGGTATATAGTTCACAATGATCTCTCTAATGATGATAAAATCTTTTCTTCTAATTGTTATATCATGGTTATAAGCTAAAACTTATGGAAAACCTATAAATGATTTAGCAAGGCGTGTCATATGCAAAACTTTTCCACGTACATTTTGTACATTTTTTTAGCAATTTGCTATGCTACCAAAAAAAAACTTTCTCTAAGCTTACGGCATAATTTAGAATATTTTTGTGGGTTTTATTTTAAGTAAACACAAACTTTTTTCTTTCCCGAATGGTACAATGAAATTCAAGAAAATGATGCAAATCTTTGGTTCTATTCAAGCTTCATAATTTGGTAATCATCTACACTTTGTGGATTTTATTAACAAACTTCCAAAACATGCAATTATCTATTTATGCAAATAGAAGTTTGAAGTGAAAATAAAAGTTTGAAGTGTATTTCTGCTTTGAATAGTCCTTGATTATATGTAAATTACAAAAACAATTCAACGTAGAATGGAAACCCTCCATTCAATTGAGAAAGTACATGTCTTTTGAATCCAAAGCATTGATGGGTCATCAAGGACAAAATACAGATAAAAAGTATTGCGTATGCAAACAAAATGGTATTGTTAGGAAAGCAACATGATCAGAAGCCAAGTTTTACATCAAGTTATTGGTTTGAAGTTTTCTCCTATCTTGCACGTGTACTTAGCAAGTGTCCCACTAGAGGATTACAATTTATCACTCCTTAAAAGGCTTAGAATGGTCAAACTCCATCTACTTCTTATTTATGTGTTCTTTATTGCTTAGCATACACATTAATGAGTGAGAAATAATGCAAAAACAATGGAAAATGCACTACAAAACATATTTTTGTTATGTACGACTTTGAAATGAAACGAAAGGTTATCATCTACATGACCACAAAACTACACACACTATTTATCCAAAAAATAGTTCTTAACAGGATGTTGCCTATCCTCTATTTTCATGATCTATGGAGACTTAGCTTAGCTCATGATTTTTTTGGTGTTTGATGCCTCATTTCAAAGATGGATAGTCAAATGTTGCTTTGAATGAAGCATTCATTCAATCTATACAATTTTTAAATGAGCATACGGGTGTTCTATCTTTCACGTGGATATACACAATGAACTTCTTGATGACAGAGCAAACATTAGAAAGAGAGAAAATGTGCCCGATCCGTTAGGATTGACTCTTAAAAGTATCAGATTAGATGCACACTCAATCAAGCTCTCATGATTCCTCTTTTACATCAACTTTTTATGTGTATGTTATCTCTAGCCTTGTGATGAGAATAAGTAGGTAGCTTTGATAAGCCATAGAATTCAGGAGATTGAATGGTGACATGCAGTCAAAATGTGATACCATTATGAAGAATGGCTCTTATTCTTCGTCGTTTTGCTCTTAGAAAAAGAAACATTTTCCTAAATGGATCTATAACCAAAATCCTAAGCCTAACGGGATAGCTGTTGACTATAAGGCTAGACCTACAGCAAAAAATAATGTTCAACAGACAGGTGTTTACTTTGGTAAGACCTCTATTGCTACATATGATATGACAACCATTCGTAACAATTGTGCACTTACAACTCACAATGGTTAGAATGTAGATCACTTGGACATTGAAAACACATTTCCACTGTGGGATTTACATGTGTTTGTGTATTCTAGCATCATAATTTGTGCAAGAATGGCAAGAAAATAAAATGCACAAGTTAGAAAACATATTGTATGGTTCAAAACAAGTACCACATGCTCGATATGAAAAGATGCTGTCTGTTCACAAATGGAATTCAAAACAATCCAACTCAAAGAACATTGCCATAGATCGTAAGATCACACTACCCTTTTTCTCAGACAATTCAGGACAGTCACTTTTTCGTCCCTTTCAAGATGAGAATTTATAACTGTATATGAAGTTTTATTTTCCACTAAATAGAAGAAAAGTACGAGTCAAGGAGACATACAAAGGAGGCTGATCAGCCTTTCATCTTCTTCGTGCCGGATCCATCTGTTTTTATGCTTGTTGTTATGAATTAGGAACACCCTCAAGTATTAAAAGGAGGAGTGCTGTTATAGTTTCTATGTACGTGAAGTTCTATTGCTCCTTTTCTAGTGAGTTTTAATACTCATCACAGGATTAAGGCTTTCTCAGCAGTTCTATATCTTAGAATATAGCACAACACTAATTATAATATGCATGATATTTCAATAGACGTTAAAAAAACTCCGTAAGGTAATGCTCTATCTTAACAAACAAATCCCAATCTGTAACTGGCCAACAAAAATGGATTTTAACACTCGCTCACTGTCAAACTTACTGTTCTCTAGCTTTTGGTCATGAGTTGGAGGAATTATGTTCTTATTATCAGAAGACTACCTTACAGAAATCAAAAACCACAAACAACACATGATTAATGGGGGACAGCTGGATTTTCAAGAATACAGCATCTGTACAGTATGCCATTTGTTATCCTCTACACAATCATCAACTTAGCTACTGCAAAAACCACAATATTTTCAAGGGGTCTCGGGAAAATCAGATTCCACCAAGTTATGATAGAGACAATTATACATTAAAAAATTATCAGCCAAGTTTGTGTAACCATAATTATGCATCAAAAGATCTCAATGATCATGTTATGCTATTGAAAAACACCATCAATCAGCACGCTACAACACAACCAGTGTCACAGCTGTTATTAGTTGAGACTCGGTAATTGAGAGTAAAGATTTTCATATTTTCTAGTGAGATGCATCCCAGCATTTAAGGATTTCTTGGCAGTTATTCAAATATGCAACGCAGCACAACACTGATTGCAATATGCACAATATTCCAGCAGGGGGAGCAAACGAAAGAAAACCTACCCTGGAGCAAACTTCTCCATCTTACAGCTGATCATGAGTAGAAAGAATCATGATACTCGTCAAAATACTGTATGGAAATCAAAAGTTCTGAACAAGATATAAGTAATGAGGCACCTCAAATGATATTAGATGAAGAATCCGGAAGACTCTGAAACGAAAACAGCATCTCAAAAACATGCCCACTTAGAGTGATAAGTTACCTTTACACCACCAAAATACTGCCGTACAGAAATCAGCAATCACAAATAACACATGATTAATCGGACACATCCTTATAGGCTTTTGAAAGAAAACAGCCTGTTTATTGCTAATGCAAAGTTCCCTCTGTACTTCTTTGAAGATTAATATTACAAAACTAGCCTTCCTGCTGGCAAAAATGGTGAAGGATCTACAACAGGTTCCTTTTCCCCCAAAAGCATGTCCACAATCATCTCCGCTGTTCCAAGAGACTAAAAAGAAGACAAAAACAATGAATGATGATCAATTTGTGATGTTAAAAATTGCTTTTACAATATTTCCAGCCTATGGATCGATGGAAATGTAACTGGGTGGCCAAACATACTTGGTCTTTCCAAATGTTGTTAAGGGTGAGAATGTTTATGCATTGATAAAATTTGACGAAATAGAATGGCACAGGAAGAGGATGTGAACCTTGTAGCATGTGCAATCATGGGCTCTCATAAGAAAAGCTAAAATGCAAAACTTTCATATGCTCATTTGTCACAAGAAATAAGCACGAGCTGAAAAGAATTATCATGGTCAGAGGGAGAGAACAATACCAGAGAAAGACCTTCTCCCTCATGTCCAGTTGCAAGCAGGAGTCCTTCCAACCCTTCAACTTCTCCTATCATTGGACGCCCATCTGGAACTGAAACACAATATTTCATTAGAAAAGATGCCTATCACTTTTTAAATTTGAATGAAACTAGAGAATAGTCCTGGTTTTTACCATATGGCCTGTGACCAACACGAGCACTGCCAGTCTTTAAGGCTTCAGTCAAATGGAGTTTTGCCAAGGCAGGTAGATATTCAGTTGCCTTTAGAAGTATTTTTTCCATGACATCAAATTGCACCGTATAGTCAAAACCTACAAACTGTCTGCTGCTACCTGTGGATAAGAAAAGTACTTGACGCCAGACACAGGACATCGCTGACAAACTCTGATTATGCATTTGCAATGGCACCATTTTCTCCCCACTGTCTACATAAAAAGAACTCGGCTGCACACATGCTCAGCCACCTCACCTCTGTTTGAGACACTCTTTCAGTAGATATCAAGATGAAGAGCAGATGCCTCACCGATACTACCTCACAAATAAAAAGGGGCTGCTGTCAAGTATAGCTGAACTTCAAATTTGCAAAGAGCCATTTACATCTCCCTTTCACAGGGCTTAGCTCACATCACCCATTTCTTCATTCTGTTTCAAGTTCTAACAGCAAGTGATCACTTCCCATCAGCTATTTTGAAGGTGGGAGATTGTCAGTACATGTGGAAGTGCTGGAGTTCCTTAAATAGCAGGCCGCTTTGGTCTAATTTTGACTAACACTCAGAATTTACCCGCATCCCCAAGAATTGTAGCATGTTCACTTGCAACGAACACCAAATCTTATGCTTTATATTGTTTTATTGGCTGAAAACTATTGAGAAAGCTTCTGATTTTATTCATTTTCTTAAAAAGTTCCAGAATCGTTCAAAATTCTGAGATATGCTCTGAACAAGGGTTTTTCATCCCTGTGAATTCATTTTACAAACATCCCTTAAATTTCAGAAATTACTAATATCTAAATTTCACTCTTTTAACTTTTTTTCTTTTTAACACGTAGTGATCCAGCTACGTCAACTTCTTTCATTATAAAGGATCTCTTAATAAGATGTCTGTAGGAGGAAAAATAGCTATATGGCAGATAACTTCTCTGCATGAATCAAGACAAGGCATTAAGGGTTCCACCAGGATTGTAGGTACTATACTTTACTCATGGTCTCGTAACGCTAGTCCTCAGGGAATGTTGGAATTTGGGGCCCCAAGATCGTTCCAATACTAAAACCTTTTGAGCATACACACTTAATTAATTAAGATGATAAGTGAGAGTTAGAAAGAATGAGATCTTGAGACAAGGATAGAGAACGTAAGCTGGATGCTTACTCACTAAAAAATAGATGTCCAAATTACAACATGGGAGTACTACTCAACCATATAAAGTGGTGCACTCACTAATGGAAGAATATCCAAGAAGATGATGATACAAAATTTAGATTATGTTGAAATAATCTAAGTGTGTGAAGTGAATGAGCAACGAAGCTAACCTTATTCTCACAAAATAGTGTAACAAAATTGTAAATCAACCGACCTTAATTTTGAGATTAGGGTAGAAAAACCCTAAAAACAAAATATAAGGTTAACTCACAAAAGATAGTTACCACCACCTTGTAGAAGACTTCTTGCTCCAAAAGAGTAGCCTCTCCTTCACCAAATCTTCACCTCAAAAGCTTCAGAACACCAAGAGCTTGTGACCTTTGAGTGATCGCCTCCTCCAAGTGTGTGAGCCTTCTTGATCTCCTTGAGAGGATTGCTTGATGAGTGATGATACATAATGAGCCAAGGCTCTCTTTATATAGTTTGTGTACTCCAATGAAAAGCAATATGAAAAGCCAAGATCGTAAAACTCATACGATTGTAAAACTCACGAGCGAAATGCGTCCATTGTTTTTAGTTCGAAAAGAAAATAGTTTTTCAAAATTTTCGCGTTGCTTCCGACGGGACTTGAACCCTGGTGGGTTCTTTTCAAGTCGTTTCTCCTAGACCAAGGCGCCCACTGTGCTTGTTGAAGAGTTCTAATAAAACCAAAAACATCAATTGCTATCACGCTCGTGTGGGGCTTCAAGACACTCAAAGAGCATTGTTGGACCAAATTGACATTGATTCCAACAATCCCTCCTTCAATGTCATATTGGTACAAGCTTCAATAACCTGCAAATCTTCTCATGACTATCTCTAGTCAATGCTTTGGTAAATATATCTGCAACATTCTCACTAGAAGGAACATAAACCAGCTCAATGTGTTTCTTAGCTATCTTCTCTCGAATATAGTGGTAGTGTACCTCTATATGCTTTGTCCTTGCATGATGCACTGGATTCTTTGCTATAGCTATAGCACTTTGGCTATCTGAAAATATCTGAATGGGTTCATGTACTCTCACATCAAGATAACTGAAAATCTTCTGCAACCAAACTGACTCTAGAGTAGTTGTAAATGCTACACGATATTCAGCTTCACACGATGAAGTGGCAATAGTGGGTGGTCTCTTCGAAAGCCATGAGATAAGACGATCCCCAAGATAAAAACAAAAATCCATTAGTACTTCTTCTTGTGTCTCTATTCTATCACCCGCCCAATCAGAATCTGAAAATCCTTTTAGTAACAAATGTGTAGATTTCGAAAATACCATAGCAAAATTTGAAGTTCCCTTCAAATATCGAAAGATCTGCTTTACTGCTTGAAGTTTTGCAGATTATTGAACCTTGTATCATTATGAGACTCAAGGGGTAATTGTTGGAAACAATGTCACAATAGCACAAAACCCTAAATTCCAACAACCCTAATTTTTGGTACTTATACAAATTTTGGTCATAGAAGGTAAAAAAACCTATTAAATAGTACTTGAGGAGAGCTTTCATTTGGTATATTACATTTGATATATAACATTCAATCATCAAAGCTGCAAAGATGCAAGAAAACCCTAACCCTAATTTTTGCTCAAAAAGGATTTTTGCATATTCTTAACCCTAATGGCATGACCAGCTAGGAAAGCATTCTCATATATTCATCTGATGGTCATATTAGGAGATCGCTGCCATATTGTAACTTAAAAGAAATTTTTTGCGTAAAAAAATTACCATCTCCATATTACATATGCGTTTGGGGCAAAATTGCGTGCGATTATAACTTTTTAGAAAGCATATCATGGAGGCAGCTACAATAATATATAAAGACACATTGGGGTCATTGTTTGATATCAACGCAAGAGAAACTCAAGGCATACTCAAGGCTTGGAGGTTGCTCTACACTTGGAGGAGGTGTGCTCTATCTTTGGTGCAACATTGGAGGAGATTTTGGCAGCCAACCATCAGCATATTGCTGTGATTTTTTAGTAGAAAGTCTAATTTCAGTTTTTTCCCCTTGCTATATCATCAATTTCTGATTTAGGGTTTCTGAAACCCTAATTTCAGAATTAGGGTTTGCTGTAAAACAGTTATAAACTGTTCATATTCACTCCATTCTTACACATACACTTTCTTCATACCTATTAGGCACTTCACACACAAACTCTTGTATCTAGTTCCCGAAATTCTGCCTAGATTCAGATTTTGTATCTACATTCAACTCATATTCAGTTTTGTAATCGTAAAGAAACATTGTAATTGGACATTCAATATAAGATAGTGTAGGTAGGCAATTTGCTTACCGTTACACTTTGAAAACTTGTATATTCTCTCTCTATCTCTCACTCATCTATTTTTGAGTCTTAAGGTGTGTATGCTAAGGTGCATTTTTGGAAGATTTTGTAAACCCTGTGTATATTATTATTATTGAGCCCCACCCCAATTCCAACAATACATACAATGATTGAAATAAATGTTCCTAAATATGTACAAAAAGAATCTAACTACATTTCCTACAGAACTTACTTGCAAATGAACACACAGTAAGTATTTGTATGGATGTTGTGATGCTTCTAGATGATAATGATGAGCCTTGAGATCAAGCACCAAAAAAAAACTTGTGGGGATAGTTGCATTCGGAAGTGCAAGGAAAGTTTTACCAGACTTTGACTTCATATCGAACATCCGACTCCGAAACACATATCGGATATGACTATTGCAAAAATTTGGCATTAAGGCTAAAAAACCCGATTTCGGTCAAATCTGATATCCCAGCCGTTCGCATGTTCGGATCTGAAGGCGCCCTCAATTTTGTGCTCATCCTTTAGCTTTGGTGAGAAGGGTGAAGGCTAAGCAACCTACACTACTAAGGCTTAAGCTACCAAGCCTTAAGGCTTCCACATAAAGAGTTTTTCACAAAAAGGTAAGTGGCAAATCTTGTTCAATTTGTAAGGTGTGCTTCTCACATGTAAGTTGAAAGTTGGGGTGTCTTTTTCACATGCACATGCCTTGAAAAGCAAGAGAAGAGTGGGAATTTGTTGCAAAGGTCAAACAACTACCTCAGTTCAATGGATTTGCAAGTATTGTGGACACACATTTGATGGGGGGCCAAATTAAATTCTGACCCATGTTTTAGGTCTAAAAGGCTTTGGGGTGTTGACAAGTGCTCATGTGCACCAACTGATGGCTGATCATACATGATTATGTGCATATTTTGACATGATTTTCCACTCATATTTATAGACTTTTGGTCTTTTGCAATATCATATATGACTTCACTATCTAATTTAAGCTTCATACTCTTTGTGTTTATTGAATTTATGCTTAAATGTCATTTATTTATGTTTCTAATTTCATTTAAAGTATCTGCAATAAATTTTGTAAATTTTTTTGAGAAAAAAAAAGTCATATGATATCATCCGAAACGTTTTTTTGGTCTTGAGTCGGGCTTTCCAACCCCTCCCAAGTCCAAAGTCTAATTCAAGTCCGAATCAACTATGCTTGTGGGTAAGGTGCTTCTCAAACAATTTGCCACATCTTGGTTTCTCTTATTGTCTTTTAATTAGATGTTGAACTGACTAGCAATTTCACATGGCTTGTTGAAATGAATTTTCAAAAGAACTCTCCAAGGATTGAAACCCATTACCTCTTTCATCCAAGTCCTTTCCTTTATAGGACTCTCCTTAAGTCTTTTTGTTTCTTTCTCGAGAAGAATTAGTGTAGAGTTATTCATCCTTCACTCGAACTAGCTTTTTAAGATTGACAACATACATGCATACACATGTAAGCATAGTACAAGAAGAGGTTTAAAAACGAGATTTAAATCGAGGTTTAAATCGTTTAAATCGTAGAGGTTTATAAAATCCAAAATAAAAATGGGGGTTTTTATTCACTTGAGAGATTTTTATTTTTTGAAACATAAAGCTATGTACCAATGCATGTCTAACACCTTTTTGATATACCTGACATGAATAACATATACACCTAATAGTCTATAATCCCTAGTGATCGAGGCTGAATTCCAAAGCAACTTGCAAGGGGCTGATCGTGCTCTATTGCTGAATTCTCTAATGCTGACCTTATGTTCTAACTTCTTCCTAGTGCAAGCTCTCAAGATGAGTGTGTAAGAGAATACAAAAAACTATAAGCGAAGCTGGAAGGGAATTTGAAAATAGATGATCCTAGGTGTTTGACTGAAAATGATTTCTTTTGAAAAAAACCTTCATAAAAATTGTAAAAAATCGTTTAAATCGTTCCAACGATTTAAAAAACGATTTTTATTTAAAAATCGTCAATTTTTTTGTACTATGCATGTAAGTACATACATACGCTCATATATACATATGTTCATACATACATACATACATACATACATACATACATACACAATTACACAAGCACAAATAATTTTTTTTGCTCTCTCTCTCGACAAATCACAAAGGACGTTGCTAAACCAATGTACAAATTCATGGGCATGAGGATTTTAGGTACAAATGCCGTATGAGCTTTAGATACATGAACATGTTAGTTAGTGATGGCGAGACCAACATGATACTAGCAATGGTACACCCAACAAAGCATTCAAGTTTGAGAAACATGGAAAAGTTTGTATCGAGCATTGGACTATGGATGAAGTGATATGTATCAAGGCAAGGAAGTAATTTTTATTTTTTTTTTTATTTTTTTTTTAAATAAAGGAAGTTCGGCCTTAGCCTAATCTCCCGGACTTTAATTATAATAAAGAGAAAAAGTTACAAGTGAATGGGACTAGTGCCCATGGGACCCCCCAAATCCCACAATGCAGGGGAGGAGTATGGCAAGCTACAGGGCATTACAAATGAAACGGATAAAATTATCATCACCCTCATGTGGGACCCATTTGGGTTTCAACTTGTTGTTTTCGAGGAGATAAATACAATGATGTCTAAACGGTGGTGATCTCTTGACTCGGGAGATTCTTTTACCAAGGAGAAACAAAGATTTCTCGATCGACCATTCCTTAGGGGTTTGGCCAAAATTGACAGCAGAGCGCTCCCTCCAAATCTTCCAGAGAGCCTCACCTCTGATGGCATTCCACAGCCTCGATGAGTAGCCGATCGCCTCACCCAACATCACTTGTTGCCAGTTGATTTGACGCATGAGTCTCAAAACTCGGGTCACGTGATGCCAGATAACGTGGGACTTGGGGCAGTCGAAGAACAGGCTTTATGCACGATCTGCCACATGAGAACGGACTTTTTGACCTCAATTAGGGGGTGCCAAATAGACATGAATTTTAGCTCCCACCGAAGTTTGGTCCAAGAAAGGCACCATCTCTTGTTAAGGGTGTGGTGAACATCCAAATCCGCTTTGAAGTTGGGGATTCTGGATAGCTTCTTACCATTGCTCCATTTGAGGCCCTCCAAGCAAGGAAGATCCTGACCGCAGAGAAGGCGGGTAGTTGAGCGGTCCCAGGCTAAACACCTGCTTTGAAGAAGAGTCCATTCCTCAAAGGTAACTCTAAGTCTCGGATCCAATTCTTCGAACCTAATCCACTGGCTGGTCTCTTGTTTCCAGAGTTGTTTCCATTGTTTGAACCCCTTGTTCCATAACCGCCTTGCAGTTTGGAGGTTCCAAGACTCAACCCCCCAAATGCCACTGATCGGGAACCAAATAGAATCATTTTGTCTTATGCCAGCCGCCCACTTCCACTCATCACTGATTCTGATGAACTGTTTGGCCTTGTTCCAATTCTTCCATAAGGAACATACGAGGCTAGAGCCTTTAGGGAAGACCGGGTGGGGGGAGAACATAAGCGTGAGAATCCCTAAGTTCTTCCAACCAGGGTGGCCAACAAAGGTAAGGTCTTCCGTGTTTCGGAAGATCAATTTGGCCCAAGAGGACTCCCTATTGCTCCAAGCCTTGATAAGCCACTTTGCAGCCAACTTGTCAGCCAATCCAACAATATCCAAAATTCCCAAGCCCCCTGAGTCTTTAGGGCTAATGCAAGTTTCCCATTTGATTTTGGGAATCCCCCTTCTATTGGGGTCCCCAGTCCAAAGGAAGTTTCTGCAGATTCTTTCCACTTTGGCCAAGTCTTTCTCCTTAGGTCTCCAACACGAGATAAAGTAAATAATTGTAGACAACATAAATGTGTTAACAACCATAGCATGCCCTGCCAGGTTGACTTGCATACCTTTCCATTGATTCAGCTTCCTATCCAGCTTGGATAGCACCCAGTTCCAGCGTTGGTCCATTGAGATATCGAACCCCATCGGAATGCCAAGGAGACGGAAGACTTGTCCGCTAGGGATAACTTGACACCCCTGATCCACCAACAATTGGGGAGTATGTCCTCTGATTGCTCTAAAAGCAGTTTTAGCATGGTTGATTTTTGAGCCTGATGCCACACAAAAGGAGTGGAGGCACCACCAAAAAACCTCAATGCTGTTTAAATCGTTATGCACAAAGGCATTCATGTCATCAGCGAAAAGTCTCACAATCATTTGGTCGTGATTTAGAGGTAAGGAAAGACCCTTGAGATTGCCAGCGTCCATGTGATGCTTTAATAGGCAGCTGAGTCCATTCGTGGCGATAGCGAATAGCAAAGGAGCCAAAGGGCAGACTTGCCTAATTGATCTTTTTAAACGAATGGGCTCAGAGAGCTTACCGTTGATGTTTATTCTAGTTGAAGCATTTCCAAGAAGAGTGGAAACCATCTTCGTGAACTTTTGGCTGCATCCAAGGTCTTTCAATGATTGAAGAATGAAGTCCCATTCCAATCTGTCATACGCTTTGTCGAAGTCGATCTTAATGAATACCAGATCTTGAGCAGACTCCTCAGCAAAAGCAAGGCCTTCCCAAATATCGATAATTGCTTCAAGTATAGATCTACCTTTGATAAAACCTTTCTGGTCCTCGCACAGCCAGGCAAGGAAGTATTTTTGGGTGTAAACACACCGCATAGTAACTCCAATAATTATGAAAGGTGTCAAGACACATAGGGCATGCACCCAAAATTTGGGAGGATGATAAATTTGGAAACATCTCGAAATTATATATAATGGTGTCATTACATAAGATTGCAAAGAAGATCAAAAGTGTTACCGATGGAAGTATTGAATTCTCAAACAAGTTAGAATCAATGGCTAGATTATTTATTTGCAAACTCATTGCATCAAAAATCACCAAACCTACCATAGTACACTACAAATGAAAGACAAGATCATGATCACTTTGCAAATGCTAATTTCATGCAAATACTAATAAAAATCAACACATTATTGTTTGCACTTTTGTCCCATGATTTAGGACATTGCCCAAAATGGCATGTTTGTGTTTACTATGATACTAAGCTTCAAATCAAGTACCTAGATCTTCATGTATACAATCAAAAGGCAATGAAAGAGACATTTCCAAAAGAAAATTAGGAATATATGCCATTAATTACAGGTAACAGACCCCTGCAACCAGAGCCTTATGTCCAAAGTATTACCTAAAAGAAGTCGACCTTCAGCATCCATTGTTGCAGTAGAAGCAATACCGAAAGGATCTGAAGATTCTTCAAGCTTCTTATATGAGTACTCCATTAGACCATGTTCCAAGGAAAATTGTGGTAGCCCTTCGAATACAAGCAAATGCCCCTATAACAAAGGAGAGGAACATGCTAAGTTGATAAATATAATTTCTTATTCAATTGTCTTGCTGAACATGAAAATGCATGACAAGACTTCCCAAACTGATGATCCAATACTAACATACATTAAAACTCTATTATATTAACAAGATTACAGTTGTTGGCAAACAAAAATTCAAATGCATGATTTCATCTTTAACACCTTATCACAATATAATGGGATATGGATTCCTCAATACAAGATTGACGCACAGAAACCACTCAATTAGATCATACAATGTTAAACTACTTTAGCAGGCCAAAAAAAACAGAAGGGGTGTATATTTCTCTGTTTGTGTGCTGCATCAAAAGAACTAGGTTGGCTTGACAATGGAGAATAATATCTACCTTCATTAAGTTCGAATTTGGATTAAAGATAAGAAACATAAACACAGATATTTTATGAAATACATACTCCTGTCACATACAGCAAGAAGAAAGAAACATTACATTAATGTGTGTAAACATAGTCATAAAATCATAAGAGCCTGATCTGACAAACCAAAAAAGAGACACATTGAGAAACAAAAGATCAAAGATAAAAGGAGATCAAAAGAGCAAAAAGAGAAGGAGAGAAAATGTAGAGATCAGAAACAGAGCAAAAAAAGAAAGCAACATGAATTTAAAAATGATCCAGGCAAGCAAGAGAAACAAGAATCCATGTTCACTCGTTACTTTCCGTTTTCTTTCTACTAGACAAAATTGAATTACCTATAGTCAACCCAGAGGAGCTCAGAAAAAATAGGCACAGAATACTAGAGAACATTGGCCTGAGATTTTGAGTTATAAAGTTATTGATTTCAGCAAGCATCATCCCAAATACCATTGAAAACAAAAATTGTATACCTATCAGTGTAATAGGACAGAGAAACTTGCAATATATGATTGACATTTCAAGCATATTACAAGCACTCATGAAGAGCAAACCAAGGCTGGATAATAGAGTTGCAGCATCAATAGACACCTTTCGTGGTTTTGTTGGCAAGACATAAGACAATGAAAGTCTATCAAAGATATTCTGCATTAATTGTCCACTCCAACCACCAGCAGCCACAATTAACTTCTTACAGTAAACTTTACGTCTGTTTGTTTGAATGCCTCTTATCTGATTATCCCTATAAAGAGCATTCCGAAGTTAAAAACTGAAATATATGAATGGATATGTTTCACCGCTGGCATACCACAAAAAGCTCACGGCTGGCTCATGAAATAACTGCTGAAAACGACCTGATGAGCAATGTTCCTTAATCTCCTGAAAGTAGAAACAATCATCAGAGTATAATGCAAAACTTGAAAGATAATCTGGATTGAGATGTCATGGGTCTGGTATTATAGCGGAATGCGATCAAGAAAGAAACATGAATTTTGTCCCCCGACCATAATAGGTTATGCATCCATTAAAATACTTTCTGATCAAAGAATATTAATTTAGGCATTATGAAATTTAGATAGGTATTGACCCTCAAAGGTATAATATAATTAAACATGCCTGTATCTCTAACTTTTGCATGTTGAATATTCAAGTCCATCACTAGACTAAGTTGTGGAATTCGCAACAAAAATAAAAAATAGCTACAAAGAGTTCACCTTTAACAGATAAGAAACCGCTAGTTTTGCATCTATCTGGCAATCATCACATTTGCATCTAACATTTGCATGTTGAATATTCAAGTCCATCACTAGACTTAAGTTGTGAAACCGCTGGTTAGTTTTGCATCTAACTTTTGCATGTTGAATATTCAAGTCCATCACTAGACTAAGTTGTGGAAATCGCAACAAAAATAAAAAATAGCTACAAAGAGTTCACCTTTAACAGATAAGAAACCGCTAGTTTTGCATCTATCTGGCAATCATCATGTGTCAAGATTGCAGAGCCTTCACTGCCAAGATGAAGCTGTGGTTCAACATCTTTTAGTGAAGTTGCATTTAAAAAATCTACGTGAACCCCTCCTTTATGCAAAGCATCTGCTCTTTCTTCTAGAGCAACAGCATCTTGCAAGGATGAAGAAAATAGCAGGCTTCCTGCACAGTAAATATTTTTATAAGAGATACTACCTGACTTTTAAAGCTATCAGCCTCACCCCATCATAACATCTTCACCTGTTTTCTTGAATCCGAATGCCTTTAATGGGTCTAATCCTGATGCCTGTAATCCAAGAGCCAACTTGTCCCAGAGGTATTTGCTTCTCTTAGCCAAGTTCCAAGCCACAGTTTCTGGATTCCTATGCCCAAGCCAGACATATCCTTGTCCTGTAATGTCATTACCAGTCTTATGATATTTATTTTGCTTTCATCCATAAAGCAGAGTACTTATGATCATGGAATCTACTCAGCAGACAGACCCATGACCTCAAACCTCAGACTCACTTTCTCGCAGCTTCATGGATAAAAGTAGCCTCCCTGCCCCTTAATCCTTCCCTCCCCCATAAGCCCCCTTTATCCCTTCCTTTAGCCCTTCTTTCCTCCATATCCCCCCTCCTGCCTTCTAGTTCCTCTCCCTCCCTACCTTATCCTAAAGAGATTTTAATTCTCATAAGAATCCAAGCCTATGAGAAAGTTTTTGTATCACAGGAACGATTCCCAAAAAGCTGGGGAGTCCAAAAGATTTTGAAAAAATGAGCAATAGAAGAGAAGTACATAAAAATTTCAAAGGTAGAACAGTAGAAAACATGTGAGCACTTTTTTCTAAAGGATGCCAAATCACTTCCAAGGACCGTTCTGATTTCTTCAAGATTCAAGAAACACTCAGAAGACCAAACTTGATTGGTACTTTTCACCATAAAAGAGTTCAAATATTTTCTTGAACAGAATCTATTGTGATTTTTTATCCACAAATGTAGCAAAAAGCTTGGACTTGACATATGATCGCTCGGGGACATCTATAGGTACTCAAGTTGAATATTCAAGGTTCGATGACCAAAGCTGCACGTGATTGAAAATTTGAAGATCAGATCAATAGGCTTTAAGGATCAAAATTCACTTCTTATTGCACACAAAACCCCCCCAAAAAAAGTGAATATGACCAAATTTTGGATACATCCAAGCATAACATTCATACGCATTATCCAAAATCAGGTTTCGCACAGTGCACATTGAACGTTACCTTTTACTGCAAAAGAGACATTGAACATTTTACAAAACACTAAAGATTCATGTGACTTAAATATCCCTTGTTGGCACAAATTTCCATCAAAAAAAGAAGAGCACATTCTGCTTATTTTGCATTCTCTCTTGTTCTCTATATGCAGACAAGAAATGGGTTCCCATATCAATCCTAACTTTCATCCTTTTACAATCATTCTGCAGTGAAAAAGATGATAAAGGAGCAACCTCCCCACATGCACACAAGGACTCAAACGGATTCCTCTCACAGTTCCAGTCCCAAGCCTATTCCCTCTCCCTACCATCCCCTCTCATTCCTCACAAACTCCCTTGCATAAGTACAATGTGGTAAGCATTCATAGGGACTCTTAGATACTTCTATCAAACGTGCTTTTAAATTTTACCTTACGACACACCAATGATTATGCCACACAAAACCAAACATGAGAAGTTTGGAACTAAAAGTCCTTGATTGAACTCCAATGCATAAGCGCTTCACAACTTGCGCTCCAAGCTTGATGTACCATGACTTTCAAGAATCTATGTTGGCAAGGCTTGATGTACCATTATTTGAGCAATGATATTAGTGGGTCAAAACAAGGTCTTTAAATGTCAAGGAACAGCAAATAGACAATCCTTCTTAAAATTTTGAAACACTTCAGACATAGTGGTGATGATAAAACTTCAAATTTTGCACACATACATGAGTATTAAGGATACATGGCATCTAAAATTGGATTTGATGTGTCCACAAAATCACCTATCCTCAAGCAATCAGTCCAACAAAAAGGTGGTCTAGATATTTGCGTAACTTACGTATGCAACGTGGCTCAAACAAATGATAAAATCTTGTAAGCAGTTTTTATATTTTAAGAGAATTATGTCAGAACGAACAGAAATAACAGTCATAGGTCAGATTCCTTGAAATTTAGCAACATGAATCAGAAAGTAAAGTAAGCAAGCCTAATTGATAGGGCTTGTTGCAAAAGATCATAATAGTGTAAAGCACGGCTGTGGATAGTATCGATGCCAAGGTACTTGATTCATAACTTGCACAATATTCCACAGCCCTTTTGCTACCAATACATGATGCTCATATATGCCCACGATGGGTAACTAGTACTATCCAACTTATCCTTAACAGCCAACATACGGAATACATCATTGCTTTTAACCATGGCCAATACCCTTATGTAGAAAATCGATTGTATCTCAAAAAGTTGAACAGAAACACTTGTCGAGCTCTACTAAACCTGTAGCAAACTCCGAGGCACTTGTATTAGCAAACCAAAACATGTACATATGTTTGGCACAAAAAGACGGAATTGTCTGCACAATCATTGTGATAGTGCCTTCGAAGGCCAAAACGAGCTCATATCAAAATTTTGACACCACAAGCGAAGCTAATTTTAAATCTTAATCTCTCGGAGTATGCTCACCATTTTTCATGCGATTCTGAGACTGTGACCAGAAGGGTGTCAATGACGCCCTAGATGAAGCAACGACCTTCTCTAATAACAACTATTGGAGTTCGAGATCTGCAGAAGCACACGAACAGCACAAGGAAGAAGAAGAAGCTTGGAGTTCAACACAATACTAGATGTATTATTAAGTGAATGTGCAAAAGATAAGTGACACGCCAGTGTTATAGGCATATATACAAACCCGGGGGGAAAAACCTCCTAAAGAGGGAAAAAAGTGACCCAACGGTCCTAAGAGTGTTCACACACATCACTACCGAAATATATCAACGGCTACTATTAATTGCAAGATCAAAAGACAATATCAAGGTGCAATGTACAAGATTAGTAAACATAATGGGTCCCACAACTTAAAATCATAGGTATAGTTACAAAATAACTTGACCTTACTACAAGATGATCCCACAACCAAGGATCCTAGTTGTGGGTTATTTCGTATTCTTTTTACATAACCTCCATTGTCTTCTCTCTACAAAAATTGTCCGAAAAGGGGTGCAAAAATCACCATATGTTACAAATTGGAAAATATTGTACTAAGAAAACACTTTTTTTTTTTGTGGAAGTTCAGTCTTCAACCTACTCTTCCATTAGGCTTGAAATTGGAAAGAACAATTGCACACTAGGAGACTCTTTGTCGGATGTCCCCCACTTTCAGGGGCTAACATCAAGACGATCTTCAGATATTGAACCCTGGACCTTCAATCCAAGGTCCAATGTCTTTACCACTACACCACATACCTCTGATAAGGGAGCACATTGTTGCATATTTCTCATTTAACACAATTAATGTATGATCTCGTATGTCTTTTATATCCGTAAACCTTGCTCAATGAATAAAGATGCAAAAAACTGAATAGGAAGTTACAATGTTGTAAAAGGATCATGTACCGTCCTTATCATACACTTGTAAGCCCAATATCAACATGATATACTTCAATTTGACTCAATACATAACCATTATCCCTAATTTAACTCATAATAGCCATTGTCCCTTCTCAAGCAAAAAAAAAATGATAAACGTCTCCACATTATATCAATCATTCATTCAAATCAACTTTATAATATAGACACAAGATGTCTCTTTTCTCTCATAACAAAAGTGACCCACTCAAGAACATCGAAATTCAAGACAATTTCTACTTCCAAATGTTGGCCAACATAAAGTAGAGAAGAAGGCCACGATATAAGCATCTCAAATAACTTCAAGATGGTTGTGCACATGATAGAGGGATTGCACAATGATCCATCTTTGGAAGCGAATAGTCCAAGGAATCTTATAGTTTAAAGGCAAGATCCCAAGCATTGTAGGTCATCTAACAAACATGAGTGTCCCATTTTTTTTGAAGAGGACATGAGTGGGACTTGGCCCCACAAGATAAAGATAACAATAGAAGTCCTAATGTTTAACTAGCTCCTTTGGAATAAAAACATGCGGTCCTTATTGAACACTTTACCACGAGTGCATGTCATGTGCAACATGTTACAATGACAAATAATCGCAAAAATTCCACCTTGTGTTATTATACCCAATGTCCAGGAGATATAGAAGAACGAAAACTTGCTGCCCAACAAATTCTACAAAATTACCATCACAAAAATGTTAACTAGCTTGCATAAAGTTGCTCAAACCTCGTATTAGAATTTTGGATGAAAGAAGGCCCTCGAGCTTTCCAAATACATAGTAAATCTGAGGAGCCCATTAAAATTGTTCAGCTCGAGATCTTGAAATCATGCAAGGAAGACAAGCATGGTTTCTTTGGTACCAAGTTTTGAGATTTTGTGCACACAACTTGTGTAGGAAGCAAGTCAAGCGAAAAAAACCAATATACACTGAGTGAGATTTGGGTCTGTTTCACATGTGGCAGAGGCAGCTGCACTCTCCAGAAATTGGCCAATCAATGATTGGCATTTGTACTTCAGTCTTCGGACTGGACAAAGCCTCACTCATTGCAAGCAAACCATGTCACGGACCAATCTTGGGAACTACACAACCCCCCAACATGTACTAAAATTGTGGAGATACCTTACGCGTGGAATAATGGTGCTGGAAAAAATAAAAATAAACATAATTCTTCTTTTTATAACATTACATGGAGGCAATAAAAACATTAAAACCTGTTCCAACCTCATGTCTGAATAGACGAAGGGTGGAACACACTACTATTTCCCATTTCCAAATGGAACACTACTATTTTTATACATGTTCCGCTGCCCTTATGTGCAACCAGCCTTATAAAAGACAAACAAAACTTTAGATATTGGACCTGTCAGTCAGCTGGCTGGACCAATATCTAAAGAAACATCAAGAGAAAACCCTGCAACAATCTGAAGAAAGATCAAGTGAAAACCCTGCAACAATCTGAAGTGCAAATGTTGAAAACCCCAAAATAAAACCTCAAGTATTCTGAAGTGTGATCGCAAGTATCATCACCATAAGCCCAACATAGACCAGCACTCTAAAGGCCAATGTTGGAGTAGATGTGAAAGATTATAACGATGGAGGAAAGTTTTACTTTTTTTTTTTAAGATGGAAGAGGAAGAAGGAGTGGAGACATCAATTTCATTCCTTGCGAAGGAGGTTGTTCTTAAATTCGTCAAGGTTTTACCCTCATTAAGTAGCAACCTCCTTCTCCATATTGAGAAGACAACCTCTGCTAGTGTCAGCGACAAATCTAAACTGAATTCACTAACCAGCACCAGTAGCACCCGCGCAAGGCTCGGCTGCATCAACAAGAGCAACTGAAAGATCGGTCGTGCTGAGCAGTCGATGAGCTATGGAGAGGCCAACAATACCAGCCCCTACAATCAGCACATCAGCTCTTGCACAATCGAGACCGAAAGCCGATGCCGACACGAACTCTACTGCTTTTTGGGTATCTACCGAATCCACGCTTCCAGTGCAATAAAATCTCGTCTTCCTTCCAGATCCAAAGCATCCATGGGTATCCTCAGACGATGCATTGAAGATAGAAGTGGGTGTACATGTGTGACGCAGACACGTGAACGAGGTATTGCAGGAAGAATAGGAGTTAAAGACGCTGCCACGAACCCCGGAATAGATACGTGCTGCAGAGAAAAGAACTCCGGCATCATCACAATCCCCTCTTCGACACAGAAGGGGATTGCGTATTGCAAAGCCGGTGTGAGCTTTCCATCCAGTATTCCATTGCTTCGAGACTTCAGGGGCGATGTTGAGCTGACAGGACATTGCTCAATGTGTTTCTCCCCTAGTTTTGGGTCCTCATCAGCACATGCTTTTTTTTTTCAATAAAAGGAAGTTCGGCCTTAGCCTATTCTCCTGGACTTTAATTACAGTAAAGAAGAAAAGTTACAATTGAGTGGGACTAGTGCCCATGGGACCCCCCAAATCCCACAATGCAGGGGACGAGTTTGACAAGCTAGAGGGCATTACAAATGAGGTGAATAAATCTATCATCACCCTCATGTGGGAGTACAGTGGGACCCATTTGGGTTTCAACTTGTTGTTTTCGAGGAGATAAATACAGTGATGTCTAAATGGTGGAGATTCCTTAACTCGGGAGATTCTTTTACCTAGAAGAAACAATGATTTATCGATCGAGCATTCCTTAGGAGTTTGGTCAAAATTGACAGCACATCGCTCCCTCCAAATCTTCCAAAGGGTCTCACCCCTGATGGCATTCCACAGCCTCGATGAACAACCGACCGCCTCACCCAACAGCAACTGTTGCCAATTGATTTGGTGAGTGAGTCTTAGAACCTGTGTCACGTGATGCCAGACAATACGGGACTTGGGGCAATCGAAGAACAAGTGAGCTAAATCTTCGATGCATCGATGGCAACGTTTGCACCATGGTGGCACACCACATACTTTATTCGCCCTTGAATTGGACTAGATTCCCTTATGCAAGATCTTCCACATGAGAACAGACTTTTTGGTCTCAATTAGGGGGTGCCAAATAGACATGAACTTTAGTTCCCATCGAAGTTTGGTCCAAGAGAGGCACCACCTCTTGTTGAGGGTGTGATGAACATCTAAGTTCTCTTTGAAGTTGGGTATTCTAGATATTCTCTTACCATTGCTCCATTTGAGGCCCTCAAGGCAAGGAAGATCCTGTCCGGAGAGAAGGCGAGAAGTTGAGTGGTCCCACGCCAAACATCTGCCTTGAAGAAGAGCCCATTCCTCGAGGGTAACTCTATGTCTAGGGTCTAGGTCTTCGAACCTAATCCACTGGTTGGTCTCTTGTTTCCAGAGTTGTTTCCACTGTTTGAACCCCTTATTCCATAACCGCTTTGCAGTTTGGAGGTTCCAAGGCTCCACTCCTCTAATGCCACTGATCGGGAACCAGATAGAGTCATTTTGTCTTATCCCAGCCGCCCACTTCCATTCATCACTGATTCTGATGAATTGTTTGCCTTGTTCCAACTCTTCCAAAAAGAACACACGAGGCTAGAACCTTTAGGGGACACCAGAAGGGGGGAGAACAAAAGCGTGAGAATCCCAAGGTCCTTCCAGCCAGGATGGCCAACAAAGGTAAGGTCTTTCAAGTTTCTAAATATCAATTTAGCCCAAGAGGACTCACTATTGCTCCAGGCCTTGATAAGCCACTTAACTGCCAGCTTGTCAGCCAAAGCCACGATATCCAAAATACCTAAGCCCCCTGAGTCTTTCGAGCTAGTGCAAGTTTCCCAATTGATTTTGGGGTCCCCTGCCAAGTTGACTTGCATACCTTTCCAATGATTTAGTTTGCTATCCAGCTTGGCCAGCACCCAGTTCCATCGTTGGTCCATTGTGATGTCGAAGCCCATCGGGGTGCCGAGGAGACGGAAGACTTGACCTCTGGGGATAACTTGACACCCCTGATCTAATAACAATTGGGGTGGGGGTCCGCGGATTGCTCTGAAAGCAGTTTTAGCATGGTTGATTTTTGAGCCTGACGCCACACAAAAGGTGTCGAGGCAACTCCATAACACCTCAATGTTGTTCATATCGTTATGCACAAAGGCATTCATATCATCGGCAAAGAGTCTAGCAATCATTTGGCCATGATTTAGAGGTAGGGAAAGACCCATGAGATTGCCCGAGTCGATATGATGCTTTAATAGGCGACTGAGGCCGTTCGAGGTAGCGAAGAGTAGAGGAGCCAGAGGGCAGCCTTGCCTGATAGATCTTTTTAAACGTATGGGCTTAGAGAGCTTACCAGTGATGTTTATTCTAGTTGAAGCGTTTCCCAGAAGAGTAGAAACCATTTTTGTGAACTTTTGGCTGCATCCAAGGTCTTTCAGTGATTGGAGAATAAAGTCCCATTTCCAATCTGTCGTATGCTTTATCGAAGTCGATCTTAATGAATACCAGATCTTGTGCAGACTCCTCAGCAAATGTAAGGCCTTCCCAAATGTCGACAATTGCTTCAAGTATAGATCTACCTTTGACAAAACCTTTTTGGTCCTCACAAAGCCATGACTTTAAATGACAAGAGATTCTGTTGGCAATCACTTTGGCAATTATCTTGTATCCAGTTTGGAGCATGGTAATCGGCCGCCAGTTTTCAATTTTGTTCTTATCTCCCCTTTTGTGAATTAACTTGATGACTCCATTATTAAGACACTCAGGAAGGGCACCGAAGGACAGAGCCTCGAGCCACACCAAACGTAGTGGGGTGGCCAACACATGCTTGAAGGACTTGAAAAACTCATTGGTGAGGCCATCAGGACCTGGACTTTTGCCATTTGGAAGGGCATCAATAACCTCGATAATTTCGTTCTCAGAAATGTTAGCTTCTAGAAGAGAACTCATGTTCTGAGGGATTCTAGAATGAGCTACCCTTGAGATGGTAGCCATGCAATCCCGCCTGTGCGGGGAAAGAGGAGTCGAGACCCTGAGGAGATGGGTAAAGTGCTCGATGATGATAGATCTATTCTCGACTTCCGTGCTACATTCGATCCCATTGTTATCAACCAAGAAGGGAATGGATTCCCTAACTTGTTTCTTTTTTAGGATGTTACACATCTCTTTCGATGGTTTGTCGGCCTTTCTCGCCCACCAATCTTTGAAGAATATCTGAAGATTTTTCCTTTGAATCTCCTCCTTGAATCTTAGTCTTCCCCTAATTTTCAGAAGACCTTGCTGGCATTGCAAGTTACCTCATCAGCACATGCTTTTTTTTTTTTTTTTAAATAAAGGAAGTTCGGCCTTAGCCTAATCTCCCGGACTTTAATTATAATAAAGAGAAAAAGTTACAAGTGAATGGGACTAGTGCACATGGGACCCTCCAAATCCCACAATGCACGGAAGGAGTATGGCAAGGTACAGGGCATTACAAATGAGGCGGATAACATTATCACCCTCATCAGCACATGCTTGAGACAGGTCAGGCACTCTGCCATAACGCTATGCGGCTATCTCAAACTCCGCGCTCACTAGTCAACTTGTCCCACTTTCCGGCACCCATGCATGCAGCGATTGCGTGTGCTCTCTTCATCAATTGCTACCAAAAGGTGGGTATCCTCTGATGCACACTGCAGCAGCAGCGCCGTCTCCACGTTTTTCGATAGACATGAAATTTAAAAATACGAAGCATCTCAACTTCATTTTTTTTCTTAAGTTCGCTCCTCCTAACAGTCTCTATAGACAATGGCATTTGAAAATACAACGCATGTTGGAGGTCTCATACAGAGTCGCATTCTTTTTTCTTTTTTTTAAAAAGAGTACAATAAATTGAAGTCTCTATAGACAATGGCATTTGAAAATACAACGCATGTTGGAGGTCTCATACAGAGTCGCATTCTTTTTTCTTTTTTTTTTAAAAGAGTACAATAAATTGAAAGCACACTCACACATCCAACGCCTTTTTTTTTTTTGAGAATACAATGAATTGAAAGCACACTCACACACCAATTTCGTAACGTAAAGGCATCCATCTATGAGGAACTCATAAATACATGTTGAGCCAAGACTTGAAGTCAGGTCTTCCTCCTTAAGATTCAGGGAATCAAACCACTTGATTACATGGGTTTCGACAAAGAATCGCATTCTTTTATTCTACACATTCAACTTTTCTTTATAAAGAAAGTTCGATCTTGAGGTCTACTTTTTGTGATACTTTGAATTTCAAAGAACAATGAAAACATAGCACCCGTGGAACTCTCTGAATCCCACACAAGCAAGGTTGAACGTCTGGCACTTATTAGCGATGAACACACTCTATAGTGAGAGATGAAGAGGCTTTTTAGAGGTAGAAATTGATTCAAGGTACAATGAAAGCATAGCACCCATGGAATTCACTAAATTCCACACAAGTAGGGTTGAACGCTTAGCACTTCTTAAGGATGAAATAGAGTGAGGATTCAAAAGGTTTGTTAAAAGTAAAGATTGGGTAAAGACAAATTTAAGACCAAATGAGGGGACTAGTTTTAACATGTCTCATGCACGACCCTTGCCACCGATGACAAAGTTCAATGAGAGCATGTAGAAACCTAATTATTCCCAAAAAGAGTTGATTTTCATCTATCCACATGAAGTGAATGGGAGACGTTCTACCAACACAACCCACACGGCTTCAACACACACACCCCCAAGGGAGGCAAAGTACTCAACCCATTGAGCTAATGCTATTGGACAACTTTTTCCTTTCGTCTTTCACGAACTCTTTATAGGTTAAGATTTAAAAGTAGAATGCATACATAGAGGGATCTTTTTATTTTTACTTTTTTTGTTCATAGTCGATTTGCATATCATAAAGTTTATCAATGGGTCTCGAATTTTGGATTTTGAGGCCAAAAAAGTTATTTCCAATACACCGTGCGTGCTCGGTATCATCTTCATCTTGGCACAAAATTGAAGTTTTTTCATCATTAATTTGCATAATTTTAAGGTCCATCAAAAATCACTGAACTCAGGAAAATATGTTTTTTTTTTTTATAAATGTATGAGATTCACTAGAGTTTCGTCTCGATTCTCACCATCACCTCATTCATGATTGATTTTTTAACGTTGTATTGATTGTAACATATGATAAAGATTTTGAAGCTACTCTAGAAACAAAATATAATTTAAAATTTGTCGAATAATTTTAATATTAAGTAATATAATTATACTCACATAGGGGAGCATTGTATTATGCCCTCCCATTAGATTAGACAAGATTTTGAAATTATACTTCTGATTATAAGATCACATACATAAGAAAATAATACAAGAATATGCAACTCATATAAAAAGTCCCGCAACTTGGGACTCATAGGTATGAATAACTTGACTAGAAAGGATATAAGAGATCCACAACTCACGATTGTAGGTATGAAATAATATATCTACATTACAAGAACGCACCTGACGAAGATGGACTAGGTAGAAGAAAGTACTAGACAATATCTCATACTATGAGATCATAAGAGGGCAAGATAGGATGTCAAGGATACTAAACTAGACAATATTAGAACAAGAAACAAGACTAAAGGTGGAATTGTAACTTTGAGTGAACATACTTAAAGATCGCGACTCCTTGAGCTCTGAAGACTTGTATTTGCAAGACTGAGGATGTATGTGACCAAACCCTCCATATATATGTATTTGTCTCTCTAACACAATGGTAAGCACCAACGTGAGGAGATATACCTCGTAATTGTCAATGTGTGGAGACTTGAGGGACAACCATGAGCAAGCAGAGTTCATAAGTGTGTGAGTGAGAAGCACACTAGCATGCACACACATACACACACGCACACAAGGTGAGACAAAGAGAGAGAACAATGGAATCTTCTATTGCACTCCTTTCAAGATACAAAATGTGCTCATACAAGCTCAATTCCCAAAAATGCTAACCTCTAGAATGAGCTCTCTAGCACTTTTTATAGTTTCTAGACTAGCTTTGGACTAGTTCAAACCTAGTGCTTGGTCTAGTTAAAATTTAGGTTCCTAAGCTCATTTGAAGACTCAAACAGATTCAAAAAATCATGATTAATACATAGGTTGTCTACTACTCCCCAAGATGAAGGACTCTTCAATTTGAACAAAATGGAGTTTATTCTACCAAAAATGGAATGAACAATGAAGTGTAGTGATAAAAATCACTATTTCAAAAGAAATTATATTTAGAAAATTAATAAATCTAATTGTCAAAACTTCATTGAATTCCTTATGTGCTTAATCCTCCTTGCTCTTTTCTCTATGGCTCCTGTCTTTGACTACCTTGCCTCATGCTCCCTTGATGACTCAATCCACCTTGAATGTTAATACCCCCCTCTCTTGCACTTGTCATCCCTAACAGACCCTTGTTGTGGATGGTGCTCGGTGTAGTATTGGACCACATGAGTAGCTAATTCATGTTCTTTTAGTCCTAATCCAAGTGCTAAATTAGTCATTAGGTGGTCCCAATCCACTGGGCCTCAAGCATCCAGATGTGGAATACGTAATTGTTTCGCATGTAGGGCTTGTTCTACCTCGAAGAGGTGTAACAAGTGGGTGGGCCTTGCTCAAAATATCTCTAGTATTCCCAGAAGCCAGTGGCGAACATCTATTCAAATGTTTGCTTGTAGCAAGCTCGTAAATACTTGATGCATTCTTGACAAGCATATACAGTGTTCACTAATGGTCTTGTGCTCATATCATATACCAAATCGCAATTGCCTTCATTAAATCCTGGTGCTAAGGTGTACAAAGCTTTGACATTGCAAAATGGTTTAAAAATGAAAATCATGAGCTAAAAAATTTTCATACACGTTTTAGCTCCTACATTAGATGTTCTTCAATCTGGGAGTCCAATGATGAATGGTCGACACCATGTAGGCTATGGTGGGAGGTCCACAGGGTGGAGCAAAGTATGGGTAGTTCAACCAATCTGAACACCCAGGTCTGTTTTTAACCTTTAGAGTAAATATTGGCCATGGGTGTTTGCGAGGCATTGGACTGTAGCATGGATTAGACTTGATGTGCATTGGTGTGGTGGACCATGTTTGCATCATCTCTGGATAGGTTTCGAGAAGATGTGCTTGCCAATTGGGTTGGAATATTGTTCCCCTTTGAGCCTACTCTGATACATCGCCTGGTTGGAATTGAGTGGCAAACATGGGCTTTTTTCCTACCACTCACTTGATCTCTACATTGGAAACTAATAGAAGCATGAAGTATGGCATATATTACAATTTGGAAGTGGTGATCAGGCATCGGTGGGACAAGTTTTGAAAGTATTCGGACCTTAGCACTGTTTCTTCAAGGTTGGACATTGATTGTATCTGAATGGTTAGTGAGTCGTTGTGGTATGTCCAATCTCCTCAACTTGTTTCAACCATTGAGGGATGTGTGCTTCACATGTCTCTTGGTCTTCTTTCGTGGCAAGACTGCCCGGGACTGACTGGAGTTCATACACATCTTCGAATGTTTCTTCGACCAAGATCTCCATTAACTCTTCAGGTTTTGGAACTTCTTGTGGTGATGGCGGCCTTTCATATTGTAAGAGTTTGGTATGTAGTTCCATGATTGGCTTCTATAAGGCTTCAACCTCTTATGGCACGTCACCAATTGGAATAGCCTCAGGAATTTGTGTGTTGGTAAACGGTAGCTAACTTCGTAATCAATTGAGATCTTCTTGCAAATGATCATATGAGTCAAGGAAGTTGGCATGTTCCTCTAAGAGGATGCAGATGGTCTCTGTTGGGTTGTAGGGTATGCACACAACCTCAATTGTGCATGGGAACCCTCCCTAGACCATAAGAAATAACTTTTTTGTATCTACTTAGAATTTCACATAAAAACACCCTCTTAGGACACTTTTTGATATTTCTCTTATACTAAGGTAGTGAAGCCTTGTAAATAGCCACCTCTCTTGCACATATATGAGAGAACACAAGTGAAAATCCCACGCCTCCAATTCTTGGGATTTGTTTGTTAGAAAAGGAATATTTGCCAAGATATGTTAGTTACACACATGCTCACTTTTTGACTTTTCAAAAGAGCACATGGGGAATAGAGCTTAGCCTATATATAGAAGCTCATTTTTGTAAAGGGGAGAGCTTTTGGTCGACGTGCTCTCATGTTATATCTCTTATCAATGGAAGAAGGCTCTCATTTACTCCAAGACTAGTTACATTTATGTATTTGTGTCTTTGTGAGTGTGTGAGAGTGGTGTATGTGTGCCTATGCATGTCTCTCCTTTGTGTGAGTAGAGTAGTTGCATTTTCTTGTATTTTCCTCATGGACTAGGATCCTTGACTCCGTATTCTCCTTGTTTTCAAGCATGTGGCATAGCATGTGTCTGATGCCAATGGCTTGATCATGTGGGAGGTAGGGGTGGATGAGAGGAGAGTCACTCTTGAGCTTTCCTTCTTGCTTCCATGCAAGGTGGTGAGGGTTTTTGGTCTTTCCTTGCTAGAACCTCAACACTTTTTGGCATCGTTGTCGGGGATGGTCGGCCTTTCATCACTTGGAGAGCTCAAGAACATGCGGTAAAGTATTGTTTTTGCAATCTTTTTTTCTCAATTACGTAGGATTTGAGTTTTTGCATGGCAGTTTCACCCTTCCATTCAGCCAATTGCTTCCCATTTTCTTGCTTTTATAGGGTAGTTTTAGTTCGATTTGAATGTTTCCCAAGAACAACCCCTAACCCCCTTATCTCTCTCACTCTCACATGTACACACTCCCACACACTCATAATGGCATCACACTCCATCTCTGTCATTTCTTGCTTTGAGTGTCTTCCTTGAAAAGGGGGATGGGTAGTCCTTTATTGTCCCTCCCTCTCTTCAATCATAAGAAGGATAAAAAGATTTAATTTCTCTTTCCATAAAAATTTCTATCACCACTTGAAATTGTGTTCGTAACCTCCTTGGGGCTATGAGGGGGGCATGGCAAAATTCTTTGGATGCCGGCCAACTATGGAAGCAGATGTTCATAAGTTGTGCAAGGAATGCCCAATCTATGCTACTAGACAACTAGTGGGACATGACACTCTCTATCAAGTGTCTTTAGTGCAAGATTGGAGCGAATCTTTGGTATAATTCTTGAGGACAAAGACACTCCCTCACAAGATGACTTTGGCAAGACGATGAAGTTTAGAACAAGAAGCACTAGATTACACACTCGTCGGTGATAATCTATACAAATGAGGAAGAGACGAATATCTGAGATTGTGTGTCCATGAGAGTGAATACCTCAAGATCTTAGAGACTGCTCACCAAGCTGTAGCAAGAGGACATTTTGGACTAGATAGGGTGATCAAGGCAATAGTTTTTGCAGGTCTTTAGTGGCCAACTCTTCACGTTGATGCACATACCTACGTGAAGAGATGTGATATTTGTCAGCGAACTCAGTATCCAATACTAAAAAATGAGGTGCCTTTGAAACCTATGATGGGTGGATGTGCATTGTCTAAGTGGGGAATAGACTTTGCAGGTCCTATTAATCCCCCAACCAAGAGTTCACATGCTGATTATTTTTGCCACCAATTATCTAACTAAATGGGTGCAAGTGAAGGCAACAAGAAAGAATGATGCATAGACCAAAGCCAAGTTTCTATTTGAGAATGTATTCACTAGATATGGGTTACCAATAGAGTTAGTGAGTGATCGTGGCACCCACTTCTTGAACGAGATCATTGAACACTTGTTACAAGAATTCATGGTGGTTCACAAGAAGGCGGCTCTGTATCACCCACAAGCCAATGGCCAAGCCAAGAGCACAAATAAGATCCTATGTAATGTGTCGACAAAATTGTTGCACAATAAACGCTCTAATTGGGATAAACAACTACATCATGCTGTTTGGGCATAGAAATTCACCTCTAAAATGGTACTCCAAGCCACACCCTTTCATATGGTATTTGGCCAAAATGTAGTGCTACCAATAGACTTCTTGATACCTACATTGAAAGTAGCACAAGAGCACCAGTGGACTATCCATGAGCTCTCATCTAGAATCTTTGATCTGGAACACTTAGGTGAAAAAAGATTGAGAGAAGCGGTAGGAATTTATGAAGCTAAAAAAAGACAAAAGGCATACTTTGATGCCCATGTGAAAGATAAATGCTTGAAAGCGGGAGACTTAGTCAGGTATACACATTGAAACAACATGCATGGAAGTTGGAGAAGTGAGGCTATGAACCTATGATCATTAATAGGATCTCCAGGTGGAGCAATTCAATTAGCTACTCTAGAAGGTGATATTCTACCTAGTTACATCAATGGGTGCAGAGTCAAAATATATCAAGAACCCCTCATAGAGGAAATGCTAAGTCCACTCAACACTACAAGGAAACGTAAGGAAGAAGAAAAACAAATTCTAGAAGAAGCACAGGCAGAAACTTTGGAACACATCCAACGAATGAAACTCAGAAGACAAGGTAGAGATCACCCTAGGTTAGACACTCATGATGCTCCCAGATATCACTTGGCCATGTGTCAAGTCTCACGTGTAAGTTCCCCTAGAATAATTGACCGGCATCCTTTTGTAAGAATAGAGGTAGGACAAGCCACTAGTGCAATACGCCTTCTTACTATCAATAATTGCAATTAAAAGTTGATCCTATAGAAGCATATATCATAGGATTGGGAGATGCAGAAACCCCTTGCAAGGGTGAGGTGGAGCTTCCCATCTACATCCAAGATGTTCTTATGATAGTGAAGGTGCTAGTGTGTCAAGATGAGGATCTCACTAAACCTCTTTTCTTGGGTCAAGACTAGATCTATAATCATGCAGTCAACCTGAACCTAAGAAGTGGAATTCTTTAGGTCTGGGTGGACCAAAATCGCATCACAATTGAGCTAGAAAACATGCACTCAAGGAACTAGGAAAGGCACCAAATCTTGGTCCTTCCAAGAGTACACATGAAGATAAAGATGTTTTTCTTGTCCAAAACTCTATGATGAAGAAGGAGGATGTTCTCAAAAAAGGAGTCAAGGATTTGATGGAACTCCCTTCTTTTCCAAAAGTGATCAAAACAAAGCAAACAAAGGAGCACAAGGAGCAGAGGAAGCAGACGGTCTATGCTCATAGTGAAAAGAGAGAACGAAGCAAGATGACTCAAACGGTGAAGCAGATTTGGATCTGCAAGGGTGAACAACCCCTTGCTCAATTAATGCACCAACCCAACTACTCGGACAAGGACTACAAAGAAAGAGTATTCCACAAATCTCCCAAAACAGACCATTTCTATTTGGGTTCCAAACCGATCAATGAAGGTGGACCCCAATGCATGACAAATCTTGGTGCCCAAGACCTACTTACAAGCTCAAGTGACTTCACATAATCTCGCAAGCTTGAATAGCCACTCACAGTCACTCACATCATACACTTCACGATAAATATCTGCAATCAATACCCCCACATATGAAATCACACTTAGGACTATTTGGAATGGGTACCCAAAAAGTCCCAAATCCAAGAAGAAATATTTCAAAAACATGTAAAGTTTAGCACAACCCAAAGATGTCATCCCATAAAGAAAATTTGATGAGTAGAAGCCTGTAATAAACCCCCTGACCCAACCATGTAAAATATTGTGCACAAGAATAGATGCATTTGAGTACAGTGCACAAACAGAGTATGCATATAGGAACATTACTGACTTCCTAACTCTCATGTACACACACTGTACACCACTCTTACTAACCTCTAACCTCAAAGAATGACATGTTGGTATTATAGAGGGAACACAATATTATCATGTTTCCTACACAATGCTAATATGCTTTTGTTCTTCCAACAGATAAGCATCAGAAATTACGAGCAATATCATTGCTGAAGTAGCAGGAACTAGCCCTCACGTAGGCACAATTCATTAGGTTGTCGATATGGAGAGCTTACCCATCATGCCTGAGACGAATGAAAGAATGCAAGAATTGCAGGCCATATAGATCATACCAATACAAGACCCCTCGAGCAACGACACTATGCTAGTTGGCAAAACCTCCCATTGGTTTAGTGAAGTAGCAGGACCATTGGGAGAGGGCTCATACCTTTGGGAGGCAGAGCTAGAGTTCACTGGCAAGTGGGGAAAGTACCATTTCTTCACATGAGAGTTTGAAAAGTTACAAAATGCTGAAGTACTACACCGAGTATGGTAAAAAGCAAGATTAGATACATACTTTGGTGCTCAACTTCCCAAACCCACTTCATGCGATTCTTTATCTTGTCAACACCCCGACTCCCAGCAAGAATCCCAAAGCATATAGCATGTTTGTGCTTCCATCACTAATAAGAGGAAATGAATTGAAGTAGTATAGGTTAACCAATAACCTAGTACGAGAGGCTCTGGATATGAAAGGAATGCACATACCCACTGAGAAGGAGATTCTAGTATGAGATAGCATGAAGAATAGAAACCTCACAAAGATAAAAGATATGGTGTTCATGATGCCAAACATTGCAGTTCACTTAAGAATGTGTATGCAGCATTATCCATTCCCAGCACAAGACAGGTTCACCATGCCACCTAAGAAGATTTGGTTCACTTTATACCTTGTAGAGACTCAAAACCTAACCATTAACCTACCTCATTGGATTGTTGATCAAATCCACTTGGCTCACAAATGATGGGCGCGCAAGTCAATCTTGTATGGATGTTGTGCATTGACTAGGATCATTTATAGATGTTTGGCTTATAACATTCCAATCTAGAGGACTCTAATGTAGAATACGATACAACAATTCAAGGGAAACATCCACAGGACCCCCTTCAAAGAGGATGCAAGGAGCAGTACCATGTGCTCAACCACAATGAGAAACATTAACCCCAAATGTCACTCCCCCACCTCGACGTGTATGCCCATTCACACTACGCCTACCAAGATGCAGCTCTGAGGGTCCAAGCTTGATATTTCTATCAGTCCCCATAGAGCTTGAGTTCCCTGAAGGGGTGCACCTAGAAGAGCTTACCAATGAGGATTTTGAGTAGATCCTAAGAGAAGTGAATCTTGAGTCAGCCAAGGAACAATTGGTGGAAAGCTCTCAACCATAGGCAACCACATCACAAGTGCTAGTTACCATAGTCAACGAGGACGAAGAAGACGATGAAGATGATGATGAAGATGAAAAGTCTGAAGGAGACAATGATGAACATGAGGGACGACATCAAAAAGAGCATTCCGCTATGACAAACATATGGAAATAAGGCCACGGGCATGCAAAGACATATGGATATCAATATCCGAACCAAAAGCAACAGTCAAACCAATGGCTACCTCGATAGCCACCATCAATCTTACTATGGAGACATTTGTACAAACATCACCAATCTCACACAACCATTACCCAATCCCCAACCTCATCAATGTCCTTTTCCTTCCGTGAACCAACCTCTCAGGCCACCCTCTTTTCTTCTATAACCAAACCTCTTTTTACTTCCCCATTTTTGTCTATAGAACCCTTCGTTGGACACCCCATTATACCTAGCATAAAAGGACACCCAAGATCCACCGAAGGTAGTTTAGGTATCCCTGCATATCCCCATTCACACATTCATCTTCCCCATGATCCATACTTCCCATTTGCCTTCTCCATCTTTCCCTACACCTTAATCACAACCATAGCCCCACCTCATTATGTATCTTTCATGGAAAGTTTCATTCGTGTCCCACCCCACACATGTTAGGCTCACAAACACTCACTTCCACTTCACTGTACACACATGCCATGATCACTTCACCTACCATCCCCACTTACATGGTAACTCCTACACGTACCGCACTATCTGATCCTATGGACATTTCAGCACCCATCGCACCTCCCACGATTCCACCACCTCCCATTCCCCTACCACTAACTTCACCTGTACCCACCTCTTTATTAGACACAACATCCACCATTCCCATCCCAATTCCCATTCCCCTTGCACTCCACCCTACCTCCATTGCATCTCATACTGTACATAATACATTCAATACAATAATTCAATGTGTTTCACAACTACAATAAGATTATCAAAGATTGGAAGATCAGAATGTTGCCTTCCAGGTAGAATCGCAAAGATTACAAGCAAAAGTCACAACCTTGGAGGTGGACAACAAAAATCTCTAGGTGGAATACTTCACCTTACAACAAGCTCATGCAGAACTTGAGCCCAAGGTACCCGATGTGGATGCTCAAGTCCTCAAGGACTTGGAGACAATGCTACACGAGCAAAATATCACCAATGCAAAACTATGAAGAAATTTAGGGCTTCTTTGGAAGCACATGTTTGTGGCATTGGAAGAAAATAAGCAAGTGCAACAACAAAACCAAGATAATATCGAAGCAATTATGGAATGGACCCTAGGTGCAGTAATTAGTCCTACATGGTTTCAAGTTGTTCCCTCAGAAGACATTAAGATCTTACTCGAGGAACACACCAATTTTCTAGAATCATACGAAAAGTTGGAGATAGAATGTGCTAGCCTCAAGAAGCAATTAACCACAATAAGCACATCTTGGACAAAGGCTGTCACACTCCCACAAACCACAGAGGACATGGAAACCCTCCCTAAACAAGTTGAAGAACTCCAAGCCAGGCTATTGCAATATGAGAGACCACCTTCTCTGGTTGAAGACCCAGAGCCAAATACAGTGGAAGAAATCCCTGTCGAAGAAAGCTTTGAAGAACCATATGAGCCTCTGCCAGTACCTGGAGGGTGAATCACTGAAGAGGGCAGGGATACTTTTGAAATTGAAGCACCAGATTGGCTCAAGTAGGTAGAGGAAATAGGCCAAACCCATCATGATAGAGTGTCCATAAGAATCCAATCCCTATCCAATCTTGAAGAAACCGTTCTTAAGTCCTCTTATTTTCAGAACTTATCCCATCAATGACGCATCACCACGTCAAAAATGCAATACATGCCATATTTTGTATTATTGGCATATTATAATATAGAAATGAAGAGGCATACATGGAAAGAACCAACATTCACTACTCAATTCAAGCCAGCTAACCTATCAAAAAAGGCACAAGCATGAGTTATTTTTCAACCCAATTGAGATGCACAACTATTGACAGATTGCCCCAAAATGATGCACACATGGTCAAACATGCCATTATATATTAAATATAACCCATGTTATTGTCCTGTTGTCCGTCGTAGATCCTAGCAAGCATTTGCAATCAAAGTTCGCAACAATAAAGGGTGTTTCAATTGGATTAACTATCCTTATTTTGCTCCACCTACATCGCCACCCATAGTTACATATATGATCTCAACCATATGCCACTGGTCTGCACGATTCAAAAATATACCGAACATTGCCGCAAAGATGCGTATGAAGATTTTGGAGCTAATGGCTGTAGTGTTCAAAACTTTTTGCCAAATCCAAGCTCGTTATATTTTTGCTCCAGGGTTTTCTGAAGGGAATTACGATTTGGTGTATGATATGAGTCAAACCCCTTCGATCAACACAATCTATGCCTGGCATGCGTGCATCAAGTACTTATGCAGATTATTCACTATATGCAAGGAAGGGTGATGATGGGATCACAATTTTGGCTATTTATGTTGATGACTTGGTTGTAGGTGTTGATAATGAAAAAAGCATTAAAGAGATAAAGCAACTTCTTATGCAGGAATTTGACATGAAAGGCCTTGGTATGTTGCGCTATTTCTTGGGCATTGAGTTTATACATATAGAAACATGTATATGGATGTCGCAAAGGCAATATGCCTTGAATATGCTGCAAAAGTATGGTATGGATGATTGTAAGAATTTCTATGCCATTAGATCATATTTTAAAGTTAGATACTACATCAAGTGAAGCATTGGAAAATGCTACTATGTACAAGAAAATTATGGGAAGTTTGATATATCTCACAATTATGAGGCCTGACCTTAGCTACACTATTGGACTTACATGGAGCAGCAATAAGCAACGCACTGTTGCTTTGTCGAGTACAGAGGCTGAGTATAGAGGTGCTGCAATGGAAGCATGTGAGGCATCATGGCTGGAGATGCTACTTGCATATTTAGGTGTGGAAGTGCAAAAGCCTATCACCATCTATTGTGATAATCTTAGCAGCATACAGTTAGCACGAAACCCTATGTTTTATGCGAGAACAAAGCATATCGAGGTGCATTATCACTTCATCAGAGAGAAGGTATTAGTAGGTGATATTAATCTTGTTTATGTGAGAACGGATGAGCACTCGAAAGGTGATCCGCCCTAAGGTGAGACTTGCCTTTCCTAACCACAACTTCAAAGTCGTATTCCATTAGCAAGAGGAACCATCTTACTAATCTGCCAGTATTGGATGGTTTGTTCACTAGATAGAGTAATGCTTGATGGTCTGTAAAAAATTTAAACTTGTTTGCAAGTAAATAATGTCTAAACTTCTTAACTACGTATACCATTCCTTCTCTTTTGGTAGTAGTATAATTTTGTTTAGCCGCATTCAATTGTCTACTGGTGTAAGCTATTGGAAGATCCATACTATCTTCACTAGTAGGTTGTGCTAGTACATGCCCAATAGCGTAATTGGATGTGTCCACATGAACATGGAATGGCTTGTTCCAATATGGTGTAGTCAAGATTGGTGCTAAACATAGTCGTCACTTAAGCTCATTAAAGATGTTTTCACATTCATCTGTCCACTCAAAGCTAGTCAAAAGAGCACGCAGAGGCTTTGCAATGATTGCATACATGTGAAGGAATCGTCGATAATAACCACAATGATCCATGAAAGCTTGTACTTCCTTGATGTTCTTTGGCCTAGGTAGCTCTGCTATGGCTCTAACTTTATCCTTGTCCATTGATATCCCATTCTTTGACACTATGTGTCCTAGAATCTTGCCTTGCCTGACCATAAAAACACACTTTTCTGGGTTCATGTAGACTTGATATTCTCTACATTTGTCAAAGATTTGTCTAAGCTTAGTTATATGTGTTTATCTGATGTTGGAATGAGCACAATATCATCCACATAGGGTTCCAAGTTTTTGTGCAAGAACTCTTTAAACACATGGCACATGAGCCTTTGGAAGGTGGCTGGCACATTAGTGAGCCCAAATGGCATTACTCGAAAGGTGAATATGCCCCACTCTATGGTAAAATCTGTCTTATGATGATCTTTTGGAGCAATGGCCACTTGATTGTAGCCAAAAAATCCGTCAAGGAAGCTATAAACTTCCTTTCCTGCCACTCTTTCTAATAGATGTTCAGTGATAGGAAGTGGATAACCATCTCTAATAGTGTCTCTATTAACCTTTTTCAAGTTGATGCAAACACGTAACTTGCCATTCTTTTAGGCACCACTACAATGGGGGAAACCCATTCAGTGTGCTCAATTTCATAGATAAATCCTGCTTCTACCAATCGATCTATCTCTTTCTTGATCTTGGAAGCATAATTTTCATTCTATGTGTATGGCTTTTGCTTAGAAGGTTTAGCTTCTAAGGTCATGGGAATCATATGTGAGCATATGTTATGGTCTACTCCTTTTAGGTCCTTATAGCTCCATGCAAACACATCTCTGTATTCTCTTAATAATTCAATCAATTCCTTTTTCCTCTTCCTCCATCAAGTCGTGTCCTATTTATGTGCATCGTTCTTCACCTTCTTCTATAGTCACAATGATTTTCTTAGTTTTTTTTTATCATAGGCCACTCATGTGAGTGCTTCTTGTTTAGGCATTCTCATCATGACTTTCCTATCTTCTATCTCATACTTTTTAAAATGTTCAAGGACCTCAAACAAAGATTCATCCTCTTCGACTTGGAGTTCTCTCTTCTTTCTCTTCTTGCCTTCACCCTTGGTAGTTACATGTGTGGCTATTCTCACATCGTTCGTAAGCTCTTCTCATCCTTGAGCATGAGCTTCTACTTCATACAGGTATTCCTCTTCTAACACACAAAATGGATCCATAATGATTGATTCTAGATCTGAGTCACTTGCTTCTTCAAGTTCATCAGTGCTAGGCTCACATTCCTCAATAACAGAATCACACATGAGTGGTTCTATAGTGAAAACTCAAATGTCATAGCCATCTTTGTCACAGTGTGGTGTCCATTGTTCTTCATTGATGGCTATGTCCATTATCGCTAGGATTTTTGCCCAATCACGAGGTTCAAACTGTTCATCTGGGAATACTACAAGTGCAGGCTGGGTCTTGACTTGATATATAAGTTTCCTTTGCACCTGCCTCTCTCGCGTTCTCTCTTTTCTCTTCTTCTTCTGCAACTTTGCACATCCACAATTGAGTGTCTTCATGCATCCAAGAAGATACTGATCCTATGGAATGCATTGATTCTATATCTTGTGTGGCTCTATGGATGGGATTCCACTATATTGGGGGCACATCTCTATGAGAGTAGTCCTTGAGATTGATTTTATTTGTGACACCTAAGTGTTGCAAATATAATGAATTGGTTCCCCAATAGTGTACTTCTTGCAATTGTCTCATGAATGGTCTTCCCATAATCATCTCATAGGCCTAGTTTTTGCCAAAGTCACATATGGCAAAAGTATGTTCAAACTCTACACCACAAGTAGTGAGAGTTATTCCTTCTAGCAATCCTAAAGGTCTCTCTATGTGGCCATCGACCATTTGCAATTTCATTCTCGTTGGCCTGAGTGTTGGTTTGTCCCAATGCTTCCATAGGGAATGGTAGCAATGACAACTCCTATGATGGAGTTCGAAATAGCCTTGGTGGTGTAACCCTGATGAGTGATAGGTGTTTCCTTCTTCTCCTTCGCTCATGTCTCCTATCTTATCCAAGGGTATTTTTGGCACCGTTCTATGTGATCCTACTTGGGAATGAGATTTGGTTACTTCTGTCATTTGATTTGCTACGTGTTTCCACAATTCTGGCTTAACCTTGAGTAGCTCCTCTAAAGTGAGATTGCAGTGCACTTTAGTATTCTTTACTACTTCAGTGTTTCTAGGTATGACTGAGTCTTCATTTCTTATCATAACAGTGGGTGCTCTCATGCAAGTAGCCTTTGCTTCCCATGGTCCTATGAAATGAGGTAGTTCTTGACTGGAAGTCTAATAGCGCACTTGATGGGGCATTCTCTTGCTCTCCATAAATAGAAGGAATATCTTGTGGGAATTGATCATGTAAGTCATCCACAATTTCAATTGGATGAGGATATTTGCTTTCTTTTGCCCATTTCTCTTGTTGAATCTCTCGTAGGAATTCTTGTGAATACTGATTCATAGAAGAAGAGGTGGTGGTTCAGTGGAACTAGGCACATAAGCTTCCTTGGGAGGCATGCTCATTCTTTCACTTGCCTTGTCCTTACCTTGGGAGGTGGCTTCCTTTCTAGATTTTGCAATTAACCTCTCCAATCTTTCCAATAGTCCATCAAATTGCAACTGAGTCTTAGCTGAACTAGAGCAATTGAAGAGGCGACTCGCCTCAAACATGATTTGGGCCAATTCTACCATCTTAGCACAAAGCTTGGTTTGCTCAATCTCTAGGTCAGCTCTAGGGTAGCACTTTTCATATTCAATCACATTTGGCCCTTCTTGAATTCTAGCCTGATATGCTTTAAGCATCATTTCTAGGTCCTTGGGAGTGGGATCTACTAAAATTGATCCTACTCTAGGTGGTGGTGGTGGGGTTACATGAGGTTGATTGGATGGTGGTGGGGATGGCAGTGGTAGTGATGGGTGAGAGTGTGTCAAAGACATGATTTCAATTATCTTGGCTTTCATTTCTCTTAAGCTTTCCTTGAGTTCACTCATTTTCTTTGACCATTGTCCTTTCATTCACTCGTGACTTTCTTTCCTAGATCTTGTCCTTTTCTTGGTGAGGCTCTGAGTCTCACTACCCTCTGAACTCTTCTATGGGCCTAAGTCTTGGTTCTGCTATAATGCTTGAGCTCTCTTGACTACTTGCATTGGGGTAGTTGAAGTCATAGTACCATTAGAATCTACTACTAACCCAATGACATTGATAGGAGTGATTTTTGGTGCATTACTTGGGTTCTTTGGGTAGGTCCATAATAGGTGCTCTTCCCCACAATTTGGACAAAAACCTTGAATTGTCATTGATTGGGGTTGCATAGGTGCAAGTATAGGGCAATCACGAATGAAGTGATCTCCATAGCATCTGTAGCACAATCCTCTAGGGGATGGGGGTCATATCTATCTAGGTTGGGGCATATGGTTAGGATATGCATACATGACATTAGCATATTCTAGCTTCCAACTAGGTTCGCTAGGGCCTTCATAATAGTAAGTCTCGCTATGCTTAGGTGACTGCATAAAGTAAGCCTACAGACTATCGATATGAATCGAGTCAAAATTGTGATCATTTGGGGTACTTTCAAAAATCAAGGGTGGTTTTGGCACTAAGGTTTGTTTCATATTTTCTTCAGGAGCCACATGCTTCACTGGGATCACATTAAATGGAGGTGGAGGTTGTTTCAACAAACTAAAATTGGTTGAGGTCTTTGTTGAGCTTGATAGGGTGGTTGACAGGGTTGTTGTGGCCTAGCATATTCCTGTGGTGGGGTACTGGTTTATGGTGCAATATTGGCTGTTTGGGTTCACTAGGGGTTGAGTCATGATTGGGCACACATTAACCATATGGTCTCCCCCATAGGTATAACATCGTTTCACTAGGACAAATCTAGGTATCTATTTACTAGAGACTCCTAACTTCTGAGCTACCTTCTCTACAAATTCCTCTATAGATGTAGCTGGTTTGGAAGTGAGGCTAGTAGAGCTATCCAAATCTTTATAGATTTTTGAAAGCTCTAATTTTTTCCCTATATTATCCTCAATATCTATGCACATGCGTACACACTCTTTTATGGATCTAGGGTCCTTCAAGTACACATACATTCTTAATTTGGTACTTAACAAACCATCTAGGAATAAAGCCACTTGTTTGGTAGGTGTGGGTAAATCTGGCATAGGGCATCTCTCTAGGTATTGCCTAAATCCTCTTCCTGCAAGTCGAACATTTTCCTCGGGTGTCTGCTTGAAGCTATGTATTAGCGAGGAAGTATTGTGTCTGCCACTTTTAGAAATCTCCGTGATGAAGGTTTCTAGCAATTGATCTATGTTTATGAATTGCCTTGGATGTAGTGGTTGAAACCATGTAAGAGCCGTGTTCTTGAGTGTTAGAAGCATTGTATTGTCTGAACAAGTCATCAACTTGCTCAGCTCTCAAGACTTGCGTAAATTTTTCCACATGATCGTATGGGTCTCCTGTACCATCGAAGCAATTCTTCATGGACTTCACCAACTGCGTAGTCCTCAAGATCCTAGGGTGTTCTCTAGGCCTAGGCAAGGGAAAAGTTTGGAATCGTCATTCATGAGACAAAAATGGAAGATCTAGAACAAGGAACTTAGGACACCTAGAGGTAAGTCCATCTTGACTAGAGTGATCATTCTAGAGTGGATCCCCCAAGACAATAAGAGCATGTAGTTATTCTTGAATAGGAGCATTGATGAGACATCTTGGAGGTTTAAACTTGATCAACCTAACAAAGTTCGATCAATCATTATCTAGGAGTTTAAGGACCTAGAGACACCAGCCAAGGTTTTCTATCTAGATAACACTTCAGAGAGGATGTTTCTACTTATGGAGTGTTGATATATTTAGGTAGTGATGTGTGTGAAAACACTAGGACTATCGGGGAACTTTTTTCCCTCTTTAGGAGGTTTTTTCCTCCCGTCTTGTATATATGCCTATAGCCCTTATGGGTTATTGATCTTTGTACATTCTAGTGGTAATACATTCAGTATTGTGTGTTGTGCTCCAAGCTTATTCTTCTTCCTTGTGCTTTTCGCGTGCTTACATAGACCTCAAACTCCAACAATTGGTATCATAGTAGGATGCCGCTTCATCTAGGGAGTCGTCAACACCTCTCTGGTCACAGTCTCAGGATCGCACAAAATTTGGTGAGCATGCTTAGGGTGATTAGGAGATCAAAAAAGCTTTGCTGTGTTGTGCCGAAATCACGATCTGAGCTCATTTCACCCTTCGAATGCACTATCATAGTGCTTGTGTATGCTATTTTCTCTTTTTGTGCCAAAGATATATACACGTTTTATTTCATAGTATACACATCTCAAAGTCTATTACATGTTTACTAGAACTCATCAAGGTAGCTATGTTCAACTTTTTTGGATACAATCATTTTTCTGCATCAGGGTATCTTAGTCAGTGGCCATGGCTGAAAGCCGTCATGTATCCCATATGTTGGTGTTGAGGATAAGTTGGATGGTACGCATTACCCATTGTGGTCTTATATGATGCGTCATGTATTGATTGCAAAAGGACTATGAAATATTGTGAGGGTGTTGAAAAACATCCTATTATAGCTGCAAATACAGGTACTGAAGCTGATGCAGATGGCATCAAAGATGGTGATATTCTACAGATTCCTATTTGTGTTGTAGTTCCTATTGCACCTACTGCAGAGCAAATTCATTGGGATGGCAGAGATGCTCAGGCACATGCATTGATAGCCTTGTCTGTCAAATGTGCCATTATTCCTCACATTTTCCCTTACAGAATAGCTAAGGATGCTTGGGATACACTTATTACATTGTACCATGCTAGGAATGAGGCTCATGTTGCTTACATCCGAAAAAAATTGGAGAGTGAGCATATGAATGAAGGTGATTCTATGGACAGTTTTCTAACAAAGATCAAACATTTGAAGGAGCAATTAATCTCTGCAGATGAAGTCTTGCTTAACAGTTCACTTGTGCAAACTATTCTAAATGGTCTTCTCGATTCATACCAGAGCGGCAAAGGTAATTGCAGCTCTTCTATTAGTAAGCAGAAATCTGCTAGTTCTGCACAATCAAAGAAGGATGACAAAGACGACAAGAAAACAGAAAAACAAAAATTGTTTTGCAAGTATTGTAAAACAAATGATCACGTCATAAAGAATTGTCCAAAACTCGCTGCAAAAGAGGCAAAGAAAAAAGAGGCTCGAATGATTCTTGTAGAGGCCTCTACACTGAAAACAGAGTTTGCTAATCTCATGCAGAATGAAGAATGGGTGTTTACTACTATTTGCAGTTTTGACCCATCTTCTCATGAGCAGTGTATGTCTGCAATAGACTCAGATGTTTGGTACTTTGATAGTGAGGCAACCAAACATGTTACCTCGTAGCATAGTTTCTTCACTTCACTCGAGCCTGCCCCTATAGGGAATACTATCACATGCACCAACAACTCCTCTTATCCGGTCATGGGAGTTGGTAAGATCATCTTGACTATTGCTAATGATACTTCTTTTACATTATCGGATGCATTATTTGTGCTGGGGATTAAGAAGAATCTGTTATCACTTTCAGCTTTAGCCAAGATTGGCTTTGTTGTGAAATTTCTTGATGACAGATGTACAATTCATGATCTATCAAATGGTGACATGATTATTGCTTCTGGCATTTTATGTTGTGGGTTGTATAAGCTCATAGACTATGAAACATCCATGAATGATTCAGGATGTGTAGTACATGATTCTCAGGCTATATGAGCTGCAAAGCTTTGGCATGCATGCTTTGGTCATCTGAATTTTGCTAGTTTCCTATGCATGCAAAAATATGAAATGGTGTCCTCTCTGCCCAAACTTGAGGCACCCAATAAACATGTATGTGAAGGTTGTATTTTGGGAAAAATATAGCATTCCTCCTTTCCAAAAGATGGTTCAATTCGAGCTACTTAGAAATTGGAGCATGGGTATATCCATTAAAAGCAAAGTCCGAAGTGTTTATGTGCTTCAAATAGTTTCTAGTTTTGGTTGAAAATATATCATGTAAAATGGGCACCCTCAGTTTTGATTGAGGGGAGGGGGGGGGGGGATATTTGTCTTCTGACTTTAATACTCACATGACTAGTGAATAACAAGTATGCTAATTGGGATAAAAAAATGCACTACACAATTTGGGCCTACACAATTGCATTCAAAACAATGCTAGGAATGACACCATTTAATTTGTGTATGGACATAATGCAGTTTTACCCATCTATAGTAGGAGTAGTAGAAACCTACGAATGGAAAGGGCATGCAATATCCAACCATTTGGAGTTGCTAGAGCAATTACAAAAGACAAGATTGAGAGGCATCATAGGAATTTGCACTATTAAAAGAAGGAAAAAAAGCCTATTATGATGTGCATATCAAAGGAAAAGGCTTACAAAAGGAGAATATCTTTCAATATACTCACTAAAGCAACATGCCAAAAAGCTTCAAAAAAGAGACCATGGACCATTTATGAAAAAAAAACCCTCCACTATTGGTGTGGTCCAGTTAACAACCTTGGAGGGTGGTATTGTTTAACGTGTAGGCTGGTCACAAAACTTATCTTTTAACCTATTTCCCAAGCCTCTTTCTGGTCAAGTTGGTCTAGTGACCTCTCTACTTTTATGGTCCTAAATATACTCGATGCACTAACCCTATGCATTTATTACCCAACCTTCTACCTCTCTTTTCTTATTCTCTTTTGCTTTTTGTCTCTCGTTGCCTCTTCTCTTACACTAACTATCCCCTCCCTTTTCCCTTTCACTCCCACCTTTCCTTCACTTCACTCTGACTTGCACACTAGTTCTGTCACTCTCATGCACTAACTTACACACATTTGCCCACCAGCTCATACATATACTCACCAATGTGCAGACACTTTCATGCACTCCCTTGCTTTCACACACATAGCAGCTTAGACCCCCTTTTGGTTTTTTGAATGCACTTACATATGCACATACTTCCACCTATTTTTGCGATCTCTCTCTTCACAAACTTTCTCTCTCACACAAAAGCTCCCTCTCATATTTTCTCTTTTCCCATTCTTAAAATCCCTCCCTTTACCTCTTCACAATCTCCCCTTTTTAGCATCATAATGAACTTAAACGTCTCTTTATGAGCATTACTTCCCCGTTCAAGAAAAAAATATGGCATACTCGACACTGATAATGATCCTTACCAAAAGACAATATTTAAATGTGATGCACCCTCATATCTTGGTTGTGAAATATCATCTAAAATGATAGACTTGCAGAATGCAGATCACTAGGAGGCAAGATCACTAACGGGGCATACATCTCAACCAAACCTTGAGTTTCATGAGATTGAAATTTTGTGAACAATTTGATACCATTAGTGTAGTCTCTAGGCTCTGACACCACCAAAAAGAGTTTCTCTTGACCTCTTGACCATCATTTATGTAGCTCCCAACTTGAGGGTGATAACTAGAGTTATGTAGTTAACCATTAGACTAAGATCTTACCTTTCCCAATCCCTTGGAGAACCTTTAATCTTGACTTAATCTCTAGGCTAGCTAAAGTCACAAGTCACTTTCTAATAGTTATGTATATCATAAATCTCAAAAACCTAAATCTAGATTCTAATACTATTATGGGTCAGTCTCCATGACTATATTTTCTTCTTCACTTTGTGGATCAATGATGATATATATATAAACAAGAAAGACAATGTTAGATTCATGTGGCCAAAGAGATGGGATTTGGTTCCATCTTTTTTACATACAATGGCTCATATGCTATATCATCATAAGGATAAAGTGAATCTTGAAATGGCATTGATTACAACATGAATCAATTGTATAGTTATGATTTGCATCTATGTATTTGCATCTCAGATTTTAGGATTCCTTTTAGAGAACCTCCATTTCAATAGTCTACTCAGGCATAACTCATTGCATCATTATACTAACATGCACCATGAAGATGAAGAGAGAGTGTCCCAAGAGGGAAAGAGGAGCACATTCATGCACATCCAAGTGAGAACATTGAAAATTGTAAATATTAAGTTGAGAATACAGAAAAAAAAGAGATAGGAAACACTACTAAGTATAACCTCTCCCTAGAATCTTGGTCGGATATGACCCGAAGCATGTGTATTGAGAGGTAAATTCTATTAATCCAAAAATACCTTTTCTTTATAGATAAAGTGGAAAAACAAAAAGTTGTCCATTGTTTTTACAAAAAGCACCATAAGAGGGAGTTCATATATCTATCTATAGAAACATGTGCAATGCTTATATTTCAAATATAGTAATAAATTCGTGAGTGAATAATCCTTCAAATACATGTGTTTTTTTTTATAAAAATCTATAATCTCAAGTGATTATAAGATGTTCATGCCTTCATAATCCTTGAACTAATTACCAAAAAAGAAACACATTAATTTCCTTCATCTATCAAGCATAATGCAATGTGTGTCACATGTAGACTTCTTTAATTGGATAAAGAGAGAATTAGACTTCGAATTTTGAGACAAAGAAACTTTTTTCAAGATTATCATACAATATGTTTTTTCCTAAAAAAAAAAAAAAAAACAATTGCTCTTTATGGTCATCATCACTTTTATTATAAATTAAGATATCATGAAAGAAAACAAGAACAAAATCTTAATGTTATTAAAATATGTTATTCATCATTCTTGCACATGTGGCAAGTGTTCGAGTTTGAGGTCTATGAAAACATGAAAATAACACAAGGAAGAAGAAGAAGCTTGGAGCACAACACACAATATTGAATGTATTATCAAGTGAATGTGATAATTGGCTCATTAGGATTATAAGCGTGTATAAAAGTCGAGGGAGATAACCTCCTAAATAGGGAAAAATGTGCCCTAGCAGTCCTAAGTGTGTTCACACACATCACTACCGAAATATATCAACAAATCCCCTTGAGAGTGATGCAGTGTAGAAGGAGTTGACACTCGGAAAGAGACCAATCCACAAAAGGAAGTAAGCCCAAAGCTTTGAAGAAAGCTTCAAACTTCTCCCTAGGTAGAACCTTTGTGAAAAGGTCAGCAACATTCTCCTATGTGGGCACATATGCCAAACTGATCTCTCAAGCAGAGAACCTCTCCTTGACATAATGATAGTGCACCTCAATGTGTTTTGTGTGAGAGTGGAACATAGGGTTCCTCGTGACTGCCAATGTGCTCTAACTATCAGTGAAGATGGTGGTGGTAGAAGACTGACCAACATCCAAATGAGCCAAAAGGATTATGAGCCACACACTCAACAGTGGTTGTGAAAGCTACCCTATACTAAGCTGCACAACTAGAAATGGCCATAATAGGTTGATTCTTGCTCAACCAAGATGTGCATGAGCTACCAAGCATGAAGTAAAAACCACTAGAGGATGCACCAATGTCATAGCAACCAGCCCAGTCTGAGTCAAAAAAAGCATGTAAATCTCGTAGAAATGATCCCCCCTTGGGATAAAACAATCCAAGTAGCCGGGTACCACTCAAGTAGTGATTTGACACAAAGTTATTACCCAATCAACTTGCATAAATTGAATGCCCAAATAATGATGCAAATGCCCCAAATCTAACATCTCAAAAGAGGCATGCAAATCAGCCTTAAATTCAGCAATATTCTTCTCATTAGGACTAGTGAGCAACATGTCATCAATATACACAACAATGATCAGAAGTAAATCATCTACACACTTGACATATAAGGTGCTCTTAGTTGGATTGTTCTCAAAACCATGTGCAATCAAGTAGGCAGTTATCTTTTCATACCAAGCTCATGGTGCTTGCTTCAAACCATATAAGGCCTTTTTCAACCTGCACACTTTATTTTAGTGCCCTTTCTGCACAAAACCATAGGGTTGAAATACATCTATTTCTTCATGTAAATCACCATTCAGAAATGCACTTTTAATGTCCAAGTAATGTACATTCCAACCATGATGAGCTGCAAGTGCACAAGAACAGTGGTCATTCGGCAAGTGGGTGCAAAGGTCTCATCAAAATCAATGCCTCTCTCTTGAGCATAACCTTTTGCAACAAGCCTAGCCTTATACCTATCAATTGTTCCATCAAGTTTACATTTCAGTTTGTATACCCATTTACTGCCAATGACTTCTTGTGTGACATTGTATCTATTTCCTTAAAATGCATCTTTAACTTTTCTTTGAAATGCATCTTTAACTTTTCTTTGAAATGCATCTTTAACTTTATAAGAGTTGGAAAATATTTTGATTGAAATTCATTAACAAATGATTGAAAAATAAAATCATGTGAGCTATCATCATATGCAAAGTAAAGAAAATTTTATCCTTATTAGTCCCTTTCATGGAAAGAAAAACTTGAATTGAAATCTCATTAACCATAGTGTTGAGATCATTTCCAAGCTCCTCTTTGGTCCAACAATGATCATCATCATCTTGAATTGCATCCATATTATGTACTTGTGCTACTTAAGGTCTATAGGCATTGATGCACATATGACACTTAGCTTTCATATGACCAAGTTTTTTATCATTCCAACATGTTATGTGTGGTTTTTGGTATTGTGCATACATAGCTAAAGTTTTTGGGTTTGGTTTGCTATTGTTTTGAAAAGAAGAGGTAATGAGGTTTTGTTTGATAGGTACTCCAGGTGTATGATGCGCAAAAGTAGAAGGGGTATTTTGGAAAGGATTGTATTTTAGGAAATGTGTTCTTGTTGTTAGGGTATCATTGATGCATGGGATTTAGAATGGTTGAATTCCTTCTTAGCATCCTAAGCAAAAGAAATCGCTTGATGTAAATTTGAAGGATGTGGGATTTTAAGCTTTTCTTGAATTCATATCTCTAAACCATCTTTATATCTAAGTTGTAATGTATTTTTAAGAACTTTTTTAAGTACTTGAGCAAGAAGGAGATGTTGCCAAGAGTATTTTGTATAAGATGAAACAATATCATATTTATTCCAAATATGGTTCAAGATCTTCTATCATGTAACTAGAATTGAGCAGGTAAATGATTCTTTTACTTGCTCTTGAAATGCTTCCCATGTTGCAGTTTGATCCATGCTATATCACAAAACATTCCACTAAATTTGTGCCTTATCCACAAGATAGCTAATTGAAAACTTGATTTTTTTTTCAATCTTTGAATAGGATTCATCCTGATAGAAATCATCAAACTATTAAAGCCAACGAGAACAAATTCACCATCCTTATGCCCATCAAATCTTGAAAATTGGAAGTTTTTGGCAAATCTTGGATTCCATGTCTTTCATTTGAGGTTTAATTAGTTCCTTTGCCACTCCAACGGTGGTACATCTTGTGCTTCTATTTGTTGAAGTTGCAAATCTCATGATTGGATCTCTTGTTGAGTGTCCAGAGCTTGTATTGCATTAATTCAATTTGTTGTTGGAGGGGTGGTTGGATAGAGATGAATCTCCAAAGTCCTCCATAGAACTTTATGGATTCATACTTTGTAGATGTGAATATATTTGGTTGAATGTAGAAGGAAAATCTATGTTTACAAGAAAAAGAAGATTAAGCATCAAGAATATAAAAAGGTAGGGAATGGATTTCAATAACATTAAATAGTTTATTTTAGGTGTAGAAAAACATCACACATACATAGTGTAGCGAATGAAATGTTTCACTTTATGGGCTATGTGATGGGCTTGAATTCCACCCTTGGTGAATATATTATTCTTTGTTTCCACTCTATTAGTTGAAGAGGTTTGCACATAGCCAACAATGCCAATGGAGGCTCAGAGCCATAGAGCCATGGTTGTCAAGGATGACCAATATAATATCAAGGTCTATGCCATGGTCATTGCCTTAGTCTTAAGCCATGGAGTACCAAGAGTGGGTGCAAGTATGTGGGAATACAGGTGGGATGCTTTGACCACTACCCTATCTTTTCATAGGTGAACAGGTCTTGAATAGTTCACAAGTGCAAGTTGGAACAAGTCTCCAATATATAGGGATGCAAAGAAGGTACGGTCATGCATGGCATTTGATAGACACATGCAAGCTTTGATACACTATTGCAAGATCATACTCATGTGTAGTGTTTAGATGCAAAGAGAGAGAGACTGTAGAGAGAGAAAGAGAAGCATGATCTAGCTTATGAGTGAAGAGAATGGCAAAAATATAGAAAATAAATTGAAAATATAGAAAGAAAGAGGAAGGACACTTACATAGTATTGGATACAAACTCCCCTACACGCGGATCACTCATGAAGCATGCATAATTATAAGTAGACTTTATTAATCTAAAAATAGTTTTCTCTTTACAACTAAAGTGGAAAAACAAAAAGTTTTCATTTTTACGGAAAGCATCATAAGAGGAAATTCCTATATCTATCTATAAAAAAACATGCATATGTGTATATTTGAAAAATTCTTAATTTTTGAGTGATTAACCCTTCAAATAGAAAGGTTCTTTTAATAAAAAATATATAATCTCAAGTGACTATAAGATGTCCATGCTTCATGATACTTAACATGTTCATCAAGACACAAGACACATTAAATTCCTCTATCTACCAAGCATAATGCAATGTGTGTCACATGTTTGCACATGTAGCAAGTCACTAATATGTGGCAAATAAAATAAATAACGTATAATAAATCAAATAATTCCATAAATGATAAAAGCACCATGGAAGAAATATAACCTATATGCTGCTAAGCTAGGAAGTAATTTATTATTTTCAACCTTGAAATCCTTGAATTAACAAACATAAAAGTTTAGTGTGTGTAAATTGCCTCTCAATAGAAAGTACTTAGGCACAATTTTCATGATAGGAATAATGAACACATTCCCTATGCTGTACATACTCTTTCATAAGACTATAGTATTAGTACTTTTACATGAACAAAATCCAAGCACATGGATCTCATACAATGAAGATGACTAGTATGCAATTAGAATAACTAGCAAATGAGCATTGAAATTTTCACTACAAAGTTATATCACATAACAAAGGTGCAAGGGATCAACATTTATAGGATTGATAGAGAGAGATATATGAAACCTCTATCTTGGAGATGTATCTAAGAAATATTATCTACTATTAGTTGACCATGTCATAACAATAGATTCAATATCATGGTCATGGAGAATCACAAGTGCATAATGTCTGAGAGCCCTTTGTTTAATCATGTACCATCAAAAAATCGGTATGACCTTGGTGAAGATCCTATGGATGAGGGTCTCTAGCATGGCCTTTACCTTGGACACGTCTTTTCTCTAAACATTTGACATTGGCACATATTGATATCCTTCATTGCCTTCAACATGTACATTGAAGATTTTTAGATAGTGCTGATAGTAAATGATCACTTCTGAGTGATTAAAATTTGAAGCCTAACCTCCACACATCATGTACAGATGCATGATGCTTTGTGGGAGTTCATTCAAATATTAACATGTATCATCTACCCGCATTATCTGTTGTTACGTTGTGATGTACTTACCCTATCTTTTATGGTATTGACCCTCTATGCAAAATGCCTATCGTGATGATTGAAGTGATTCGTTACATTATTGAGACTTGAACATAATTTGAAGTGTTGTCTTCTGTAGTAAGTTCATAATTTTTAATTCAAAAATTGAGACTTCAAATTTTAATGTGAGACTTAATATTTATCTTCTCAAATTTTCATTGCAACAAAAAGATGCCCTAAAGTTTGGAATGCGTATGGCATATGTATCATGTACCATGTACGATTTGATGATATGAACACATACTTTTGTGGAATCAAAACTTTGAACATTGTTACATTCAAGTTATTCTCTTCTTGTGCATCTTATGAGTATGTGGTTTTATTGAGGTATATTTTACATGATGTAGGGCTCCACAATCCCCTCTGCCATATTTACACAAGGCCCCAAGAAGCAGGCAGTGCAATCGGTGTTCAACTTCAGGTCAGGGTAACAACAGCAATATACATGGCAAAGAACATGGTTGGATGCACTGTTTCCAACCTACATGTGCAGTATACAAAATGTAATAGCCAATAGTGTGTGACAGCAGTGTTCAAACGTCTATGATCCAGGGGAAAACACATCATGTTACCTAAGATACATCAAGGCCCATGCAAATTAAACTACCTCAGTCTTTCCCTATCGTACACAAGCAACTAAGAGAGATAATATTCTCAATGGATGCAAATGGTAAATATGGGATCGAATCACATCATGAATTCGAAAGCAAGAAGTAACAATCCACGAAATGAAAGAACAAAGAAATTGCAGTTCATGATTTGCACAAGGCAGAAATTATGTCAGAAAGTAGAGGGAATGCTAATGGACCCTTAGGCATACACACTACCTTACTATAGGATGATCAGATTCAACAAATGTAAGATCTAGAAATATAAGAAAACAAACACAACCAAATCAATGACTTACTAAGAAAATCATCGAGTGCAAAGACTAGCGAAACAAGAATACAACCCGGTAAAGATGAGATTTCATCTCCACTTTCATATAAAACATGAAATCTCATTATCAATTGAATGAAAATTTGATAACATATGATAAACCTTTCTTAAGTGGCTAATATAATGCAGCCATTACATGTTAGGTAACAATCGTCCATTGTACATTTTGTCTAAGAGTGATCTTGATTCTGGTCTTCTCAGGAGGCCTTTGTTATTCGCTACTCCAGTACCAAAACAAATAGGACATACCAGCTTGCCACGTCCTGTATTAAAAAAATAAAAGTAATAAAAATAAATAAAAAACATAAAATTTCGGTGTCTGGGAAATTTTAAGCTTGTGATACTCATGCAACTGTATATATTATTTTCACAAATAATCACCATAACAATTCGGACATTCGGTGAATTCATAGACATCTTTGGCCCTTTTCCTGTTTAAAGCCTTCCATTTTCCTGTGCCTCCACACATGTCACCTGTGCAAGCCAAAGATGATTATCAAGCTATGTTGATAAGTTCAATCAACTAGATCAAAAACTGCTCTATAGAACCAAAAATTGCATCAAAGAACCCCACGAATCTGAAAAACTTGATTGCCTCCTTGATATACAGAAGACTAAAATACTTGTGCAATCAGAGCATAAGCCTATGAGACAAGAACCATGATCTTGAAGGGAAAACTGATGTCAGTCCAATCAGCAAAAAGATTACATAATTCGCATGGATGGGTATTCAATAAAATAGGTAAGCAGAGGGCCTTATTACAAATATGATGTTGAGAGCTAAATCTATGCAGTTGCATTCTGGAAGCTTGCACATAGAAGGCAACTCATGCTCATGGTGCCGATGATGTTGATAAATATAATAACAGCAACATGACAATAATAATACTACTACTACTACTAATAATAATAATAATAATAATAATAATAATAATAATAACAATAATAATAATAATAGTAATAATAATAAAAACAATAATAAATAATAATGGACCTGAAATCTCTCTCTCCACCAGCTCGGCAATCAAGTTCCCTGTACTCTCAAGGAGGCAACATGCAGAACTAAGTGGTAGAGTCGTACTCCACGTTCTAAGAGTGGGTTTTAGGGTTTTGGGCCTCCTTTAGTGCCCCTCTTCCCCCTCGGTACAAGGGGGGCCTTAGCCCTTTCTCCTGCCCCTGCGCCTGGGGGTTTCCTCTGTGGAGGTCCTCAGGGCTGTGCTCCCATGGCCCTGTTCGAAGCGCTACGCAATGGCTTGATAGAATGCGGCAAGGAGTCGTGTATGAACGAAGTGAACCTGATGGTTCGCCCCGGGGAGGAAGTGAAAGAGGATGCTTCTGGGCAGTCCCCTGGAGATGGTACAGTGGGTTCCCAGCAGAGGGTTAACACAGATAATGCTGCTGATGAAGTCTTTCTGGAGGATGAACAACCAGCGTCAAGATCCTATGCCCAAGCTGCCCGTCAAGTCGAGCATCATCAAGGTGTATTCTCTCCTCTCAACCTCTTACCCGGTACTTCTCAAGCTCCTTTGTTTCCTGAGGCTGCTCCGTTTATTGAGGAGGTTAACCCACACGAGCTTTGTGTGGAGAGTGAAGACAGTGACTCGGAGGAGGAAACCCTAATCATCGACAGACTGTCGCTTGACAACTGGCATGATCATTTGAGTAATAGAGTTATCATTGGCCTATGTCATGGGCCGAAACCCCCTCAGGAAGTCCTAAGGGCTTGGTTAAAAAACAATTGGGAATCAAGAGGGCTTGTGGTTAGGCATGTCCAGTATTGCCCTAATAATTATCTGCTTTTTTTCTTCGAGGACGCAAACAGCGCTTTGCAGGTTTTGACTGAAGGTCAATGGTTAATTAGGAACTCCCCTATCTCTTTGTTTAAGTGGCATATTGGTTTCAACCCAAAGGGTCCCAAACCAACTAAAATCCTTGTCTGGGTGGAGTTTCCGGACCTTCCCCTTGCGTTTTACCCTTGGGTTGAACAATTAGGGAAAAAACTTGGGCGTGTTCTAGGTCAAAAGACTAGGAATAACATCATTAACCCTAAGTGGGATCCCCAGATCCTTATTGAAGTGGATGTGTCCAAAGCTATCAAAACTAATGTGACCATCAAGGATTCCTTTGGTCGGAAATTACATGTGCAAAAAGTTATGTATAGGAACTTGCCCAATGCTTGCTATAATTGCTATAAACAAGGCCATCTAATTAAGGATTGCCCCCTTCTACCTAAACAGGAAATTCAAGAAGATGCTAAAGAAAAAGGTCAGGCTCAAGCGGTGGTTGGTAACACTAACCCTCAGTTTAAGAAAAGTAATAATAAATCTAAAAAGAAAAACGTGAAGTCTGATAACCTTTTTAACATTCTGTTGGATGACATCTCTAATCCCTTCGAGGATCAAGTCATCGAAGCTGCTGATAAGAATTTTTCTGATAGTGATGCTAATAAACTGGATAATCGTGCAGATTCCAACAAGGAAAATATGATGTCTTACTCCAATGTTCAATTGGACCAGGGTTGGAAAGTTGTGCGAAAAAAGAATAAAGTGTTTGTGCCCCCTCAAAAATCTCTGCATATTTCTGAACCTGTTCAAGAAGCCACACCGGTCCAGGTAAACTCCTTTCTTGTTTCACAGGCTCAGGTTATCTCCCAAGAAATTAATATGATGGATCAAGGTAAACTGGACATGATGGAAGAGGAGATGGAGACAGCTGAGGTTGTGCCAATGTCTCAAGATCCTGAGATTTCTAAAAAGTCTGACTATGTTCCTAAAACCAAAAGAAAGGAGGTTATCAGGTCCTCTTTGGCAGTGCTTAAGCCCTCCAAAAATAGCAGGAAGTAACTTCTTTCCCTCTGTTTCCCGATGTCTGACCTTCGTATTTGTTCTTGCAATATTAAAGGGATCACGGATCCTGTTAGAGCTAAAATGCTTAATATTTGGCTTTCTAATCTTCCTAAACAGCCTGATGTGGTGTGCCTTTAGGAGCTAAAAGTTGGGGGGAACTCTCTCTTCTTTAACCTTAAGAGAGTCTCCTCTAGGTACAAGTGGTTCTACACTAAGCATTGTGATGGTAAAGGGGGCAGTGCTATCGGTGTGTCCATCAATCTCCTTCATGCTTTTATTACTTGCAGTTTAAGTGCTTCTAACCAGTGGTGTTCTGTCTCCCTAGGCCACCCTTATGATGTTAATATAATTTCTGTTTATGCGGCTAATAATGAATCGGGGCGTTCTGTTTGCTCGGGGAGCTCAAATGCATCCAAGGTCCTGTCATTGTTATTGGGGATTTTAATATGGTGATTGACATTAAGGATAGATGGAAAGGTAAAGGTAAAGTGATTAAAGGTCCTGAAAAGGAGGCTTGGTATAAAACTTGTAACTCCTGGATCTGGTTGACACTTCTGGGTCCTCTGGTGTGACACTTCTGGGTCCAATAAGCAGATTGGCATGGCCTATACTGCGGCTCGTTTGGACAGATGCTATGCCAGTATTCCTTTTGTCCAAGGGTGTTGGGATATTTGTGTTAATCTTGATACTTCCCTGTTTAAGAATGACCATAAGCCTCTTCTTGTTACCTTTAAAAAGGGTTCCCCTAGTTTTAGAGCTGGCTGGCCTCATATAGACTGTAACTTCCTTAAGATGCCCAGTGTTTTGACCCAGACCAAAAATATCTTCTCCCTCAACTTTGAGCAGATTAGATCTCCCAGCATGGCTTGGTGTAAGTCTGTCAAAGATATTCAGAAGCTTTTTACTCAACTTAAGACGCTAGCTAGGAAAACTAGGGCCCAAAGAAGACAATCCATAGTGGAAAGATTAGGGCTCCTTGATGCTAACTCCCAAGAATATCATGATCTTTCTGGGTTGTTGTGCAAAGAGAGGTATCTGGAAGCCAGCTACTCTCTTGCCTCTTCTAAAGAGTTCTGGAGTGGGAAGATGGATAGAAATAACAACTTCATGTTTTCTTTGATGAAAAAGAAAAAAGCTAGGGACTTCATCCCTCCTCTTAAAAAGAAAAGTGGTGGTCATACTGTCAATATTCAAGAGTCCTTACAGGAGGCCAAGAGCTTCTTTATGGATGTTTTCTCTGGTTCTCCCAAGTGGGGGGAGGACATCCAGAGGGCCGGAGCTTCTATTGCCTTGAAAAGGAAAAAAATGATTCCTGAAAGCCTGAGATTCATTCTGGACCTGCCCCTCACTGCCGGTGAGATCAAAGAAACCATCCATAAATTGAAACCCTGTAAATCTCCCGGGATTGATGGATTACCTAATGAGTTCTTCATGGTTCTGAAAGACTTCCTCACTCCTTATATTCTTTTGATTTGGGAAGAAGTGTCTGGTAAAGGATATCTCCCTTCTCACATTAACACTGGTGTGATCATACTTATTCACAAGAAAGGCAGCAAGGAAGACCTTAACAATTGGAGACCCATTACCTGTCTGAATACTATTTACAAAATTTTCTCCTCTACCTTGGCTAGTAGACTTAGCCCTATGATGAGAAACTTTATTCTCCCAGAGCAAAAAGGTTTTATTAAGGGCAGATTCATTCTTGATGCTATTATCTCCCTTTGGGAAGGCATGGATTATGCCTCGGATAGTGGGCAGGATTTTTTTTTTTCTTAAGATTGATTTTGACAAAGCCTATGATAGGATTGAGTGGGACTTTGTTTTGCAATCTCTTCAAGACCTGGATCTTGGTAGAAGATTCATTAAGTTTGTGAGCACTCTTTTTGGTAATGCTTTTTCTAGAGTTGTGATCAATGGGAACCTCTCTGAACCTTTTAAACTTTCCAGATCCATAAGACAAGGCTGTCCCCTTGCCCCTCTGCTGTTTGCCATTGCTAGTAACTCTTTAGGTTGGTTGGTCAAGGATGCTATGGATAGAGGGCTTATAAGAGGCATTGAAATTCCTAATTCTCCTTCCCCCCTTTGCTTACAAATGTTTGCTGATGATACTAATGTTGTTCTTAAAGCTGACAATGCTTCTTTGAAGGTTTTTCTTGAATGCTTGGATCAGTTTTGTCTTGCTAGTGGCTCCAAAGTTAACCACATTAAAACTGGGTTTAAATCTTCCTCTAACGTCATTCCTGATAGTATAACCAATTTAGGTTGTGAGATTATTAAGGAAGGAGAAGTTTTTAGGCTCTTGGGCATTCCCATGGGGTTCAAGATCTCTTTGTCTCAAAGATGGGAGTGGGTTCTGGATAAATTCAAAAAGCATTTGTTTTTTGGTATGACTCTAACAATTCCCTGCCTCATAGATGCTTCATTCTTAATCATTTTGTTCTCCCCAAGCTGGTTTACTTTCTTGCTTGTTGGTCTCCCTCCAGATAGCAGGTCAAGCAAGCTATCTCCCTGGCCAGGAGATTCCTCTGGGGTGGTAATGCTTATTATCAAAAAGTTGCTAAGGTCTCTTGGGACATCTTCTATCTCCCTAAAGCTCAAGGTGGTTTGGGTATTCAGTGCCCCATTAAAATGGCTGACAACCTTGCAGCTAAGTGGATTTATAGAAGTACTCTTTCTAAGGATATTTGGGCTGTTCTTCTGCAGAGAAATTTGACCAAATTCTACATAACAAACTACAAGGCTTGGAGTAACATCAACCTGTGGGATGTCATTATCTCCCCCCTTAACATTACTCCTGTGGGCAGTTTGATTGTCTGTAGATTCTGGAAAGCCTGGTTTAAAGCCAAACAGTGCTTTTTTGATAAGAAAATGCTGATGGGTTCCTCTGAGTTATTCGTGCAGGAGTCTATCTGGTTTGGCAGTGCTGTGCAGAGATACAATGGTGTCCTGGCCATACAAGAGCATAAATGCCATAAAGCTGGGTTCAAAGCTTGGAGTGACCTCATGAGCAATGAGGAAGTGTTATCTGATCATGAGCTTTTCCATGGTTCTGATTTGTCTAATGCTTGTCTGTAGGTTCTGTTGGATCGAAAAAAGTTGCTGAAGGCTAAGCTTGCCCACGGTCTCAAGTCCAAAGCTAGTCTTGATGAGATGGCCAGGTCTATCTTCAAAGAGTTCAAAAAGACAAAAGGGAGAATCATGCAAATTGTGCCAAAACTCAATAAAAGGTGGTCTTGTAATTGGTCTTCCAAGCAGTGGTCCTACACGTTTAAATCTCTGTGGGCCTTTCCTGATCAGAGTAAACATTCTTATATGATGTGGCTTATGCTCCAGAATGGCCTCTGGATTGGTCCCCGAGTCAGGAGAGTTCAGATAAATGGAGGGATATGTACCTTCTGTGGCAAGGAGGAAGATGTTAACCACTTGTTTTTTAATTGCCCTCATGCAAGACATTACTGGACCAGTGTGGAGCTTTATCTTCAATCCAGAAGATTTCCAGGGCTCACTCAAGAATCTGTCATCATAGGAAGCTGTAAGAACATGGATGTTCTGCTTTGGAACATATGGAGAGGCTATGTACTATGGCATATATGGTGTAGTAGGAATAATGTGGTTCATGGTAAAGGAAATAGAAATTTCCTTGCCTCTCTCACTAAAACTCTCAAGAAAGCCTCTCTTAATTGTATTCAGTGTATTAAAACTGCTCGTGATCACAAGGAGAGTATATTCACACTGCTTAAGTCTTGTAAATTCTCCAAATGGAGAAGCATTATCTCCTCGTTGTACTCTGCCCAAAGGCTTGATATGGCCCTCTTCTTGTAACTGGTTGTGTTTGTGGCTCTTGCCCCTTGCACAGTTTGTACTCCCTCCATTAATCTAATCTTCCTATTTTTCTCAAAAAAAAAAAAAAAATGATGATGACGATGATGATGATGATGATGATGATAATAATAATAACAACAACAACAACAACAGAAAATGTTCATGACAACATGTTAGATACATTTTTGCTGATGTTAGCTAACCTGTGGATGAACCCCTACATCCAACCATTAAAAACATGACTTCTTTTATCTTTTGCCCGAGCTTTGAGGATGACAATGCAGGATAAAAACTAGAACAACAGTAAGCAAATGCCAAGATCAATGCCAAGAAAACAGAAGAGAGGCACAAGGTAAACACTGGAGCAATGGAATGCAAGGGTAGAGGAAAAAGAGAGTGATATTCACCTAGTGGCAAGAAAATGCCTTGTTACAAACAAAAGAGATATGGGACTGAGCGTTAATTAGCACTAACACACCATGGATCTTCATCTTTTAATGATGCCTTTGCGTGGGTAGGACCACCTTTATTTAGAGAAACCTTTATCCATTGTTTCTTTCTTTTTTTTTGCGGGGGAGGGGGAGTGATTCTTTGGAAATGCCTATGGCTAAGATGCACCCTGCCTTTGTTGTAGAAAGTATGACTATTTGTTGATAGCTATCTCTCATCGTAGAACATTTCCTTCTGCTGCTCTCATTCTCCCACTTGAAAGTTGAGCTCCTTTACAACATGTTTCCTTCTTCTTCTAGATACTTTGAATTTTGTATTCTATCCCTCTAGGGACATGTCTTGGTGTAACTTGTACATGAGTAATACGAATTTCACATTTCTCAAAAACATTTGCATGTGTATGCTTGTATGCATGCTTACATATGTATAATGTAGGTACATTGGTAGGTATGTACATACATATTACATTGGTATGTAGATAAGTAGGTACATACCTATGTAGGTATATAGGTAGGTACATACTATTAGATACCTACCTACCTACCTGCATACATACATATGTATGTAGATATAGAAATCTCATTACATATCCCACCATGTAGAACATCCAAGGTTAATCAGATATCAAATGGTTCAGACATATACTAGTGAGAGCAACCTGTGTCAAATAGGCTCAGAATCAACATAACAGCAATCATTCCCTTACTCCATGGAAGAAATCAGGAAGAATCAAAGGAAAAATCCATAAAGTCCACTTGGATAAATCCAAGCAATGTACATAATTTCAACTGTTTCCAAAGACCCATCTGGCTAATATTTATAAATCCAAGAGATATACATAATTTCAACTGTTCCAAAGGCCCTTCTCGCTATTATTCATTTTGCAATTCAAAACACGGTCCTGGGGAAACTCTTTTTGAAATTATGATTTTGCATGTAGTAGTCTATAGAATTGAGAATTATCGGGACTCACTGCCACATGCACTCCACAGCTCCCCCACTCCCGTCTTTCTCCCCGCTGCCTGCTGGTCACCTCCGTCCTCCCATCCTGCTAGCGTCGCTCTCCTCCCCCTCTGTTGCCATCCTTCCGCCTGCATCCCTCCTCCCCATCCTCTGCTCATCATCTGCTGCTCACCTTCCTCGCCTTTGAAAGTCACCCCCCTCCCCCCTTTTTCCCCCACCCTCTGCCCACTTCCTTCTGCAAGCATCTTCCGTCCTTTTGTCTCTTTCCCCTCCCCCTCCCATCCCTCCCCTTTGTTGGTGTGGAGGTTGGTGTGTGTAGGAGGACCGCACATCCTTTTTCCCCTCTCTCCATCCCCTCTCCTTGTTTGTGGAAGACACGAATGGAACCAGAGTCCACCACTCAGAGGGACTCTTCTCAAGCCCCCTCGCCTGCTACCACTCTGTCACCCATTCGACTCTCCTTAACGATGAGGGCAGAGCGAGCTTAGTTTCTGAGGTTGAGTGCCTACAGGCCGCATCGGTCATTTGCAAAATCATCGGTTTGCGATCCAATCGTGCTCAACTCAAAGGACGTTCTTCAGTCGTGCTGAACTCAGGCCTTCTTTAAAGCATCCTGCTTGCAGAGGTTGGCGGGTTGATATTCAAACCTTGGGCCTCATTTTCTATCAAGTGGAATTAGAGACTTGTGAGGCAACCGCAACGCGGTGCCGGCTGCCGAAGCATACGGACGGCCTTGGGTCCACGACTTTGATGCAACTAGTGGAGGCTCCTTCGACATTCATTCCCAGGGGAGCACGTGGCTTTTCAGTGGCCTGTTTTCCAGCTTACGTCGAGAGTACCTTCCCCTCTTGCCACAGATTGGTGGGTCTTTAGGTATCTTTATGGAGACTCTGTAGACGGCTGGTTCTGTAGTGGCCAATGCAGCGGGCCTACCTGTGCGGATTCTCATCGCCAACCCACCTCAGCTACCATTTGAGATTGAGCTCCCATTGTTATCTGGAGATTGATTGATTCAGAGGGTCAAGTACTCCCCGATGACTCTAACAGATCCCCCTTAGTCATCCTCAGGTTGGCAGTAGCCAAGGCGATGACAGCAACTGGCCACCAGCAGAGATCGATTGTCCTCCTGGTCTATGTTCCCACAGGGAACCACTTTAGTGTACATCAGGAGGAGCCGACATTCCCCCCCCCCATGAGAGTTTTGCCAAAGAGAGAGAGTCTCTCCTATTTTCGCGCTCGAACAGGTACATTGGTGGGATGAATCTCTCTCAGATTGATCAGATGTATGTGAGTGATGGCAGATTGTGGGGGTATGATTGGTTTTGTGGCTGGCTCTTGCATGTCAGATCACGCCCCTATGGTTGTTTCTTTTAGGGAGATTTTTAATCAAGGTTCTTCAGTCATGCATATTCCTGAGTGCATTCAGCTTGATGAGAGCTTGGCTGATCATATTGCTTAGATTTGGGGCCGGCTTTAGTGTGATGATGGCATCCAAGCCTAGTCATTCTCTAAGGGGCTTCAAATATTAGTATTTTCTTGCATGAGACGAGCGGCCAACAGCTTACTCAGCTTCGGGATACTGAGTGCTGCCTTCACCGGGGAGTTGCCTCCCTCTAACGTATCCTTGAGAGGCACCCTAATAGTGAGTGGGTGAGTGGACAACTCTTACCTTCCCAGCAAGAGCTTCGTGATCTGGAGGACTGGAGCTCTGAGTTTTTTCACCACAAAGAGGCCTCATAGTGGACTCGGGTAGGGGACAGAGTTTTTGGCAAGTTCTTTTGCAAGTTCTTCTCTGCTACTCGCCCATGGCACTCCTTGAGTGGGGTCCGCCAATTACGCCAGGCTGATGATCTCATGACTTTTAAGCATGTTGAGATGCACGAGATGGCCACCAGGTTTTATGACAACTTGTTGAGACACCCTCCTAGACTTGGCAAGAAAGTAGGGAGTGTCTTGCAATATATACAGAGGACTGTGATTGATAAGATGCAGAATAGAATCCTTGCCCCGTTCTCGAGACAAGAACTTCTTGATGCTTTGCATGAGCTTGCGAGAAAGCTTCCTGGCGAGGACGACCTCCTTCCTGCTTTCTTTATTTGCTATTGGGGGATCTTGGAAGAAGGGCTAAGGCTTGCCTTCCAAGAGATCATGGAGGGAGACACCTTACCTGAGATGCTTTTCGAGGACTGATCTTTCTCATCCCTAAGGGGGGGGGGGGGGATCTTGACGAGATCAGACATTGGTGGCCCATTACGATTCTCAGCTCAGCCTGCAAAATTCTTACAAGGGCTCTGAGTTTGAGATTGCATCCTATGCTTGAGTCCTTGATCCACCCGATGTAGACTGGTTTTGTTAAGAGTCGTAGTATCCTTAACAACATCTTCACGTTTTGGGAGGTGCTTTCCTTGGCTCGGATGTGTGGTGAGCCTCTCCCTATTTTGCTTCTTGATTTTGAGAAAGGCTACATTGTACAATCATGTTGATTGAGCTTTTCTCGAGGACACTATGCTTTGTATGGGCTTTCCCGCTCACTATATCACAAGGGTTGCCTCTCTCTATGGATCCGCCCAGAGCCAGGTATTAGTGGCCGGCAGCCAGGGGGAGCGTTTTAACGTCTCTAGATCTGTGTGACATGGCTGTCCCTTGACTCCCACCTTATTTCTTTTATTCGCTGAGGCCATGGGCTCCTATGGACTCTGGCTTCTTCGTAGAGAGGAGACTCCTTTGGATGCTAAGTTTGCCGACGATACTATTGTTTACTTGCATGGCCACGAGGCCAATATCTCCAAGTTCCAGATTGCTTTGGAGAGACTCTGTGATGCTTTAGGTGCCAAAATCAATTGGTACACGTCTTGTGGTTTTGGGGCTGGAGAGGGCACACATCCTATGTGGCTTCCTAGTGCTCAGTTTCAGTGTATCCCTCCTGGCATTGCCGTTCGTTATCTTGGCTTCCACATTGGCTTGGAGCTTACACCTCTCCTCTTTACTATCTAGAGGAAGTTGATGCATTGGAGCACCGCTTGGGTGTCTTTGGCTAGGAGAGTTGTGGTGGCTAACCAGGTCCTCTTAGCCACGATGTGGTTTATTACCTCTTGTTGGATCTTTTCGAGCTCATGTATTAACCAGGTCAAAAGCTAATCAAGAACTTCTTGTGGTCTAGGAGAGATGGCAGCCCCGATCAGGCCAAGGTTGTTTGGCCTGTCATCACTCTCCTAACTGAGCACGGCGGCTTAGAGATTGTTGACCCCGCTTGTCAAAGCAAGCCCTATTGGGCAAGTTTGTCGTTCGCGGATTGCTCCCTCGCCTCGAACCTTGGAAGGAGTTTCTTTGCAAGAGCGGCATGTTCACATTGGATCTTGGTGGATCTTGGCACCCATAGATGAGGTGGATTTTTTTTTGGGGATGCAACATGCATAGTTTTCGAGGAGGATTGAAGATCACTTCGCATGTAGTATATTGAGGACTTGGGGCAAGTTACGTCCTTTTCTTGTTCAGCTTTCACCTTCATGCATTGAGGAGCAGCTCCAGTGTCCACCAACCCCTGATCTGGAACCCACTACTTCGTACTAAGAGAGGAATTATGGTGGGTTCCATATTGCATGTTTCTTGGGGGGAAAAAGGGGGAAGGGGGGGGGAGGGGGGTTTGCCAAAGGCCCTAGCCATAGTATCATTGATTGCCTATAGTTCAAGGGACTCATGGAGGAGAAGCAACTCGACACATGTATTGGGATGCATGGGGTGTCTCAGATGATTAGTGATATTGAGTCCACTCTTGTAGGGAACTCTGGGATACAGACAGACTCTCTCCACCCCCCAAATGTGAATGGAAGCCTCTTGTAGGGAACTCGGGGATACGGACAGACCCTCTCCACCCCCCAAATGCGAATGGAAGCCTTTACTCAGACTCAAGTTTTGATCATTACCCGAGGCTGCACTCATGATGTGACACTCTTCTTTGAGATTGAGGATGTTGGTCGTCTGACTTGCATTGCTGAGGAGTCTAAGATCATCTCAAACGGCACCTTCCAGTGGATCAGGGTGGTGGGCACTAGAGATAGAGCTCGACACATTGACCCCGATCATGCTGAGGTCAAGACAAATCATGATTGGTGCCTTTGGGCTTGGGAGGCTGGGCCCTTGTCCCGGTTGTTGCGGGATCCATGGCTAGTGGCAGTGGTGCAACCCCTACTCCTCCCTTGGGAGCCCTACTATCCCCTTCTTTAGTATACTGCGCAGTTGGGTCCTCATATCCTCCAACATCGCCTACCTACTACACTTGTTGCCATAGAGTATTGGTGTCATCACGGTCTATCTTTCAAGTTCCTCTCTTCCTTGCGGCACATTTGGAGTAGTCAATAGCCTCGTCGGACTATCCTTTTTCAGTGGTTGGTTGCTCATAGAGGTATTATTGTCAGTACTTGGCTGAGTTATGGTGGATAAACCCCTAACTGCACGCGTTGTGGCTTCCACAGTGAGTCACAATGCCATTGCTTATGGGATTGCCCGCTAGCCCTGCAGATTTGGCAGAGGAGAAGATTTGACAGAGGAGCAGATTTGGCAGAGAATCTTGAGACTTGCGACATGGCGTGAAGGACCTCATCTGATTTCTTGGGGTGTGGTGGCATGGGGTACGCTATCCTCTCGATTCACGACGAGAGCCTTCTCACCACGCAGGGCATTGGCACCTCATCTTGGAGTGGGGAAGGTGACCCTTGCTGGGAGCTGGTCAATAGCCTTACCTCATGGTTTGTCTCGAGAATGAGGTGGGGATGCATCTTTGAGCGGCGGTCAATTCCTCCGGCTCAGACTGTTCGAGATATATCGCTCAGGCTTATTCACTCTTTGGGGACAGTTGGATCGTCTTCACGGTGATTCGGATGGCTTGATTCGACTTGTCTTTTTTCAGCTTTGGAAGAAAGGCCCTTTTTGTATTTCTATGGGAGATACAGTCCGATGGAACTACTGGCAACCTACTTGGCTTTTCTTCCCCCCCCCCCCCCCCAAAAAAAAAAAAAAAAAAAAAAAAAAAAAAAAAAAAAAAAAATCTTCCTCCCCCGAGGAGCTAGCCATCTCTCTTACCTTGTGTTGGGTGGGTGTGTAGGGTGGTTTATCCCCTATGTATATGACTTTGTACTTATCCCATAGTGGGAATGTAGCATTATGGGCATTTTTTATATTAACTAATGACAGGATCTTTTTATGAGAAAAAAAAAAGAATTGAGAATTAATAAATCAATACTTGCCCTGAATACCAACCCTAATTGTTTGCATCTTAAAGGGACAGAAGACTACTCATCCATAGGATCCCCTATCCTTGCATGCGGTGATGTCATGCACAATTCAGGCAGGACCATGAGATCATGGGACTCCAACTTTCATCTTTCTCTTGATACCATTCTACATGATGTTTACTTCTTGTATATTATTTTTGGGAATCTTATATTTGTAGAATCATAGTCTAGCTACCAAAGATAGCACCCTTACAAGTCACCATGAATCTCAAGAAAAATCACTCCATAACCAACCAAAATACTAAACTACCTAACCAACCAAAATACTAAACTACTTGGGCTAATCAAATAGTGCGGATACATATGCTAGTGAGAGAAATCTATCTCGCAGGAAGCAACCACTGAACAGTGGATAAATCCAGAGGGACCACTTGGATCAATCTTAGGGATGTATACAAGTATTGCATCTCCAAGGGCCCATCCATTCAATATGTATTTTGTGATTGAAAATGTAAAATAGTCCAAGCACATTCATTTGAAATCAAAATGTATATGTGTGTTTGATACAACTTTGCTATTCTTTCTAATGATAGATTACAAATTTTCTTTTTTTAACTTCGATTGGGTATCATCATTTTGTTGAAGTGAGTGGCTCAAAGAAATTGGTAAGTACTGATCCTAGGGATTCTTCTTTCTTGGCTTCACTCATGTCATGACTAATGAGCAATGATATCATAGGTAGCATAAGCAAGAAAATGAGATCATGTACCTTAAACCACTCCATCTTCCGGTTGTTCCTAAAAACATCTGACATTGAAAGCAGAATCCTTGTCCCGCTATGAAGTGAGCAACCATTGCCAAGTCAACTGTTGGAGGATTCTTTAACGAAAAGGGACTTGAGCATTTGTAAGAGAAGAGAAGAAGAAAAAGTAGAAACACTTGTACCGAAAACTTCTGTATCTTGATTACAATGAGAACTATAATGTTTGTGTCTAGAATAAGACAAAGTGTTCTTTGCGCAGAGTGCTTATACCCAAAAATCGCACACACACAAGCATACAAGATACCAAAAGTCCTTGTGCACTCCATCTTCTCTGTACCCAACCTCCACCCTCTCCAGTAGCTTTCTCTTGTGCACACCTTGCACCCAAGCTTCCAATAGGATAGGAGGAAGGGCCACCTTCTGTCGACGTGCAACATCTTCTCAATGGTGCTTTGTTCGACCTTGATTGCCTTCCTCAATGGTTTTCTGCACACTTGATCACCTTCCTTGCACTTATCTCACACTGGTTCAATGTGCCTCTTACTCCTCTTTCCTAGTGTAGACTATGCTCTCTCTTGCTTAGTCTAGCTCCAAGAATGCTAATGCCTTGTTGTGAGTGTCGATTCCACTTACATATGTTGCTTTTAATCGATAAGAGTATCTTGGTGCTCACTTTGATATCCCAAGAATTACTTAATGTGTAAAGCCAACAACTTCCTATTTTGTCCTTTAGTGACTTTAGGAGAAAAACAAAATTTGAAATGAGGGACCATACATACACTTTTGCGTACCACTTTCTCTTCATATGACTTCACTTTTGACCTTCAATTCTTCAAAATGTGTGCATAAGGGAGGGTTCACCTTGTGACAACCCGTGGGCAAGGCACCCCCCTCCCTCCCTTGTATTTCTATCCAGCCCCTCTTGGTGCTTAGGCAGTTTGCCCAGCGACGGCAAATTGCAAGTACTTATAGGGGGACATGGTGAGCCTCCGAGACCAAGAGTTCAAGCGACCTTCTAGCGACCCTTGCGATCAACGTGTGGTAGCCTTCGTGCTAGTCCCCTTCACACGCACCTCTCGAAAGCGCCGTTGTGCCATCGAGGGGCCGTTGTACGTGTTTGCCCGCAACGCGCAAGCCGGCTCATTGTAACGCGTTTGCCTGCGACGCTCAACGCGGGCCGGCTACGGCCGCTCTTTCTGTAAATGTTTTCTTTCTAATGCAAGCAAGTCTTTCATTCCACAAGTGACTTTCTGCTTTCTAGCAAAGGAACAAACACTCAAGCAAGTCACCCTACCGACGGGCCGATGCGAGTCGCAAAGCAAGCCTGGGGTGCTTGTTTCTTTTTCATCACAGTTGGTATCACAGCCTCGCTCGATCAAAGCCACCTTGGAAAAGGGGACGGACCGGTTGTCACACCGGTGCTCGGAGCCGAGTCTTAACGTCTCGCTTAGTACACCGCGATGGAGGGTGAAGGCAACGACGTTTTTCTAAGCGATGTGGAGCCGCGCGGAGGAGGCCAAAGGGAAACGGGAAAAGAGAGACGGAGGAACAAGGGGAAATGACCACAGACCCCGCCTCCTGTCCCACGGAATTATGATTTTGTGACAATGGAGAAGGAGAAAGAGGATCCGCCGCTAGATTGGATGGTGGCTCAAGAACACCGAATGGGTCGACTGGAGTCCACCATCGCCGATTTAGCACAATTGCTTAAAAACCAGATGGAACCGAAAGAAGACAAGACGAAGGATATAGGAAAACAACCGGAGTTACATGAGGGTGAGAACTCGGGAAGGACGTCCCAGCAGGGCCGTCGACCACACACATGGCGACGCCGACCCGTCTCCTCCTCTGACGATGGAAGTGACTCGGACTCCTATGGAAAATTCAAGCCCTGTCCACCAAAGAAGTTTCGGGATAAACGCAACTCTCTCGCCGTCTGAAGTGGCTGTGAGATATGGAGCAATACCTCGACTTACAAAGGGTGGGCAAACGGCATTGGGTGAAGATTGCCGCATCCTTCCTGGGCGACGACGCCGATGCATGGTATCTGGAAGACTCCGCAAGGGAGGAATTCAGTTCACGGAAGGATTTCAAGGCAACGTTTGAGGAGTATTTCTTCCCTCAAAATGAATCATTCAAGCTGAGAGACGAATGGAGAGGCCTCAAGCAAGAAGGCCCGTTGTCTGAATACATACGCAAGTATAGAAGACTCATGCGACAGATAACCGAGATGCATGATCTCGATCGGCTCCATGGGTTCCTATACGGGTGCAGTGTTTGGACGCGACGCGAAATAGAAAAACAATTTCCTAACACATGGGAAGAGACGATCGTCATGGCAGCAAGGTACCAAGATGCCGAGAGCAACCGTCGTGCTCAAAACCTACGTAAGACTGAAAATGTATCACCAAAGAGGAACCAGCAGGGTACGGGAAATGCCAACACTAACACCCGCCCTGCACCTACTCAAAATACGGGCAACACACAAGCCCAAAGGAACCTGAACACCTATGGAAATAACCAACAGATGGCATTGCCAGCACCCCAATGGCAACGAAACGATCCCCGGCCTTTTTGTAGAGTTTCCCGTGGGAATCACTAGACGCAAACGCGAGTGCAAACGGCTCAGGTAGAGGAGGAGCCGCAAAGACGTAATACTAATGTGGTCTTAATAGAATTGGATGACAATGAGGATGAAGTCCAAGCACGCAACGGTGCTGCTCATGTCGGGACAGTGGAAGCAATGCCAAGATGCCTACCAATGACATTACACATGATACAAAATATGTACTTCTGGGGTACCTTTGGCAACAAATGCAAAGGAGTACTAGTGGATTCAGGTGCAACACACAACTTTATGTCACCACAATGTGCAGCAAGTTTGCAGTTGGCTTTGAGTAAGCTTCCTGAGATGTCAGTTACTTTCGCTCAAGGCCAGGATGATAACGTAAAGATTGCACTCAACGTACGGATGACAGTGGGAGAATGGTCTGCAAAGTTAGATTTCTTGGTAGTCCCGCTAGTCGTTTGATGTCATAGTCGGGCTATCATTCATGGACCGCTACATGGTGAGCATGTTAGGCAAGGGGATAGACAAACTCCTACTTGATATGCAAGGTAACATCATAGTGGTGGACTGTCATAGAGTGCCTAAGAGAACCGGCAAGGTAAGTGAAGACGCTCAAAGCAAGTCAGAGAAGGGGAAGAACCCAGGATCGGTATCGCAAGAAACAGAACATAACTCTATCCCTCCTTCCACGTCGAAAGAGGAGTATGACAGATAGAGAAAAGGGAAGGCACCTATGTTTCAGGATAGTGTACCATCAACTAATCAAGGAAAAGGGAACAAGGCAGTCAACTTACAAGCAGGAAAGATGAAATCAGTAGCCGCAGTGACGAGAGCAGAGCGAAGACAACACACAAAAGGGCCGTTGACGGCCAAACAAGTAGAAAAAGCGATGAAGCAAGGGGCTAAAGCCCATTTGTGTGTGATAAAATGCAACCCCATTGACATAGATGAAAGTAGAAGCACATGATTGTCAATTAGCAGGACACGGTGGACAACGACGAAGTTATGAGCATTTAAAAGAGCATGTGTTTTAGCCAAATATAAAGGCGGATGTGATTGAGTATGTGCAAACATGTCCAACTTGTGAGTTGGTAAGACAGCAAAAGATCAAACCGGCAGGCCTACTTCAGCCGATGCCCGTCCCGAACAGACCATGGGACATGGTAAGTATGGATTTCATTACGGATTTGCCTACGTCAGACGGACACAATGCAATCTTCGCAGTCGTCGACTATTTTTCAAAGCAATCACATTTTATACCAATGAAATCACCTATGTCGGCAAAGATAGTGGCTCATACGTTCTTTCAAAAAGTGTTCAAATATCATGGTCTACCCTTGGCTATCATTTCAGATCGCGACACCCGCTTTATGAGTGATCTATGGAGAGAATTATTTTCCATCTTAGGAACTCAACTCCGATTCTCCTCTTCCTATCACCCTGAGACAGATGGGCAAACTGAACGCATCAATCAGACAGTGGAGAATTATCTGCGAAGTTATGTGCAAGCGGACCAGAAGGATTGGGCCAAGCACTTAGATATTTTGGAATTCCATTATAAAAGCTCCATTCATTCCAGTACATCGATGTCACCCTTCGAAGTAGCTACCGGCAAGAGTGTGATCACGCCCATGGCACTCATGTCAGATGAGGTGCTAGTGGCAGCAGACCGCAAGTGCGGAAACTTCGTTAGAGAATGGAAGTCCAAGCTTCGTCAACCAAAGGAAGCCCTCATCAAGAGCAAAGAAAGGATGGTCAGAAATGCCAATCAGAACCGAACAGAAGCTCCAGATTATCAAGTGGGTGACCTAGTTCTCGTGAATGCCAAGAATATCATTTTGCCCAGGAATTTCACACCCAAGTTCAATCACAGATACTATGGGTCGTACAGGATTAGTCACCGTTTTAATCAAGTTACTTATCAACTTGATCTTCCACCCGAGATTCATATACACAACTCTTTTCATGTTAGTTTATTAAAACGCTTTCGCAGAGATATTCGTTTCGGACGTCAAGTCACTTTGGTGGAAGATCCAATTGAGCAAAGACAGGCAGAGTTGATACTTAAAGAGAATAGCACTCAATTTTTAGTCAAGTGGCGTGGAAGACCTTTAAAAGAAGCCACATGAGTAAGTAAAAACAGCATGCTTCCGACAGCCCAACCCCTCATTGAGGCGTTTCAAACGACTCATCCTTTGACATCCCAGGCGAGAATACCATAGCTTTACGAGGACGCAAAGCTCTTCAAAGTGGGGGAGAATATGTGACAACCCGTGGGCAAGAGCCCCCTCCCCTTGTATTTCTATCCAGCCCCTCTTGGTGCTTAGGGAGTTTGCCGACCGGTGCCAAATTGCAAGTACTTATAGGGGGACATAGTGAGCCTCCGAGACCAAGACTTCAAGCGACCTTCTAGCGATCCTTGCGATCAACGTGCGGTAGCCTTCGTGCTAGTCCCCTCCGCATGCACCTCTTGAAAGCGTCGTTGTGCCATCGAGGGGCCGTTGTACTCGTTTGCCCGCGACGCTTAACGCGGGTCGGCTCATTGTAACGCGTTTGCCCACGACACTCAACGCGGGCCGGCTACGGCCGTTCTTTCTGTAAACGTATTCTTTCTAATGCAAGCAAGTCTTTCATTCCACAAGTGATTCTACTTTTTAGCAAAGGAACAAACACTCAAGCAAGTCACCCTACCGACGGGCCAGTACGAGTCGCCGAGCGAGCCCGGGGTGCTTGTTTCTTTTTCATCACAACCTTAACCTTCCAAAACATTTAAAAAAACTAGGAAACCTTACAAAAAGACAAATCTGCAACCTACATACAAATTTTCTGCAAAACTATTGTGAAGAAACTGTTTGTGCACTACCTATGCACCCTTGTTCTCGGCTACCTGTACACCAGCTGTGCACCACTTTGCACTTTTGCACCACCTATGCATCACTTGCAAAGTCACCACTTTGACGTTTGACCGACTCCACAATTGACCACTTTGACTTTGACCAGCTTGACCTTTGACCGCTTTGACCTTTGACTAGTTTGATCTTAGAGGAGCTAAACAGTGTCCACCACCTAATGGGCTATCAGTCCCAAAGAGCTACAAGCCAAACCATGAGTAGAGAGTGGCTACCTTGACACCTGTTGTGGAAAACCTCCAAAATGACATATGAGCAACTACCAAGTCCACCAAAAGCATAAAAGAACAATTACAAGGGAATAAACAAAACTAGACATAGCTCATTGAAGAAGCTAGAAAACGGAGGATAGGAAGGAAAGGTTAGGGAGGATTTGAGGACTAACAAGGATAAGGCAGAGGGGGAAGCGTGGGGCTTGGTTGAGGTAAAGGGAGGGGCAAGGACTACGAGTTGGGAAGGTGGATAGGGAAAAAACGCCAAACATGGATGATAGAGTTGATTCATATGGAAAAATTTGAAACATGTGGGAAAATAAGGAGGGAATAGACCATGTGGCCACGTGCAGGATAAATTGCAAATGATAAATGTGCATAAAACATATGGGTTTGGACCAAAAGAAGGAAAAAAAGTATGATTTGATGAAATTTATGCAAAAAATGAGTCCAAGAGTATAAAAAATATGAAATTGATCCCAAGTTTGAAAAAAATGGCCACGAGAGGCACAATCTAGAGCCAAAATCATTTAGTCAATAAAATTAAAAAGAATAAGAACCAAGCAACCACACCATAGGATAAAACATATCCTATGGAGGGGGAGCGGAGGGAGGAGGAGGGGGGGGAGGAGGGAGGGGGGGAGAGGGGGGGAGGGGGGTGTGAGCCTTCCCTTGCTCACGTTTCATAGGGACGTCGGTTGCCCCTTGCTTTGTGGGTAGATGATCGACAACGGGAACGCCCCCGATAATCCTTGGCGAGTATTGTACCTTGACGGCCGAGCGAGCAAGCCCGTCCCTTATCTTGCCCGCTCACTCAAAGGGGCTTTGGACGTGTTTGGCAATGAAGAGCCACTATGCCTCTTGGTAACGGCAAACTTGTACTGGAGTCTGGACGGCTACATCCCACCGGGCCGGCCCGCCTTTGGCGGCCATCCCTCTCATCTTCCCGGTTGAGTCCCGTTAAGCATCCTTCATTAAGTTCCACGTAGTAAAATGATTATCCGCAAAGACTAAACCATTTATCTGCTAACCCTTCCAATGTTGTTAGGAAAATAATTAAAAATGCATCTTCCCTTCCCATTAGTCCCCTTGTCTTGCATAAGGCCAGAACTCTTCTAATATGTTTATCGGGGTTTTCTTGTGCTAATCCTCTAAAAGAGAGAAATTTGATATTTAACCTTGAAAGTAGAGTTGCTAGAGGTCTACCTTAGCCTCCATATTTCTCACTGAGGATGTTGATGAAAGAGGCTCGTTGACCTTCGAATAGCTTTTCTTCTTGTTGCTTGGCAAGGGATTCTCAAAGTTTGAGACGAGGTTGAGGTCATGAGCTCCTCACTCTCCTTCTTAGGCTAAGAGACTTCCAAGTAAAAGAAAAACTACCTCTCATTCCACCACTGTCGGTACCTTTGCACTTCTTCTTCACTTTGCAAATATTGGTTCTCCTATGCTCAAGCCTCCTTGTTGTCCCACCGTGCGTGCCAAATTTTGTTGGGGGATTCTTTCGCAAAAAGGGACTTGAGTATTTGTAGGAGAAGAGAAGAAGAAGAAGAAGAAGTAAAAACACTTGTACCGAAAGCTTTTGTATATTGATTACAATGAGAAGTACAATGGTTGTGTCTAGAATAAGACGAAGTGTTCTCTGAGCAGAGTGCTTAAACTCAAAAAGCACACACACATAAGCATACAAGATACCAAAAGTCCTTGTGCAGTAAACCTAGCAGAAAGGGCCACCATTTGTCAACGTGCAACATCTCCTGAATGGTGCCTTGTTCCACCTTGATTGCTTTCCTCAATGGTTCTCTTCTCTCTCTCTCTCTCTCTCTCTCTCTCTCTCTCTCTCTCTCTCTCTCTCTCTCTCTCTCTCTCTCTCTCTCTCTCTCTCTCTCTCTCTCTCTCTCTCTCTCTTTCTTTCTTCTCTCTCTCTCTCTCTCTCTCTCTCTCTCTCTCTCTCTCTCTCTCTCTCTCTCTCTTTCTTTCTTTCTTTCTCTCTTCTCTCTCTCTCTCTCTCTCTCTCTCTCTCTCTCTCTCTCTCTTTCTCTCATGGTATGCGCAGACACGAGACTGGCTGGCCCACCACGGCTTTGACATAGACAGGCTACCACCACTACAGTACGACTCACATGCACCCACCTACTCTCTCTCTCATCAGGAGAGGAATAGGATCATTCGTCAGGAGATATGGCATACATACATACAGAGGACATGGCTGAGCCCTAGGGATACATTGCCACCGAAAATGCTCTATTACCGTGAGCATTTTCTACATATATCGGACGAGGGCTTCATCGAGATTCCGAGATACATGCAGACATATCTACCCCACCAGCTTCGAGTCGTCATTGGGCAGCTCCGGGTTTCATCACATCAGCTCGAGATTGAGAGGGGTCGATCCAGGGGAGTCCACCGTGAGGAGAGGCGGTGCCCAGTATGCGAGACAGAGGTAGAGAGTGAGGAGCATTTTGTTATCAGATGCCCAGCATATGTAGACCTACGAGCACATTTCCAGATAGAGGAGACACTCCAGTTATGCATGAGTATGGGAGACCAGCGACGCTTGGGACGCTTCCTCGCAGCAGCATACGAGAGGCGAGATCGGTCACTCCAGCCCACACATCAGCCACGGGTGAGTATGCAGCAGACCATTACCGAGTTTTTTCAGCGAGCTGAGCTACATCAGAGAGGTCCATCTATAGGGCTCACGCTCCACCAGGCAGCAGCACAGAGAGCACGGCGCCGACCACGCAGGGGCACATATCATCGACCACGACTATATCAGGAGGATATCTCATGCATCAGGACAGCCTACGACCACATGATGGAGCATAGGCGCACCACCACTCCATGGGTTGTCTTCCTTCAAGAGGCACTCAGACCACCCCCGATGTACCACATACTACACCCACCTCCACCCATTCACCGGTAGCTAGGGTGTTTTACTCACACTTTTACTCACATGTCCCCCATGTATTAGGTGGCCACTATCTGCGGAGTCAGAGCCACATCTCCCCATCCTTTTCCAGCTTTATATATATCTTTCTGTCGCGATATACCTTTTATTTCATTTCATCATCTACACAGGGTTACTACACTTGTACATGGTTTTTGTCTCATAGGCCAAGTTTGGCCTCCAGAAGACGTTAATATGACTTTCTTTCTTTCTTTCTTTCTCTCTCTCTTTCTTTCTTTCTCTCTCTCTCTCTCTCTGTGCACACTTGATCACCTTCCTTGCGCACTTGTTTCTTTGCGTTGCATTGGTTCAATGTGTCTCTTACTCTTATCTCTTAGTGTAGATTATGCTCTCTCTTGCTTAGTCTAACTCCAAGAATGCTAATGCTTTATTGTGAGTGTCAATTCCACTTACGTACATCGATTTTAACTGATAGAGTATCTTGGTGCTCACTTTGATGTCCCAAGAACTACTTAAATGTGTAAAGCCAATGACTCTATTTTGTCCTCTAGTGATTTTAGGAGAAAAACAAAATTTTAAATGGGGGGCCATACATACACTTTTGCGTACTGCTTCCTTTTCATATGACTTCACTTTTGATCTTCAATTCTTAAAAATATGTGCATAAGGGAGGGTCGGCATGAACTTTCGAAAACACTTATAAAAACTCGAAAACCTTACAAAAAGACCAATGTGCAATCTGCATTCAAATTTTCTACAAAACTATTGTGAACAAACTGTTTGTGCACTACTTGTGCACCCTTGTTCTCGGCCACCTGTACACCACCTTTGCACCACTTTGCACTTTTGCACCACCTATGCATCACTTGCAAAGTCACCACTTTGATGTTTGAACGGCTCCACAATTGACCACTTTGACTTTGACCAGGTTAACCTTTGACCGCTTTGACCTTAGACTAGTTTGACCTTAGACGAGCTCAACATCAACCAAAATTCACAAAAAAAAGAGGGGAGAGAAAAGGCTGCTTCACTGTTCACATAGGCTAAATAGCTATGGAACAGCCCACATTCTCTTCATGGGAGAAGCCAGGATGAATCAATAGAAAAATCCCTGGATAAATCCGATTGGAATATATGACCTCAATAAACGAAGGGTCCTCTTGTCAAATACTCATGCTGTAAGCCAATACAATAGAAGATTTGATTCAAAATTACAATTCAGCTTGTGAACTCACAGCAACTTATATTTATTTGCGATAATATTTATGATAATATAATGCGACCCTACTTCTTTGGCAAGTGGCTCAGAGGAATAAATCACATTAGCCTATCAGATTAGCCTTTCATGAAATGGAAGGTCCAGGCAAGATAGGCTGATCTTGGATCTGCTACTTGTTTATATATGCTGCTCCAAGTATTTGTAGAATGCTTTTCATGCTACCAAGGGAAGCATCCTTGTCAAGTCACCCATTAACCTCAGAACAAATCACAACATATCCCACCAACATAAAGAATACCCCAGGCTGATCAATGGTGCAGATTGGTATGTTAGTGAGAGAGATCTACTCATATATGCAGAGAAGCTACAAAATAGCCCTCCCTACCTTTATCCATAGAAGAAACTGGGAGATGATAAATCCAGGACCACTCTGATATATCAAGGAACTATGCATAACTTTAACAGGTCCATGTGCCCATCCTTCTAGGAAATCCAACATGCAATATAAACCAGGGTAATTCATTTGGCATCATGATCTGAGATAGTCCAAACTATAATACAGTCCAGAAACATTATTTTGGAACAGTGACTTGCATGCAAATTTGAAGAAACATTGTGATTGTTTGTGATGATAGAGTTCAGAATTAATAAATAAATACCTCTGCTTGTTGCCAAGTGGTTTGTTACTGGCCTACAGGATTTTATGTCCTGGACTACTGCAATGTCATATATAGCACAAGCTGGATAGCATAATCATGTGTCCCAAACCTGCATCTTCCTTCTGATAACACTACATCTGCTGCTTGTTCATATACACTGTTTATGATATTTGCACTAGCCTTCCTTTATTCAAGTACACATTTGTATCATTGCTATTGGCCATCTAATGTTCTCCTTGTGATGTAATATAAATGGTTATAAACCCTCTCTCATGCAAAATAAGTAAAGAAATAAGTAAACACTCAGAGCAATAACGACATGGCTTCAATTCATAGCAACATACACCACAGTACAACATGATTCATGAAAGATAAACCTATGCCCAGACAGGAAGTTGCCAACAACAATAATCAATGAGCATCATGTAACTGCTAGCTACTGACAACCCATATTCTGCAGAGCACTATCATTTCACATTAGGGGCGATACTGAGCAGCAAAATACTTACAAAGGACAGCTCCAGCACCATTACAGTTTCTGCATACATTGTTCAGAGGTGCATCTGTTGCATGTGCATTAGGCATGATCCCTGCTCCAGCACCCAAGCAGAGAGAGCAAAGGAAACCTCTTCGTGTAGTATGCGTCTGATTTTATAATGAGACATGAAATAACAATAATCATAAGGCTCAAAATCCAAAAATTATCACACCTAACCATCACATGTTTGATATAATATACCTCAAGCATAAATGCCAGGAAAATGACCATAAATTATTGTATGTACAGCAAAAACCTATGCTAAATTGCAAACCATTCGATGAATGCTTCTTGGCAAATAAACACAATTCTCTCCAATATAGGAGCCTCCCTTCCTGAAGGTAGAGTTTTGTACTACAAGGATACCACACCCTCATGTATGCAGAAAAACCAAAGCCTGCAAACTTTTGAAAAAATTAAGTCACACACTCCACAAGTCAATGTCTCTTGGCTTCTCATCACATGAAAATGTGCACCATCACTTGATATCATTATATAATTAAGAGTGAAAGCCTTTCCCAGCAATTCAGTCTTGCAAGATTTATTGAATCCCATTCAAGGCAATTTTTTATGATCTTCAGATTCAAAAAATGGCTTGAAAGGTTGCATGAATCACAGGAGCTACCTCTACATACAATTGCAGAATAATGCTTAGTCAATAAACAGCCAGTGCATCTGCAAGGACCACAAAAAAATAATTTGGCAAGCAATGCCAAACCAAATCCTCCCCAATCATCAGAAAGGGAAGACTTGTTCAAAATAGTAGCAAGGTGAGTCTGTAATCCTCCGTTATTAGAGTAAAATCAGCACATAGCTTGGATAGTGTTTCTTATTTGACAGATAATCTCTTTCCAGGCCATAACCACTCCAGAATAAATTTCTATAGCCCTGCATGTGAGCCAAGAGTTTTCCAATAATAACAAGCAGTAAGACTGGCTATTGTGTGAAGAGATAAGAAATGACTTCTCCATTGTCTTTATGACAGAACCAGAGTGTCTCAAAATACATTTAATACAATAGTGTCTTGATATATACTCAATCAAGGTTCAGCACATAAACCATCATCTGGAAGCAGCGACCTCAAAATGGGTGGCACTGATCCTCTATTAGATTGGCCTCTCATATGGAAGCAGCGACCTAAAAATGGGTGCCACTGACCCTCTATCAGTTTGGCATAATATTTGGTGTTAATAATCAGATTACCACTACCAGACACTGCAGGATACACTTGGCGAGCAATCCTACTCAAAATGATAAAAAATGACAAAATATAGTGCTCGAACCAATTGACATCCCAAAAGAAAAGATCTAACTTGTTTACATGATTCACACAAGATTTTGACCCAAGGAGAACCATTACTCACACATCAGATCAGTGAACAAGATATCCATACATCCAATCTTCAGACTAAGAGCTAGAAAAGAAATAAATGGGGCAAGGCAATCGAACTCTAATCATATCTAATGCCGGAGGGCATTCTATGTAGATGGGAGGGTGATTATTGATGGATGCCCATCCAATTAGTGGTCAGCAGCCCATGAGACTACTAGCACACTACTACTTGCAGTTTCGAACTATGACAGATCACTATGAACACACCAGGCAGATTGGACTAAAGCAAAATAATGTAATATTACATGCACACTCCAGAGACACATCAAAATCCAAATAAAGACCTACCTCATGTGGATAGTTTTCAGTTGAGGTCAGCATTCAGGTCTACCACATGACAGCATACCTGCAGAGGATAATTAAAGAAGCCATGCTATTTAGGAGAGAGCTTAATGCAAGGATAAAGACACTCATGCTAGACACAGTCAACAAATTCATGTGGCTCAAGGTTCTCCTCATCTAGGATCAAGCAATGTATATCATATGTTGCTTCCCCATAGAAGATCGCATTGCAACCCATCACAGGAAAGGGTTGAGTTAGTCTTATGGGCCATTACCTTATGATGTGTTACTGAAGGACATTATCCACTACTCATCTCTAGGAAAGGTCTTACTTATCGAGAACTTCAATGTCAAAGCTGGATCCAAACATTGTCACACCTTTGGGATTGCCCAATAAAAGTATACTCGCTTGGATTATGAGGAGACTTTATTATACTCATCGGTCCTCAGATGGTATGTATTATGTCCCCACCTCCCCCTCCCTAAGACATCTAGATGGGCACCTATAGGCTTAAAACTACATTTGATACATTTGACCAAGTGGGAAAGTCTTGGCTAGCGTGAACTGGCCCAACTCCTTAGGTGAGTCCTATAAATAGGACCCATGGCTCATTTGACGCACGTCCTAATGTATACACACTGGGACTCATGACCATTTGGTGGAGTCACCCACACACCCATCTAGTGTGAATGCACTGTTATGGGACACTCACTCTTGTGGTGATAGCTACCCATGTAGCTAATATGGGTGAGTTTGTTTCGCTCTATGGCTAGGATGTCAGTCTGATGTCCATCCCTTGCATATTTGTGAGTATGACCATTGACTTGTACTTTGTCTAGTTAGCAAGGAAGATCCTATAGAGGCACTAACATTGGTATCAAAGCATCCTCCTACTCAAGAACAAGGCAATGTTAAAGTCACAAGTGCATCAAAATTCATGGGACCAAGATGGTCCACCTTGACAAGTTTCCTATCCACTATTTTGGTATGGGATGCTATTAGACTCTACCTCGGTGAGTCAAGGACATAGGAGCCACATATAAATTGGTGGTGGAGAGCCAAATAACCTAATAGTTCTTCTACTACTTTGGACTCCATGTGGATGGTTAGGCTTATGACCAAATCACTTCCTAAGCCACCAAGGGGATATCGCCCCTAATGAGAGTACCTAAACCCCATAGGAGGATAGGGCGAGCATGCACCTATTTGTTCCATGATGGAAGAAAGTGTAAATGCCCATGCTCACAAGCACTTTGGGTAGCCAAGGGGAACCAGACCTAATGGCAAGTGGATGCTATGACCTATAGATGTTATGAAGAATAAATAGTTGTATAGAAATCCCCTTGGTCATAATGGAACTTGTGGAAAAAGGAGGGAGATCACAATTTTACCTCACATGAATTGGAGAAAATGGTATGAAGATAGATAAGTTGTAATGGAGCTGGGGAGTAGACCCTTGCCTAACATGGATTTGAGGAGAAGCCATGCTATGGCGCTGAGGTTAGCAACTTCCTTAGAGATGGCCTATCCCCCTAAGAATGTTTGCCTTGAGGGGGCACCAGCCCCCTGAAGGGGCTGCCTCTAGAGAAGCCAGCCCCCTCATGCCAGCTTCTTCCAGTAGGGCCAGCGCCTGGAGGGTTGGCTGTAGCATAGCAAAGGTGCCTAGGGCAAAGCAAGATGTCGCCCAAGTTGGTGTCAAAGAAGGGAAGGCCATAGGCTAGTCGCCCAACAGAGATGAGCCACCGTTGAGGTCACCCAAGAAGGGTGCGCAAAGCCAAGTGAAATCACCCATGTGGGGTGTGCAAGGCAAAAGTGGTTGCCCATTATACATAAATTGAAGATCCCCCAAGTGCTGATTCTACCAAAAAACCAAAGGGGATTGGACGAGAGAATGACATCCTTTCCTCCCGAGAGGATGTGTCAAGGGCACTAACCCTCATCAAGGGCACTAACCCTCATTTAGGTATAGCTTCACCTAGGAAAGAAACAACCAAAACGAACTTAGCTACTTTCCCCCTAGAGTGAGGACTAGGTTTAACCCAGTGGGTCAAACAAACTCTGTGAGCCTCCCCTCCAAGGAGGATATGGGTCAAGTCCAAGGGAAATATGGGGTTAAACCCCAAACATTGAGTTACATTGCTAATAAGGAAATTCAGTCACCTCCCCTAAGTGCTTCCACCACCACACAATCCATCATCAAATGAGATAGGGATCCATACCGCTCTCCTTCAGTGCAAAGGGGACATCTACTCTTTCTTCTCCCTTCAAATCTCTCTGCCATGTATGCCTATCCTAGCAAGCATTGCATACGCTATGCTCTAGGGTTAAGCATATAGCTGCAAGCACTTCGATGCAAATATCCCCATGATTCAAATTATAATTCATCCCACTCGGGGCACAAATGCAAGTCTCCAACTTCGACTAGAATGTGAAGTTACCCAAGGAACACACTCAAAGATGTGGTCGGCGTCGCTCATGGGCGTCTCGAAATTACCCATGTGGGGAACGAGATGTCAGAGCAATAAGTATGAGGCAAAATATGAGGCCAAAGACCGACAGTGGAGTAGAGTCCAAGGTAGTTAATTGCATACCCAAAGTTGTGGGAATTAAACTCATGACCTACTAGCTAGGAGTATGATGGGCTAACCACTTGCCCCAAAAGCCATGGTTCAGGATTACTTCCTAATCCTCCCTCTTAGGGTGTGGTTCAACGATCTCCTTCCCGTCATTTCTTGAGTCTAACACTCTCTTCCCCTTCTAGATATCATTGTCCTCAATGATCAATCCTTGATCTCACCTTGAATTGATGTCCTCACCGTTGCAGAGTCTCTTGAACCTTCTTGTTCTCAACCTTGGTCACTTGAACCTTGCCTTTCCGCTTCTTGGCCACTTGCCTACGGACTTGCCTTGCTCTCAACCTCGGTGTCTTGAGCCTTGCCGTTCTGCTTCTTAGCCACTTGCCTTCGGACTTGCCTTGTTCTCAACCTTGGTATCTTGAACCTTGCTTTCCGCTTCTTGACCACTAGCTTATGGACCTGCCTTGCTCTCAACCTTGGTCTCTTGAAGCTGGTTCTCACCCATGCAAGTATCTTGGATCCTCAATCTAGTGCTCCCATTGGAAAGTTTTCGTTCCAAAAGCTTTCCAATGGTACCTTATACATCTACATTTGACCTACAAATAGGGAGATACACTCTAATCTTTGATGGGCTCATCTTTGAAAGCGACGCGCGCCCCATCCATCCACTTGCCTAAGCCTACTTCCTAAGCTGAGATACCAATTGTGGGAATTAAACTCAAGACCTACTGGCTAGGAGTATGATGGGTTAACCACTTGCCCCAAAAGCCATGGTTGAGGATTACTTCCTAATCCTCTCTCTTAGGGTGTGGTTCAACCATCTCCTGCCAGTCATTTCGTGAGTCTAACAACAGTGGGCAGCCTTATGGGGCCCTCCCTTGCCAAGAGAGCCAAGGAGTCTTGTGGTATGCGAACTAATGTCAATGGGCACTTTAAACCTCCTCCATGGGCTGGTCTTGTACGTGCATGTCCACTCAATGGAACCCTCCACCATGGCCTAGTCCCATTTTCGGCATGCATCTCTAGAAGTGTTGATGTTTTGCTATAGCCACCGCCTACTGTGAGCTTATGTGTTGATCTCTACCTGTTATATCTCTGAGTATTGGGTTACTCATTGTAGTCTGTTGGGCTAGTCTTTGTTGTAAGCTAGGCCAGTACTTGTAGTGTGTTGAGTTAGTCTCTGATGTGTACTTGTATGCTAGAAGCATAAGTTGTGTGCCGGACTGTTGCGCCTCCACTTGTATGCTGGAGTGAATCATTTCGTTTAAGTTGTGTGTAGGACTGCTGTGATTCTTCTATTATTTGCTGGACTGTACACTTCCTTGTGGTGTACTAGATTGCTAGCTTCTCTGTTATACCTCTGTTTGTGTATGTCTATTAGTTTGGTTATCTCCATGAGAGCCCTAGCTCTAAGTGTCAAACCAGCTATAAGAGTACTAGTTGTGCTGCTCTAGGTCGAGGGGTAGCCCTGCTAGTGAAGGTGACTGAGCAGGTAGCCTCAGTGACAGTGGGCAAGTGGAACTCCATCTTGGCTGGACTTAGGCTACTTTTGTGAGATGTTTGCTTGTTATACAATTTTGAGTACACATCTGTGGAAGTCTTGTGACTGTTTCGACTATTTTTGAGTTGAAATCTGGTCCCCAGCTATGTATCATCCTTGGATTGAAATCTGGTCCCCAGCTATGTATCATCCTTGGGTTGAAATCTGGTCCCCAGCTATGTATCATCCTTGTTTTGTATTGTCTGCTTCTTACAGTGAGATTCACTTGCCGAGCTTCTTAATTCTTGCCTATGATCCACCTACTACCTCATGTGGAGTGTTCAGTGGTTGTATTCCTCTTTTTTGAAACTTCGTGTGAATTGTTGAAATCTACTCTTTTTGTCACTTGTGTACATATCCAGCCATCCTTTTCTTGGGAATTCTCTCTCACACAGAACATGTTATGGAGTACTCCATCTCAAGAACCATGTAAAGATCTATGATAGAAAAAAATCTTCTCATCACACTTTTAGGAGAACAACTATTCCTGTAGCTTTCACACTTCCTGTTGTCTTCTCTCAAGGCAGCCCTAATAACCTGCTACAACGAACCCAAACCCCTCCCTCTCAAGAGAAAGATAGAAAAGTGTCGGACTCCACCTTTGACACTTCAGAAGATGACCACTTGCAAATGGAAGACCTTACAAACCTTTGCCAAGAATCAACATTAAATTCCCTATTTTAAGGGTTTAGTGCAAGAAGATGTGGATGACCACATAAGGAGATTAGGGAGATGATTGTAAAATAGGGAGGACAAAATGCTAGCATTGTTTCCTTCCACCCTCGATGGACTCACAGACAAGTGGTACAGCCAACATGCATGCAAATGGCAACTTCGCCACTTGGGAGGCTTAGAAGATCACCTTTTGCCAAACTTCTCAACTTAGCAATTCAGAGAAAGCTTTGGACCAGCTTGAGAATCTAAGGCTCCAACAAAGTGAATCCTTCCATGAATTTTGCATACGTGCAAAGCAGAGTACAACGTAGAGATTTAAATCATAGATTTAAATCGGGATTTAAATCGTTTAAATCGTGGAGGTTTTTAAAAATAAAAATAAAAATCGAGGTTTTTATTCATCAAGAGATTTTTATTTTTTCTTGTATCTAAAGTATGCACAATACCTATTCAACTCATATATACTCCAATATTGGACACTAGTGAAAGTAGTGAAAAGTTTCTATGACATGGATGCTTGTCAGTTGTACTTCAATCATATGTGAGATGCCACCAAAGAGTTTTTGATAACATTGGAGTCATATAAACTCTGTAATGTCATTCAGCTATAGGCTGATACAGATTCATACTGGACAGGGACTTAATTTGATGCCAAAAAATGTACATACATAATTGAAGGAACTTGGCTTTGTAGCTTTTTGAGCCCATAGTGCTCTACTACTTAAATCACAGAGCATCGATTTTAACTTAATTTAGTTAGTCAAATCTCTAATAGGCAAGAAAATAATATAGCTCTCTACCTAGAGAGCAAAGTGGTAATATATGATAGACTACTAGCAAGCATAAGTATCATAGTGTGAAGTTTTAATTTTAAAAAGAGATCTACAATATGAAACCTAAAAAAAAAAAAAAAAAAAAAAATATTAAAAAAGGGAATAAAAATCGTTAAAAACGATTTAAATCGTGAATGTGATTTTTACGATTTTTATAAAATAAAAATCGTGCGATTTTTTTAACTGTGTGCAAAAGCTCTAGTTGTCCACTTACCTGATGCACCAAGGGACTTTTTGGTGAAAAGGTGGATTGAGAACGCATTGTCAAAGACCTCTCAATAGAAATTGAGAGAGTCTCTAAGGCTTGATGCCACTTTGGAAGAGTTTGAGGCTACTTTGGAAGAGCTTGAAAAAAACTCTCCATAACAGCAGCCTATATGAATCGATCAAAATGGATGCTAAAGTACAAAGTGACTTACTAAAAGTCATACACTCAGCTTACTTGAGCCCACCAACAAGTGTCGATTGGCTATATGGTAGACTTCCCCCCAATGCTATTAGCAATTTATCATAGTTCAAGGCCACCAATTTTTATTAAAGATGAAGTTTTGATTAGTGTTATAGTTGCCAGTGGGTCCGGCATCAACTTGATGTCTGACTTCACTACAAACTTGAGCAGCTCGAGAGAGGAAACTTTCTCAAAGAGGGCCAATGTTACCCATAGACTGACCTACACCATTATGTCAAGAAAAACTAGGTAACTAGACCACACCAGAGAGTCTCATAGTTTAAGGTCCAAAACATGCAAATCTTGGGTAGGCACCTCCGGCCATAAATTTTGGCCAAGTAGCTCTAGGTGACCTCCCTTTTACAAAAATTCCTTGTGGCTGGACAAAAAGAGATGATTGTTGAGCATAAGGTAAGTGAAGCCCCGGTGCACTCTACAGAGGACTTCTATGGTAAGAACAAGGCAGAGATGTACAAGAAGTCAACATGGGAGACGAGGAAAATAAAGAGATAGTTAATTGAGCCACTTCATTGAGGGACTATCCATTCTCATTGCACAAGGTAACGTCATTTCTTTACACCTACAAGAACGCCTTTGCCTGGTCCTACAAAAAAATCTATTAGGTATACCAACGGAGCTTGGACTCCACTAAATTCCCATAATGGAAGGAGCATCTCCAATACTCCCAAAGTATGCAAAGGTTGTCAAGGTAGAGTTGAACAAGTTGGAGGAGGTAGTTATTATTGTACTTATAGAACATTCTAGATGGCTTTCTTCTATGGTGATTGTCCATAAGAAGAATAGTGAGAAGACAATCGTTTATACTGATTTTCGTCCATTCAACAAAGCGATTTGCCAAGATGGGTTTCCAAAATCATTTATTGAGTAGGCATTGGAGGAAGTAGTCAGACACACCTTGTAGTGTTTCGTAAACGAATTCAATGGCTACAACTAAATTTTCATCCATCTCGAGGATGGTCACAAGATTGCTTTTGTCACTCCGTGGAAAATTTATTTCTACATATGTATGACATTGAGATTCAAAAATCCACCGGCTTCTTTCAATCACGCTATGCATTTGATCTTTGGTAAATGACTACAACATTTTTGCACATTTTCATGGATGACTTTTCCATATCCTCAAGAAGGGGAACATGAGCTTTGGCACAAGGTTTCGTCTTTGACCAATGCATCAAGACAGGTTTGAAGTTAAATCCTTCCAAGTGTCAATCTCTTGTCCCAAAAGACACTACACTTGGTCGTATTGTATCTTCTCGAGGTATTAGATTATGCCCTACTAAAGTATTGGCTATCTTATCCATGTCTATCTCGATTCCCATATATTGAAAGGGGTACAAAGCTTTCATACAAGAGATTCATCATGATGTATTCAAAGATAACTAAGCCATTATCATGGCTCACGAGTAAGAAAGTTCCATTTTCATGGAACCCCAAAGTCAAAAGAGCAATCAATGAGCTCAAATTGAGGTTACGTATTGCTCTATTTTTAATGGTTCCTAATTGGCCACTCAAGTTTCATGTGCATCCAAATGCAAGACTTCGTGCAATGGGCGCGGTATTAGCACAACCATATGTGCATGCAAAAGTAGCCATTGGTTTTGCTCTTCCAAAATTCACGCATTATCTATTTGCATACCATAGGTGTTGATATAGCCTACAGAAGCAGTGGGTGAGAGCATCCAACAGAGGATTACTGATTGCTTTCAAAGGATCAAGCCACGATTAATCCCAATGGCCAAGGGCTCACTCTCAAGGAGGCAAAGACTCAGAGAGCTAGGAGATGTCCATGTGTCCCTAGATATAAAAGACAAAAACTCTACCAGCATAAGATATTGAGGATCCGACTACTTCATGAGAAGAAGATGGAGCGAAGACGACTGTCCACATGCACGCATGTCATTCTACATTCGACACCCATGTATCACATCCTCCATCCACTCCCCCCCAAATCAAAGATATGCTATGAAAAGCACTCCAAAAGCATTAACGCGTGAAAAGAAGCCTTAAAAAGCTAATCCCGAAATTTACATTGCAAATTTTGGGATGGCTTATATATATATATATATATATATATATATATATATATATATATATATATATATATATATATATATATATATATATATATATATATATATATATATATATATATATATATATATATATATATATATATATATATATATACATATAGTTTTTTTCGTACTCATATGGTATATTTTTCCCACCGTTGGACATATGATATTATCATACATATGAAATCATTTTTCATACTCCAACCCTAAATTCGCTTTTAATACTCCAAACTATATTTCACTATATAAAAGCAATTTTTGAAATTGCTTTTTATACTCCAAAATTGTGTTTCTGTATGTAAAAAAGGATATTAGTGGAGTACATATTTTACGCATTATATACGTATTGTATATTGACAGTCTATACAATATAAACATTGCACACTCTCAATCTCTGACTATATTATCTAGTGTACTATATATTATGTAACAACATAGAAGACATGAGCTTGTTGATAGTTCTCTCTTTCAAATTGCCCCTCATTCTAATTGGTGTGAAGATAAAGTACAATTTCTCACTCTAGGAGAATTTCCCTGAAACATGTCTCCACTAGAAAATAAGAAGCTACTTTTTAAAGCTAAATCTTTCTCTCTCATAAAGGACAAGATTTATAAGTAATGTCCAGATGGAATTCTAGATGGAATTCTACATAGACATGTGTATCCACAAGAAGAAACTCTCTTGCTTGAAGTGGCACACAGTGAAAGACACCTCAAGGGAGAAGACTTGGAGACCAAAATCTTGCTCCAATACTTGTGGTGGTCTCATCGCTACAATGTTGCAGCCAAGTTTACGAAGGAATGTTCTTGGCACCTTGGCTAAGGCAAGCTCCTTGCAAAGCAGGCACCCGGGATCAAATCCCACGGCACGCAATGGCGGGAAAAAAAAAAAAAAGCAAAATAGAGCAGCGCAATTTTCGGCCGAAGTTTTTTAGTGGAGTTTTTTTGCGTAAAGTTTTCCGGGTTGCATAGAGCTTTTGCGATCGCAATTAATCGCATGCTTTTACTCAATAACAATTGGCGATCGTAAGCTTTTAGATGTGCTTTTCATAGCATCATAAAACTATATAAGAAGGACCATAGCATCACTTGTAAATCAACACTCAAGGAGCATCATCTCAAGCTTCAAGCTCTAGCGATGGAGATCAAAGATCTCTACAAGGAGGTCTACACTCTTGGAGGAGATCTTAGAGGTGATCAAGGAGGAGGTTCTCTACTTGGAGGAGGTGTCCTCATACACTTGGAAGAGGGGTGCTCTACATCTGGAGACATCTCGAGGAATTCGTGTAAGCAACATACTGTGAGTAACAAGTCTACATCTGTTCTCACTTGTTCATTCACTAATTTCTACTTTAGATAGTCAGAATTCAGGTTTGCTGTAAAACAGTTCTACACTGTTCATATTCTCCATATTCACACACACACACACTTTCATACCTCTTAGTTTTATTGTTATTGAGGCCCACCCCTCTTCCAACAGAGTTGATTAGGCACATTGTGCTATATTTAGCTTTCATCTAGGTCTTTTCAGTTCTACGCATGTGAATTAAATTCAAATAAATGCCTTGCGCTGTCATACACAGCTGCTCTCTTGTCTTGTATGTTGCTTTGCATACATTTATAGGTGGCTACTGTGACATTAACATGGCAAATGCCACAAAAACCAAACATGACTTGACGCCTCGTGTATGTGGGGCACATTGACTCTTTCAGATAATCGAGCATTTTAGAACCATACCATGTCTGCGAGCATCAGCAAAGAAACCTACTCAGGAAAAACCAATGAGTTTTCGGTAGCCTTACACTAGAGCCATCTTCAGATGTGCTGCTGGAACACATCGGCAGTTCCTGGTCTGCATCAGTCGACTTTCCCCTGGACGCTTTGATTTCTTCTCTGCTTAGCGGCAGACTTATGGGTTTCCCTCCGTTTGAGGGGTTCAACGACGCTACGACAAGTGCGGAGGTGCCCAGTGAAGACATCTCTCCCTCTCCTCCTCCTCTCTGTCTCTGTAATTATTGCGCTGTCAGTTACAGAAGCAGCGACGAGCTCTACTTCACTGGCAATGTCTTATCTGACTGACTCTATGCGATAATATCCAAAATTTGGCAGCACTAGCAGACGAAAGATCCTCGCATGACTGGGATCCCGCTGCCAAATGGCTGATGACGAAGTTATCCACGGAAATGGGGAGATCAAAAGGGCCCACAGATTTGCTTTCCCGATGGATATTTGTGGCTCAAACTCCTTCAAAAGTCGTCTAGCTTTTCCCTTTCATTAGTCTAACTATGACCAAAACATGTCTAGGTTGTGAGTCGTGACTCAAGACTTCTCTACGTTGTGGCTCAAGAGTCACCACTCTCTCTAGCTCATACGAACTTTTTTTTTTAATGGAGGTTCAGCAAGCGCCTACTCCCCCAACCTTAACTTTGAAAGAACAATTGTACATATGAATGGGCATAGTACACGCTGGACCCCCCGTATCCACAAAGCAAGGGTTAAACAAAGTCACAACTGATTACAACTAATTTAATTTGACCGAACCCATTACATATCCAGCCCCGAGATTGAACACAAGACCTCCGCCTCAAGAGGCTAGCGCTTAACCAACCCACCTACGAGATGTTTGGTGCATTGATCTCAAGAGTTGTTGACATAGAGGTTGCCCTATGGTCGAGGTCACTTGAAGTAGGATGTTTGGTGCATGAATTTGTCTCTCTAAAGATTATGGAAATTCTCCTATGATTGGAATAACTAATGAATTATGGTTAACACTTGGATTTGGAACCCATTTGAGAGAAGTCCTAACTAGTTGAGTGATGGGAACTTGCTGTTTGACCAATTTAGATTTCATGGGTGTGAGTTTTTGAGGTTTTTTAAGGAACTACGACTATTGGTTTTGTGATTTCTTTTGGCTTCCAAACCCATTTGCTAGAGGGGATAACTACAAATTTTAATTTTTCTGAGGCTTCGATTTAGTTTTTGGTACACGTGTACTGGCTTGAGGTATGGGGTTCTTGGAGTCAGCTTTTTGAGAGGACATCACTCATTGTTTATGCTTGATGAGAATTGAGATTTGAGATTATCCTTGTTGAGCTTGAAGTAGAGCCTTGGGGACCCGAACTCATCGACTCTTAGTTGATGGAGGATGATGATGTGGTCGAGCTTTCTCCATCAATTGTATTTAAATTGCACTTGGTGAAGGATAAGTAGTTGCCTTCTCTTGATCTTCCTCGTGCATAATGCCCAAGAGTTCTATTGCAAGTTTTGGCTCTTCTATTGACATAAGCTCTCTATGATCTTGAGATTGTTCTTCATATTCAATCTTGATGGGAATATCATCACAAGATGTGTTCATTGAATGCATTGAGGACTGAGAATCATGAGATGCAATCAAGCATTTAGTTTTAGTTCCAAAGGGACATGGATTAAAAAATGACAAAAATCGATGCACATATCCATTATCAACCAGCACACTTTCTAAATAATAATCTAATGTCACAAAATGCTTGTTCAACCAATCCTCCCCTAGCATTATAGGTCTTGTACATGTGGTTCATCCATATTAAAATTATTCTAAAGAAACTATCCTTCATTGTTTATCAAAATCATAGTTTCTCGAATATACGTTAGTTTTCTCTCTTTCACATCAATCATGGTAACATTTGTTTGAAAAATAGATCCTTGCAAAGCCCAAAGCTAATTACATACATATCACACTTGTTAATTTTCTCTCTTTCACATCAATCATGGTAACATTTGTTTGAAAAATAGATCCTTGCAAAGCCCAAAGCTAATTACATACATATCACATTTGTAGATATGTTTGAATCTATGTGGACCATCACTATAGGGAATATGGGGGCATAGTGACAGTTAATGTGACACATTTCGCTACGTGATCGTGTATTTCGTCAGACCAGGCATCGAGTGCACACTGTCATTTAAACGACGTTAATCTCGACGTTATTTCTGAGGTTGTTTTCGATGTTCATAGCGACATTCACGAAAGCATCACTAACTGAGAGTCGTTTATACAACTTATAAAAGAGTTTTGCATATGCGACGCTCACTTGCATCACTTATGTGATGCAATAGAGTGTCAGTTATGCGATGCTTTGCATGATCGCATACATGATGCTTTTACATGGCTTATGCGATGGTGGTGTTTCATCAAAATTAAAAAAAACGTTGGATCTCTCTTCAATTGTCATTTTATGCACATCTGATCGAGGAGCTCCCCAATGTTCAAATCTGTACTGCGCTTATGAGCTCCAACAATCTCTCTCTTTTCTAATCTCTCTCTTATTGTCTCTCTCTCTTTCTTTATTTCTACCTCTTTCTCTTTCAATTTCTATCTTTCTCTCTCTCCCTTTCTCTTTTTTCTTCTCTCTTTTGATCTCTCTCTCTCTCTCTCTCCCCTTTCGCTCTCTCTCTCTCTCTTTGATTCTCTCTTTTGATCTCTCTCTTTGTCTCTCTCTATTGCAAGTTATTCGAGACGTTCACCAAGCATAAAATATGGCTAATTATTGTAAGTACAATTTGTTAGTATATCATTTAAATTGTTTTATTTTCAGTAATTAACATACTCACACTTACTCATTCATATGCACATATACACATACACATGAACATGCATGCTCACACATATACACACACATACACATGCACATACACACACACATACACATGCACATGCATGCACATACACTTACACATACACATACACATACACACTATACACATGCATATGCACAAACATATCTACAAACATATAAAAGGACACGCATGATGCATGCATTATTGCATGTAAACATACACATACACACATTAACACATACTTATACACATGCATATGCACATTCACATGCATGCACATGCACAGGCATATACATACACATGCATATATATATATATATATATATATATATATATATATATATATATATATATATATATATATATATATATATATATATATATACACCTATACATATCCACATACACACACAACATACTTATACACATACACATACATATGCACATACATACATATACACACACATACACATACACATGCACATACGTACACACACATACACACACATACACACATACACATGCACATACATACATATGCACACACATACACATGCACATACACACGCATATGCACATACACATGCATATGCACATACACATGCACATACATACATATACACACACATACACATGCACATACACACACATACACACATACACTTACACATGTACATGCATACACATATGCATACACTTATGCATGCATACATACCCACACATACACATACATACACATGCACATACATGCATACACATACACTTACACATACATACATACACATACATACATACACTTACACATACATAAATACACACACATACACGTACCCACACACATACATATTTAATACATGCACACATACACATACACACAAATACACATACACATACACACAAATACACATACACATACATACACTTACACATACATACATACACACATACACATACCCATACACACACATACATGCATACACATACATGCATACACATACACATAT